>OX377618.1:150686801-150976180 GCA_947397865.1 Polietes domitor
AATCAAATATTTAATATGAATAATAAAATATTCGGTAATTAATGTACCCAGCAAAAACTTTCATTACCAAGTAATGTGGGGAATAAGGCAAAGCCAAAACCATTCACTACTTATTTTTTTTATAAAGGGATTGTAAAAAAACAAGTACTTCCACGCACGCTTACAAAAAGTTGAGAAATATGTACTTCCACGCACGCTTACAAAAAGTTAATATATAAGTAGTGGTTGGTAAGTGTGTTGGTTGACGTTGTTGTGTGTTGTGGTTTGACCAAACACAGCAAAACATTTCTCGCAAATTCAAGTTATTGCAACTTCATTATATTTCAAAATTTGTATGATGAACAACCACATCTCAGCAAGCGAACGTAAACACAAAAAATACAGTTTTGTTGTCGTAACAAAAGGTACGGAACAATAAGAAGTATGGGAAATGTATAAGAAGAATGGGAAATGTATTTTCCATTCTTCTTATTGTTATTGTTGTGTTGTTAGGATAGTATTATAATACTATTTTAGCAATAAAATTAAATTCCAATATTGTTCTACCAGTTAAAGTTATGATTCTGCATAGAAATAACTCGCATTCCGCGTAACATGTGCACACAATGTGTTGTTACCAATAACTACTTTTTTAAGTCATTACAAGGAGTCCATTATTTCATACTTCAAAATAATGCAGGGCGTAATGGGCTGTCATTACTATGTAATGCAAATAATAACTAGGTAGCATTACCGAGTTTTTTCTAGACCCAACTTTAAGTAATTTAACGATGTCTGTCTGTCCGTCCGTCTGCTGTCCATCTAAGCTTGTTCGCACTCTACAGGTCGCAATTGTTGACCGATTGTCATGGAACTTGGCAGAAGTCATTTTTTTTGGCCAAGGATCATCGGTATTTGGAGGAAATCGGTTCAGATTTAGATATAGCCCCAATATAAATGTCGCTCCCGATTTCACTTTTTCCGCTTTAGAAACCACATATTGTACCCGTTTTTCTTTAAAATTGGCACAATATCTTATAATCCAACCTATGGTGAAAGTGGGTAAGATCGGTTCAGATTTACATATCGCCCTCATACAAATGTTGCTCCCGATTTGACTTTTTCCGCTTTAGAAACCACATATTGTACCCGATTTTCTTTAAATTTGGTACAACATCTTATAATCCAACTAGAAACACCTATGCAGAATTTGGGTAAGATCGGTTCAAATTTAGATATAGCCCCTATATAAATGTCGCTCCCTATTTCACTGTTTCCGTTTTAGAAACCACATATTGTACCTGATTTTCTATAAAATTGGCACAACATTTTATATTCGAACTAGAAACACCTATGGTGAAAGTGGGTAAGATCGGTTCAGATTTAGATATAGCCCTCATACAAATGTTGCTCCCGAATGTTTAACCGATTTTGGCCAAACTTTACATATATATTTCACCAATAAACATACATGGTGAAAGCGTGTCACATCGTTCCAAGTTTCAATATACCCCCATACAAATGTCCTTTCCGATTTAACATTTTTTGTCAAACACATACATTTACAGGATGCAAAAATCCTTCCTGATTTCACTTTTTTACCGAATTGAATACAAAGTCCGTCCGTCTTTAGCCTTTCCTTACTTGTTTGGGAGATGCCCATATGTCCATACTTTGGTATAAGCCAAATGGGGCCCCATTCTGATCTATTTATAAATATGACTAAAGATGCATTTATAGTAACTGTATGATTTATATGAACTACATATAATTGCTCCCATGAAATACCTGGGTTTAGTAATCAAAGCGAGGGAGTGGTGTAGGGTATTATATAGTCGGCCCGCCCGAATTTAGCCTTTCCTTACATGTTTACATTTAATTAACTTTCTATTTTCTGATAATTCAATAATGTGGTCCAATTTATTAAATTGAACACACAAGCGGCGTAAGAGATCATTATTGGCATAGTTATTTTTGAGCGGAAATAATTAAATTGAGTCATGAGAAAAGTTCTGGTAGTCTTGTCGAAATGTTTATCAAAATTCTATTCAAATAAATCGGAATGGATGTTGCCTTGGATAGCATTCATAAGGAAAATAGTGTTGAACACAGTAATAATTGTGACCGAAGGATCGGAAAACTTCTAACTCCAGTGTTTCATAAAACCAAGAGCAACATAAACTTTCTTTACTATCACAGAAATGTAAGGTCGAAAGTTCAGACGTTGATCCAATAGAATTCCAAGATTCAAAAAATAATTTCTGTCTTAAAGTCTAAATCTAGAAAATGACATATGTATGTTTGTATTTCAAAATATTTAGCTCTATTTTACACTATTTAAACTATCGAGATAAGACTGTTCAGTCGCATCGTTAAAGAACCGATATATCTTTACATCAAAGGCATACAATATAATATTAGAATGACAAACTACGGAAGGAAGATCATTAATAAATACTGTAATTTGAACCAAGGTGACTTCCTTGTGGTACAAGATACAACTATATTTCGTGAAAGACCTTTTCCAAATTTTACTCTTTGAATTCGACCACGTTTTATATAACATTTTAACCACAATAACAATGTCTTGCTGAAGTCCACCTTATCTAATTTTTTAGCAAAAGGTTGTGATTAACTTTATCAAAAGCCTTGCAAAAGTGTATAAATGCTATCACTAACAACTCTAGTACGTTCCAAAATATTCCTTATCGATACCGATCAACCATATCTACGGAATTCATGTTAGCAGCAGGACAACATTGAGGAAACTTGGTGCGATAACAAATCAGTCATATTTTTTTCTAAATGCTTCCAAGGTGGGACAATACTAATAGTATAATTAACGCATTAAAATAACTCCTGCATGTTTTAGTTTTTACTTAAAATTTAACCGCTTGACCATTTTAAAAATGGGTTACGAATTTCGAAAAATCACAATTAGCGATCATTACCTTTTCAGCGAGCCCTTTAAACACGAATCAGACCTAAAATATGGAAGATATATCGGATTTTATAAAAATGCATTAAAAAAGCGCTAAAATAAAATAAAAACAAGTAAAGTCTAAAGTCGGGCGGGACCTACACTACGCCCTGCGTATGTACCTTAGAGCGTACCAGGTTACAAGTAAAAAAAAAAAAGTTCGCCGTACACCTTCGAATATGAAGTATTATTGAAAGGTAGTTTCAAAAAAATTTTTTTTTATTTTTTTATGCCGAACGTAGGGGTCGCGCTTTTACATTTTTCTATATAACTTCTGCATTTATAAACGGATTTTAAAGTGTGATACATCGATGTTTTTGTCCGATTTTTTTGTCTTTGAAGTCATTGAGCTCAAACATGATTCATGATTTTATGCGAGCTTTAATTTTCGATTATTAGAGTGGTACATTAGGGTAGTAGCAACTGAGAAATGATGGGTAAGTACCAGAAGGGGCTGCTTGAGCTCAATGACTTCAAAGACAAAAAAATCGGCCTCGTCGAGACAAAAACATCGATGTATCACACTTTAAAATCCGTTTATAAATACAAGTTATATAGAAAAATGTAAAAGCGCGACCCCTACGTTCGGCATAAAAAAATAAAATTTTTTTTTTTGAAACTACCTTTCAATAATACTTCATATTCGAAGGTGTACGGCGAACTTTTTTTTTGAGGTACGCCCTAATGTACCTCGCTTTTATTACTAAACCCAGGTGTTTCATGGGAGCAATTTTGTAGTTCATATAAATAATGCAGTATACCAATAATTCATATTTAACGAATATGGTAAATAATATGATAATTGATCCAATTTTCCGGCAGAAAAATACATATTATACAGTAGTAATAGGATGAATCGGTCCGACATTTGAAAGGGGCCTATAACAACATGGAGTAATAGAGTAGAATGGGGGCCCCATTTGGGTTACTCCAAAGTATGGACACATATATTTGACTTTCATAGGATGTATTCATAGTGGAAATATAATATAATCTGCAAAATTTGAAAAAAAAATCCGATGTAAAATTTGCGTCCTTGAGGGGAAAAATTTAAAATGGGCCATTTGTAAGGGCGCTACATTAAAAAGTGGGCCCATATAAATCACTTTCAAAGTAGTTATTCTTAGTTGAAATATAACATGATCTGCAAAATTGTATCGAGATTCAACGCACGATGTTGGTTCTAGAACTTAAATATAGTAGAATGGGGCCCATTTTGTATGGTGGTTATACCAAAATATGGATCCATATATTTGACCTTCATTGTATGTCCTCTTAGTTGAAATATAATATAATCTGCAAAATTTGATAAACTTCCGATGCAAAATGTGGGTCCTCGAGGGGTAATAATAAAAATAGGGGCCCTTATAGATCACTTTCAAAGTAGGTATTCTTTATTGAAATATAACATAATCTGCAAAATTGTATCATTATATCCAATGTAAAATGTGCATTTTAAAGCAGTAATATTGTAAATCGGAGTTACACTATATAGTCCACTTTCCCGTGAGCCGTATCTGGTTCAAATATAACACGATCCTGAAAATTTGGTCATGACAAATGTGTATTCTAGAGTAGTATTAGTGTGAATTATATGGATATTTTTATGGAGGCTATATCTAAATCTGAACCGATCTTACCCACTTTCACCATACATATTTTTAGTTGGATTATAAAATTGCCAATTTTAAAGAAAACCGGGAACAATATGCAGTTTCTAGAGAGGAAGAAGTCAAATCGGGAGCGACATTTGTATGGGGGCTATATGTAAATCTGAACCGATTTCTTCCAAATTCAATACCGATCGTCCTTGGCCAAAAAAGTAACTTCGGTCAAATTTCATGACAAACGGACCACAATTGCTACCCGTAGAGTGCGAACAAGCTTAGATCGACAGCAGACGGACAGACGAACGGACGGGCAGACGGACATTGTTAAATCGATTCAGCCGGTGATTCTAAGCCGATCCGTATACTTAAAGGTGGATCTAGCTCAATTATTTCTTGGTGTTACAAACATTTGGCGGAAAACTAACTTATAATACCCTAGTCCACGAAGTGGAGTAGGATATAAAAACGGACTGCTCACGAATAATTTGTTTCAAGGGGCTCTCTGGAAAGTTACTAATCAATTTTACATATCAATCAAGGAAAGGCGAAAGGCGGAGCCGACAACGTGGTACCATCCACTCTGCAAGACTTTTATTGCCAAGTGTGGAAATTAAAAATATCGCTGAAAATGTAATACAACACTATTGGCACAAAAAGTATGAAATATTTGGTTTCTAGAGCTCTAAGAGGTCAAATCGAAAAGTACATTTGCATGGTGAATATATCAAATAAAAATGGAAAACATTGGTGTTTTACTAAATTTCACATAAATTGGTTAAAATGAGTGTTTTCCAGATTTGGGTCTCACTTCAGTATTTTACTGGTGCTAACAAAAATCTTTATTTTATTTAAGTATATATACGACCATGCACGACTTTGTGGCATCTGTTGTAACTTAAGTTTTGACATTATTAGTAGCAAAATCTTGAATGTCATTTGCTTTAACATTGTTTTTATTCACATTAGGTTTTTCTTTCCATTTTTGTATGAACTTTTGGTGTTGTCAGGATTCACTCATTTTTCTTTCAGATGTCTATCTTGGACATTTGCTGTGTCATTTGAAATTTGAATTACTTTTGCATATAATGCAATAACAGTTTTGTGTATGTAAAGCGCTGCCTTTCATTGGGATGATGTGACAGTGGTGGCTACTTTTATATAATATTTGATACAGGCAAAAATATGTAATTCATCGAAGGAGTAATATTTTTGGACCAAATCCATTTGGTCAGCCCACACCACAAATTTACCGAAAAAATCTCGAGTCCAAAAACTGTTTGCTGGGTTTGGTTCATCATTGATCATCTGTCCATGATTCGTCACTGCCAACAATCTAACATTAAAAGAAAAATGCTTCATTTCATCAATGAAACAGTTTTATTAGTGTGTTTACATGGATATAAAGATATGTTTCTTGGATACAATGGCATTTTTCTTTACAGCATTGACACATGTTTGTTCAAGCATAAATCTAAGAAAAACAGGGATCGGGAACGATTTTTGTGTGTGTCGTCTATTCCAAAATTCCCAGATTTCTCAGGCAAATACCACAGCGTTACTTCAATGTGACGCAATTATTTTTTAACTCATTGACCCTTTGGGAGTCAGGTTAAATTTGAAGCGGATATTTTGTCATTATCTGGAAACATGGCCGGTATGAAGTTATGATGTTAGTAAAGTTCCAACTTTTTCTTATAATTGAATGTCCGGTTTCCTAACAAATTACAAGTTAACTTTATTCCGGTTTTGATGTATTTGAAAATAAATTTGAATAAAACTAGCAAAGACACAAACCACTATTGTGAGCAGCACTGCTAACAGAGCTCTGTTAGGAGTTAACATAGGTAACAAATTGTGAGGGAGGGTACATTTTCTAGTTTATTGTGGACAAATGGAAAATATTGAGTGAATGAAACTCATAGCACCGATTGTCCTTGACGTGCACACACACACATTACAGAACATTAAAGTTTTTTGCACAATTTTGTTCTTTTTTTTTTTGGTGTCAAAAATGCATTTTGAGGAAGAATGAGCACGCTGTGTCCAAACGGAAAATATTGGTTGAATGAAACTTATAGCACAGACAGCCCTGAACGCGCTCTTTCTGAATTTGAGCCCAGCACATTGCAGAATTTTTTTCACAATTTTGGATTTTATTTTTATTTCGTTTGTTTCATTTTGGTCTGTAATCAATATTTGAATAGAAATAGGATAATCTCCTGGCTATATATCTGTATTTTATATACGGTGGGCCATTTAAAATTAGAATCGGCTATAAAAAAGTACTGATTATTTTTGTAAATTTCTGGTTATATGGAAAGGTTGAACTTCATATGATTCGGCAGTACCTCAACCCAATTTTTCAGTACATGGCCCAATGATGCCGCCAGCCCAAAATCCACATCAAACAGTGACTCCTTGTGGATGCATAGGATTATCAACAGTCACGCGTGGGTTCTCTGTGCCCCATATGCGGCAATTTTGCTTACTGACATAGCCACCGGATGAAAATGAGCTTCATCTGAAAAAACGAAAGTTTCCCGCGTAAATTTCTTACAGTTTGCGTTAACTGGAAGCATGTTTTTAATATTCCCCAATTTTGTTCGAGCGTATATCGTTTATGTTTGACATTTGAAAATAGAATTTAAATTTAAAATTTAATTTTAAATTTAATATGTTAAATGATCCACCCTAAATATATGACATGGATTTTGATCCATATTCATGGATAAATTTATTTTAGCCATGAGTAAAAATTTATAATTATATCTTTCAAAACCTCAAATTAGAATTAGCCACATATGACATTAATAGTAAATAATAATTGATTTATCAACAAAAATTTAAATTTTAAGGTATTTAAATAATTTTGGGCAGAAAAATTTAATTTGGGACCATTGTGCAATAGTAAAACTTCGACAAAATTTCAAATTTCAGTGATAGCTATAGTAGTTGTGAAGGATTTAATTTTACCTTGGATAGGGAAAATTGTGTGTGAGGTACTATAAGGGGTGTGGCAATATCGTCCATATTCCAGATATATGCGTACAGCACCTATGAAAATATTTCCAAGTAGCTCATTTCACTGTATTCCATATAGAAGTTATAAAGCTTTAATACGTACGTAACGTTAGGTTGATTTGTGTGGGAGGTACTAGAAGGGCAGTGGCAAATCCGCCATATTTTTGTAGAACATTTTGTCGCGTGCAACCCTTTCGTTTTTCTCCTTTTTCATAAAAGGGACCAAAAACCCCTGATGAGCTAAAGGGTCAAAAAGTTCCACAAAAATGTTCATCGTAGTGTTTTAAGTAATATTGATGAACTCATCCAATAGTTAAAATGTAGGGATCATAAGGTTTCCAATGTCGATAACAAAACAATCGATAACATAACAACCCAGCAAAAGCTCTCATTACCAAGTATTGTGGAACAAGGCAAAACCAAAAACCTTCACTACTCATTTTTCGGATCGGATTCTAATTATTTTTATAAAGGGATTGTAAACAAAATAAGGATTTCAAAGCACGCTTACAAAAAGTTTATATATAAGTACCGGTTGGTAAGTATGTTGTTTGACGTTGTTGTGTGTTGTGGTTGGTTGTTTGAACACACACAGAAAAACATTTCAAGCAACTTCAACTTATTGCAACTTCATTACATTTAAAATTTTGTATGATAATCAACGACACATCGGCAAGCGAACGAATTCACAAAAAGTATAGCTTTGTTGTTGTAACAAAATGAACAGAACAATAAGAAGAATGGTGAATATGTTCTCCTTATTGTTATTGTTCTTCTTATTGTTGTTGTTTTGATCAAATAATATTATTTTAGCAATAACAAGTAAGGAAAGGCTAAAGTCGGGCGGGGCTGACTATATAATACCCTACACCACTCCCTGCGTATATACCTCGCTTTGCTAAACCCAGGTATTTCATGGGAGCAATTTTATGTAGTTCATATAAATTATACTGTTACTATAAATTCATCTTTGGTCAAATTTAATGAATGGTAAATAATAAAGTAATTGATCCAACTTTCCAGCAGATATTCCGAGTAAAGTAAATATAACATGATCTGGAAAAATTTATTAAGATCCAATGATAAATACAGACATTTGAAGGGGCCTATAACAACACTTGAAGCCTGTGCCAGAATAGGGTGTGCATAGTTTTCATTCACGATAAGTAAGGAAAGGCTAAACGGACGGATCCACTATATGATACACCCCACTTTCTATCTCATTACAATTCAATTCAGTAAAAAAGGAATCGGAAGGGATTTTTGAATCATGTAAATGTATGTGTTTGACAAAACATGTTAAATCGGAAAGGACATTTGTATGGAGGTATATTGAAACCTGGAATGATGTGACCCGCTTTCACCATGTATGTTTTTTGGTGAAATATAATATGTAAAGTTTGACCAAAATCGGTTAAACATTCGGGAGCAACATTTGTATTGGGGCAATATCTAAATCTGAACCGATCTTACCCATAGATGTTTTTAATTGGATTATACGATGTTGTGCCCATTTTAAAGGAAATCGGGTACAATATGTGGTTTCTAGAGCGGAAAAGTGAAATCGGGAGCGACATTTGTATGGGGCTATATCTAAATCTGAACCGATCTAACCCGCTTTCACCACAGGTATTTCTAGTTTGCTTATAAGCTGTTAAGCCAATTTTGAAGAAAATCGGGTACTATATGTGCTTTATAGGCGGAAAAAGTCAAATCGGGAGCGACATTTGTATGGGGGCTATATCTAAATCTAAACCGATTTCCACCAAATTCAATACCGATGGTCCTTGGCCAGAAAAAATAACTTCTGCCAAGTTTCATGACAATCGGACAACAATTGCGACCTGTCGAGTGCGAACAAGATTAGATGGACAGCAGACGGACGGATGGACGGACAGACAGACATCGTTAAATCGACTCAGCTGGTGATTCTAAGCCGATCGGTATACTTAAAGGTGGGTCTAGCTCGATTATTTCTTGGTGTTACAAACATTTGGCGCGAAACTAACTTATAATACCCTAGCCCACGAAGTGGTGTAGGGTATAAAAAACAGCGTTAATTTCGGCCAGGCCGAACTTTATATACCCTCCACCATGGATTGCATTCCACAGAGGTTTTCGGTTTAAGTAGAAGTGCAGTATTATTACAGGAAAATTTTTTTTTAATATAGCCAAACCAAAACAAATACAAATATGGAAAAAAAATAATTTTATAAATAAATATAATATTTTAATTATATCAAACCATTATTTATTTCAAATCAAAAAATAAATATTCTTATATTCATATTAAATATTTAAAGCTTAAATACGATAAATGTTGGTAGATAGTGGGTGCTACAGTTGGTTGTATTTCCAATCTATTTTAATTCCAAAAGTACAAATTTTGAAAATCCATTATCAGACGTACATAGTGCAAAATAACCTAACTTCATGATTCAACCAATTTTTCCGTAAAAGAAAAGGTACGAATTTGGAAAAAAAACTTTCTATTTTGCGTGTATATGCAGCCAGGGGAATGTATACACCGAATTCCATGATTCCAGCTGCGCCCATTTGGTTGGTACCATTTTTACCCCTCGACGTTTCTACACAATTAGAATTTCATCATTCTAGCTATAGTCGTTTAGTTGGAACTATTTTTATACCTCTGTACCATTGTATCCCTTTAAAGTACGAATTTCGAAAAATCCGTTTATTTTCCGTGTATACGCAGTCAGTGGAATGTATACTCCGAATTGCATGACTCTAGCTGTGGTCATTTGATTGGTACTATTTGTATCCCCCTTTTTCATTTTAACGCCTCTGTTCTGTTTATTTTAAGTGTCTACGCAATCAGAGGAATGTATACACCGAATTTCATTTTTCCAGGTGTAGCCGTTTGATTGGTACCATTTTTAACCACCCCCCCCCACCCATTGTATCCCTTGAAAGTACGAATTTGGAAAAAAACCTTTCATTTTTCATGTCTACGTAGTAAAAGGAATGCATACTCTGAATTCCATGACTCTAGCTGCGGTGTTTTGGTTGGTACTATTTTTATCCCCTTTTTCTATTTTGACACCAAAAAGTACGAATTTCCCAAAATCAGTTTATATTCCGTGTCTACACAGTCAGATGAATGTATACTCCGAATTTCATGACTCTAGCTGCGGTCATTTGATTGGTACTATTTCTATCCCCTTTTTTCATTTTACCCCCAAAAAGTACGAATTTTGAAAAATCCGTGTATTTTATTTGTCTTTGCAATCAGAGGAATGTATACACCGAATTTCTTTATTCTAGGTACAGCCGTACTTTTATTTTATGTATCTACTCAATTAGAGGAATGTACACACCGAATTTCGTGTTTCTAGCTGTTGTCGTTTAATATGTACCACTTGTATCCTTTTTTGCCCTACAAAGAAGAATCACTTTATGGTGCACTTTTTTGCTATAAGGGGAATGCGCATACCAAATATCAAAAAACATGCTAAATATTATTACATGCTAAAATATTATGGATTATTATGGTTATTTTTAGTCCTTGTGAGAGAAAAATTTTTCCCTTTGCCGATTTCGCCCCGTTTCAATCCCAATCGATCTACGACTATAAGACGCATTTATGGAAAATTTTAACGTTCTAGTTCCTTTCGTTTAGATGCTAGCGTGCTTTCAACAGACGGACTGACGGACATGGCTAGCTCGTCTTAGAATTTTATGACGACTACTTTTGTAAGCCATTATAAAGTGGTCATTATTTCATACTTCAAAATAATGCAGGGCGTAATGGGCAGTCATTACTAGTTACTGCTAATAATAATGATGTGTCATTACCGAGCCCCTAAATAACCCCTCCCCCCTCTATCAGAATTCGTCGTCAGAACATTGTTATGTTTTTTTGTATTTCACAGTGTAATAAAGCAACTCTTCCCTTTCAGGTCGAAGATGAAATGAAAGCAAACAAATCTATCTACTCTTAGAGAGTTAATGTTTTTCTTGTTGGTGAGTAGTCTCACCTGTCTTTGAGTCTTTCAAAAGTGAAATGTTAATGGAATACCGCTGCCATGATAGGAATTCATGTAGTCAGTCGAATTCAGTTATATAGACTCTATGGAACTTACCTTAACTTAGGACAGGTTTGAAACGACAAGTTGTATGTTGGTATCCAACCATTTTGAATTTATTTTTGCCGGAAACAATGCAAAACACAAGCAAAAGCTAAAAGCTTTCAATTTCGCAGCGAACGGTAACTGCAACAGCGAACACTCACACAAACATGATCTTTTTCGCACGCACTGTTGGCTTTATTTCCTTCTTTCAACGCAAAGAGCCATGGATACACACACAAAGCTTATTCATCTTCCCGAAATGCCAATGAATGTGCCAAAAATACGAAAAGATAATTGAACCACGAATTTATCACTATTACGATTACTTTTCACTTCTCACTTATTCGCTACAACTTCATCAACAATTAATTATTATAATAATTAGTAACACAAATATATTTCGACACTATTTTCTATTTTTTTCTTTAGGACTATTGAAAAACAACCGATCACTACAAAAATTGTCAAAAACTGAAGTGGAAAAGGGCGAAATGCAAAAGCTCTTCCTTCGTGAGAAGAGCGTATGTTGCAGAGAGAACAATAATTGTAAGGAAAATATAAAAGAGAAACAACAACAATACGGTTAGAAGTAATGAAAAGTAACAAGTGTGTATTCTTTGGACGGGTGGAGAATAAATAATTGTTTAAGTAATCGCAACTTCGTTCATTATCAACACTTTTTCTTTAAAATTGACACCAATATTTTTTAATATTTTTTTCTGATTGTGTACCATATTAAAACTTTTTTCTTCTCTACGAAAAATTACATTTTGTTTTTATTCAATACTACGCCATTGTGAATATTTAATGAAAGTGGGAAAATGAAAGTAAATATTAAAAATAATTCTAAAATGTCTCATTATACCCTACACCACTTCGTGGTCTAGGGTATTATTAGTTAGTTTCGCGCCAAATGTTTGTAACACCAAGAAATAATCGAGCTAGACCCACAAATAAGTATACCGATCGGCTTAGAATCACTAGCTGAGTCGATTAAACGGTATCTGTCTGTCCATATGTCCGTCCGTCTGCTGTCCATCTAAGCTTGTTCGCACTCTACAGGTCGCAGTTGTTGCCCGATTATCATGAAACTTGGAAGTTATTTTTTCTGGCAAAGGACCATCGGTATTGAATTTGGAGGAAATCGGTTCAGATTTAGATATAGCGCCCATACAAATGTCGCTTTGGGTAAGATCGGTTCGGATTTAGATATAGCCCCCATAAAAATGTCGCTCCCGATTTGACATTTTCCGCTCTAGAAACGACAAATTGTACCCGATTTTCTTTAAATTTTACAGAACATCTTATAATCGAACTAGAAACACGTATGCAAAAATTGGGTAAGATCGGTTCAGATTTAGATATAGCCCCCATACAAATGTCGCTCCCGATTTCACTTTTTCCGCTTTAGAAACCACATATTGTACCCGATTTTCTTCAAATTTTGCAGAACATCTTATAATCTAACTAGAAACACGTACGCAAAAATTGGGTAAGATCAGTTCAAATTTAGATATAGCCCCCATACAAATGTCGCTCCCGATTTGACATTTTCCGCTCTAGAAAAGACATATTGTACCCGATTTTCTTTAAATTTGGTACAACATCTTATAATCCAACTAGAAACACCTATGCTGAAATTGGGTAAGATCGGTTCAGATTTAGATATAGCCTCCATACAAATGTCGCTCCCGATTTGAAATTTTCCGCTCTAGAAACGACATATTGTACCCGATATTCTTTAAATTTTACAGAACATCTTATAATCCAACTAGAAACACGTGTGCAAAAATTGCGTAAGATCGGTTCAGATTTAGATACCCGATATTCTTTAAATTTTACAGAACATCTTATAATCCAACTAGAAACACGTGTGCAAAAATTGCGTAAGATCGGTTCAGATTTAGATATAGCCTCCATACAAATGTCGCTCCCGATTTGACACTTTCCGCTCTAGAAACGACATATTGTATCCGATTTTCTTTAAATTTTGCAGAACATCTTATAATCGAACTAGAAACACGTACGCAAAAATTGGGTAAGATCGGTGCAGATTTAGATAAACCACATATTGTACTCGATTTTCTTTAAATTTGGCACAACAGCTTATAATCCAAGTAATAAACCTATGGTGAAAGTGGCTAAGATCGGTTCAGATTTAGATATAGCCCCCATACAAATGTCGCTCCCGATTTGACATTTTCCGCTCTAGAAACCACATATTGTACCCGATTTTCTTTAAATTTGGCACAACATCTTATAATCCAACTAGAAACACCTATGCAGAAAGTGGGTAAGATCGGTTCATATTTAGATATATCCTCCGATTTGACATTTTCCGCTCTAGATACCACATATTCTACCCGATTTTCTTTAAATTTTGCAAAACTTCTTATAATCTAACTAGAAACACCTATGCAGAAAGTGGGTAAGATCGGTTCAGATTTAGATATAACCTCCGATTTGACATTTTCCGCTCTAGATACCACATATTCTACCCGATTTTCTTTAAATTTTGCAAAACTTCTTATAATCCAACTAGAAACTCCTATGCAGAAAGTGGGTAAGATCGGTTCAGATTTAGATATAGCGCAAATACAAATGTTGCTCCCAAATGTTTAACCGATTTTGGCCAAACTAAAGATATTATATTTCACCTATTTCGTTCCAGATTTCAATATACCCCCATACAAATGTCCTTTCCGATTTAAGATTTTTTGTCAAACACGCAAATTTACAGGATGCGAAAATCGTGCCCGTTTTCTCTTTTTCACCGAATTAAATTGTATTCGGATAGAAAGTGGAGTGTATCATAGAGTCGGCCCCGCCCGACTTTAGCCTTTCCTTACTTGTGTTTAATAGCTAAAGTGGAAGTAATGATTATTCTTGTTGACGAAAGAGAATTTTTATTTGTTGTTTACATATCGCGAAAATCAATTTACAAAATCGATATTAGAATATTTTATTTTAATTTGTAATAGCATCTGAACGAAGAAAACAACGCACTTTTGTAGAGGAACTGTAAATAAATGTAGAAGTTATGAGGGAATTTCAGTCATACGTTAAACGACATGTACCACAGCTTCTAAAAGTTAGACGTGTTGACAACATCTACTTTTCAATACTTCTTTTCGTTTCTCTATTGCAATTCTCCATCACAATTATTGTTCTCTCAGCTCCAACGCAAACTACTCTACAAACAAGAGCTTTTGCATTTTGTCTTTTCCACTTTAGTTTGTGACAATTTTTGTGGTGATCGGTTGTTTTTCAGTAGACCTAAATACAAAATAGTGTCTAAATTTGTTTGTGTTATTGAGTAATATAATAAGCAATTGTTGATGAAGATGTAGTGAATAAGTGAGAAGATAAAAGTGAAAAGTAGTAATGAGAAATTCGGTGCTTAAATTCTGTCTTCAAAAATGATTTTTGCATTGCCTAATGACAAACAAGTTTCATGTGTGCATCAGTTGTTTTTGTGTTGGAAGGAGGAAGCAAAAACAACAGTGTATATGTGTGCATGTGTGCTTTTGTTGTGAATTCGCTCAAAGAAGAGTTGCGGCGAAATTAGATTAGCTTTTCGTTGTGTATTGTATTGTTGCCGGACCCAAATAAAAGTTCAAATAAACTGTGGGGCGAATTTACAGTTTGGATAAACATTTACTGGTGTGATTCAAACACTTACAACTTATCCTTTCATACCAATGACAACGTAAGCCAAAGGTAAGTTTTACTGTCTATGAATACGAGTTCAGCGAAAAATGTTGTTATTCTCAAAGAGCCATGTCGTCCAGTGGTTCTGAATGGTAATTTGCATTTTTTTAAATTTTTAACTTGTTGTCATTTTTAATTTTGTTACAATCTGTGTAACATTTAGTATTAAAACGTGGGTGTCTCCTTCATTTATTTTTATACACTCCACGAGAGTATTATGTCTTTCTGCATTTGTTTGTAACACCCAAAAGGAAGCGAGATAGACCCATTGTTAAGTATACCGATCGACTTAGAATCACTTTTTTAGTCGATTTAGCAATGTCCGTCTGTCTGTCTGTCCATCTATTGTTGTAATCAAATTACAGGTCGCAATTATAGTCCGATCTTAACAAAAATTTGCACAAATAAGTTTTGTGGATCAAGGACGAACGCTATTTAATTTAGATTTAGATTTAGACATAGGCCCTATACAAATGTCGCACCAGATTTGACATTTTCCGCTCTAGAAACCACATATTGTACCCGATTTTCTTTAAAATTGGAACAAAATCTTATAATCCAACTAAAAACAGCTATTGTGAAAGTGGGCCAAATCGGTTCAGATTTAGATATAGCCCCCATACAAATGTCGCCCCGATTTGACTTTTCCGCTCTAAAATCCACATCTTGTACCCGATTTTTTATAATCCAACTAGAAACACTTATGCGGAATTTGGGTAAGATCGGTTCAGATTTAGATATAGCTTCCATACAAATGTTGCTCCCGGTTTGACTTTTTCCGCTTTAGAAACCACATATTTTACCCAATTTTCTTTAAATTTGGTACAACATCTTATAATCCAACTAGAAACACCTATGCAGAATTTGGGTAAGATCGGTTCAGATTTGGATATAGCACCAACACAAATGTTGCTCCCAAATGTTTAACCGATTTTGGCCAAACTATAAATATAATATTTCACATATTTTCTGGTTTCCAGGTTTCATTATATCCCTATACAAATGTCCTTTCCGATTTAATTTTTTTTTTGCCAAACACATACATTTACAGGATACAAAAATCATTCTCGTTTTCACTTTATTACACATTTGAATTGTATTCGGATAGAAAGTGGAGTGTATCATATAGTCCGTCCGACTTTAGCCTTTCCTTACTTCTTTTGTTTATTAAAAAGAGTAAGAGGAATGACTCATATATTCCATGTCAAGTGGTAAAATTTTTGACGTGGATAGCTGCAATTGTTTTGTATGTATACTTCTCATAAAAATATTGTATACGTAGTTTTGGAAAAAAATTAGAAATTTATTTCACGGGTTATGACCAATTTAACAATGAAAAAAATTTTTTGTTCAAAATTGTGTTCATCGTCTGCAACTCCTAAAATACTTGACCGATTTTAATCTGCTATACCTTGTTTTTAAGGCAATTTCAATTGCTGTTAAATTTGTAGCTGGATTTTTTTGCATTTTGCATCTATATTTAATAGAATTTATTTACAAATGGCATGGTGACATTTATTACTTGGCTGCAGACTACCACTATCATGATTTCCACCCTGTCTAAAGGTTTCGCAGCGACTTTTCAACATCAAACCCGGCCTCTATAAGGGGATGATTCTCACAAACGAACGAGAATCACAACTCACCGAGATTTTATAATTTTATTTTAATTTAACCCTTATGAATGCTACACCGGTTTTGTTTTAAACAAAGCCACTTTGTGTGGGAAGTACAAGAAGGGGCGTGGCAAAACCAGTCATATCATGCACACTTAAAGTGCTTATAAAAACATTATCAAATACCAAAATGTAGCTGATTCCGAATATCCGTGCGGAAGTTACATCGGCTTTAATTTAACATAGGAATATGGGTCATTTGTGTGGTAGGTACCAGATGCGGCGTGGCAACTTCGCCCATTTTCGAACTTAAACTAAGTTTGGGGAAAATATTACCATGTGCAAAGTTTGAATTTATTCCTTTAATCTTTTCGAGAGTCATCGAGCACAATAGCCAGCCAGACGTACGGACGGACATGGCTCAAACAGCTTAAAAAGTTGTGAAACGGATTTGGTCCAAACATACTTGGGGTCTTAAGTCACTCCTTCAATGCGTTATATTTGTGTCTATCCCAAATGATATATAACCTCGTACTCTGTATAGTATGGTATAAAATATTGGAAACAAATATTTTGTCATTTTACTTTTATAATCTTTCACATATCTGGGTTTCTGAAACAATCCTGTCACAAATGTTCCCCATATTCCGAAATTGCCCCCATGGAAGATAGGATACATGTTCCCAAAATTGTCCCCTTGGTTACATTTAGTGCAAAAAGTCAGATTTTTTGTTCCGATTGTTATAAAATTTAGGATGAGCATAAAGGAAACTTACTCATCTTACTCATAGATTGAATTTTGGAAGTAAAAAATCGGACCTTTGCACTAAATGTATCCTATCGTCCAAGGGTGCAATTTCGAGCAGGCAAAAGTTACCCTACAAAAACGGGGAACCCTTCAACCTTTCCAAATTAGTATATATTTCGTTAGAGGCTTTTGAAGGAAAAAAGTTGTATTGGTTCAAAGTCAGACATTTGTTCAAACAGGATATTTTTACAATATTAATTATAACTAGGGTTTGCATTTTCCCGTACTTTTTATTTCCCGGGAAACGGAAATTATTTTTCAGTTTCCCGGGACAGCACGGGAAATCGTTTACCATGAGTTAAGCTTATTTTTTCCAATGAAACATTCACAATTTATTAAAGTAAAATAAATATATATTTCACAACGAAACTGTTACAGAATTCATATAATAAAGAGCAATGTGGGGTCAATTCAAACATCCTTTCAAGTTTCTAAATTAATTAAAGATCAGATATTTCTTATTTTATTGGAAAAAGTGGATTTTGAGTCTACATCCGAAGCAGCTTAAAAATATTTTGTCATCCAACTGCAATATTTGACATACCAGTTTATAGGCTATGTGATCTAAATTTTTATACTTTATATTTTTAATTTTATTGTGGAAATGATTGAAAAAAATATGCGAAGAAATATGTAAAAATTTCTACTGAATTCCCGTGGGATTCCCATACGGGAAATGAAAAATGTGCGATGCAAACCCTATTTACAATCGAACTATATTTGGCACAAACATTTCTAATATAAAAATTTGAGTGCAGAAATCTCTTAAAATGTATGAGAAACATTTCGCAAAGTCAAAAAAAGAAATTACTTTTTTTTCAATTTAAAAAAAAACTGAAAAACGTGAAAATCTGTAATACAAAAAAAAAACAAGTCAAAGCGGCGTTAAGTTCGGCCGGGCCGGACTTTATATACCCTCCACCATGGATTGCATTCCACAGAGGTTGTCGGTTTTCGGGAAAATATAATTTTTTTAATATAGCCAAACCAAAACAAATATTGACAATATAATTTTGTAAATAAATATAATATTTTAATTATGTCAAACCACGCTTATAAGGCAAGGCTACCAATACGTCAATTGAACAAAATAAATATTCTTATATTTATTTTTTCAAAAAGCTTAAATACCATAAATATTGGTAGATAGTGGGTGCTACAATTGGTTGTTTTTCCATTCTATTTTAATTCCAAAAGTACAAATTTTGAAAATCCATTATCAGACGTGCATAGTGCAATATAACCTAACTTCATGATACAACCAATTTTTGTCGTAAAAGAAAAAGTGAGAATTTGGAAAAAAACTTTTTATTTTGCGTGTCTATGCTGTCAGAGGAATGTATACACCGAATTCCATGATTCCAGTTGCGGCCATTTGGTGGGTACCATTTTTACCCCCTTGACGTTTCTACGCTATTAGAATTTCATCATTCTAGCTGTAGTCGTTTAGTTGGTACTATTTTTATTCCTCTGTTCCATTCTATCCCTTGAAAATACGAATTGCGAAAAATCAGTTACTCCGAATTGCATGACTCTAGCTGTGGTCATTTGATTGGTACTATTTGTATCGCCCTTTTCATTTTAACCCCTCTGTTCTGTTTATTTTAAGTGTCTACGCAATCAGAGGAATGTCTACACCGAATTTCATGACTCTAGCTGCGGTCATTTGGTTGGTACTATTTTTATCCCCTTTTTCCATTTTGACCCCAAAAAGTACGACTTTCGAAAAATCAGTTTATTTTTCATGACTACGTAGTCAAGGAATGTATACACCGAATTTCATGACTCTAGCTGCGGTCATTTGGTTGGTACTATTTGTATCCCCTTTTTCCATTTTGATCCCAAAAAAGTACGAATTTCGAAAAATCAGTTTATTATCCGTGTCTACACAGTCAGAGGAATGTATACACCGTATTTCATAACGCTAGCTGCGGTCATTAGAGTGGCACTATTTTCATCCCCTTTTTTCATTTTAACCCCAACGAGTACGAATTTTGAAAAATCCGTGTATTTTACTTGTCTATGCAATTAGAGGAATGTATACGCCGAATTTCATTATTCTAGGTACAGCCGTTTGGTTGATGTTGAAAAGTCGCTGCGAAGCCACTTGAAAATACTTTTGACATGGTCGAAATCGTGATCGTGGTAGTCTGCAGTAGTCCATGTAATAAATGTCAACATGCCATTTGTATATAAATTTGCATTCTATTAAATATAGATGCAAAATGGTCTTGAGCCAGGACAATATCCCAGTTCAAATCAAATTTAATTTTCTTTAGAATACAAAAAGTAGTCGACTTCGGGGCGATGTCTAAAATATATCCTATTTCCCAATTTTTAATATTAATATCTCAAAATATGGATCCTTGTCTAATTTTGGGTTTTTACACATCTCAAAACTGTCTACTAGAACAAAAGTTATAGAATTTTGGCCGATGGTTTTTGATTCTGAACCACTGTGCGCCGTTTCTAACACTTTACTTCCCAAGTTATCAGGCTAAGAGATCTTAGAGGGTTAAGATCTTCCTCAAAAATGATTTTCATAGATTTCCACGATATAGTTCTGTCAATAAGAATTCTCTCAGATATTAGCTTGCAACCTTTTTTCACATAGTATAATGCTCCCTTCGACCAAAAGATGAAATCTTTGACCCACTGTAAGAAGAAACTCAGAGCAACTGGACACAAGTTTTTTTCTGCAAAAATTGTTACAATCAAAAAGTCTTAATTTGTTGGACAGTGTGATTATGTACGTAGATGTTTCAAGTATCATAGTATTATGAATCTCCTTTGTCAATAAAAATTTGAAAACATTTTTGTTCGTTATATGCTGAACATTGCGTCAAACGTTTTTGATGTCCTAAGTCAGAAGTTCTGGAACGCCCGACTTGTCTCCTAGTATTCAATACTGACAGTAATTTTTTAATGGGCTTATTCATATTTCATAGAGAAATGGGAGATTTGCGAGTGAAATCTCATTCACATTGTCCTGTAAGTATTCATTTGCTCTGGCTCATAAATTAACTTGGCATACATACAGACATATCCTTATCAAAGTGAAGGTTAGCATTGACCCCTTCACGGCGCCATCATCATCATCTGTTGAATGCAGTGTTGACATTGATGTCGACATTTGTTGATACTGCAGCAGCTGCTGTTAGATGTTGTACGGGTACGCTTTAATTATTTCAGCCTTCACTTCAGTGTGCACTTTTACCTTTTACCCTTTACCTTCAACAACATATTTTTTCTATTTATGCCACAATTAAAGTGTTTTCAATGAATCCCTTTCAATTTGTGATATTCGCATGCGAGACTCCGCAGAAGAATGAATACCTCCTCTTTTTTCTGTGATTTCGATGAGGGCGCAGGAGATTTTTTGTTTTCATTTTACTTACTGGCTGGAGTTTAAAATTTATGGTGATTTGTGTTGTGTTGCCCAACTGAAAAATTAGTTAAAGGCAAAAAGGAAAAATTGAAATGTGTTTTTATTATTGAACAAATTATTTTCAAATTAAGATTGATTGCCACCACAAAAGTGTGGAACATCAATCAGCGTTAATTTCAATTTGAGCGCAAAAAATCCCAAAATAAACGCAAATATATGCAGGGCTCTCTACCTCATCAGTCATTTCAGGGATTCAGGGGTATGGCATTGGCTATTATTTTATTCAGGGATACTTATGCATAACTCAATAGGTCACAGTCCGGTTGACCTCTAAATCCATTTGTCTGCACATCAATTTGTGGACTTAGGATTTAATATTTGTGTAGGCAAGAGCCCACCATTTTCTGTATCTTCCATTGGCTGTTGTCATTTTCTTAAAGTATAAATATGATTTTGTTTGCATATGATAAATATATATATAGAATCGTGCAAAATTAAAATACTCTAAATATTTGCCGTTGTATATCCTCAAAATATAAGGATTGATAATATTTAAATATACACAAGTGTTATATTCACAGAATTTGAATATTAGACACCAGGTCAAAATCTTTAATACGATTATGCCCAAAAAAGAGTTGTACAAAAATTAAAAAGTATTTAAAAATTTTGAGTTTTTGTCCTGCATAAGATGTTCAGGTTTTAGCCGAAGTTATCGGTGTTTCAGAATCAAATTCCATCGGTCAAAATTCAATAACCTTTGTTCTAGTAAACATTATTACTTTTAAAAAACGGATATTCGGCAAGTGAGTTGTGCTTCTCGTTTCGTTTGTGAGAATCATTATCTTAAAGATGCCGGCTATGTTTTTGAAAAGTCGCTGCGAAGCCACCTGGGGAAACCTTCGACAGGGTAGAAATCATAATAGTGGCAGTATGCAGCCAAGCAATAAATGTCACCTGCCATTTGTAAATAGATTTGCATAATTTGGTCTTGAGCCAGGACAATATCCCAGTTCAAATCAAATTTTGATTACAGATCAAAAAAATTTACAGGGACCGAAGGATTATTTTTAGATATTAACATTGATAGGATATACTTCAGAAATTAGCCCAAAGTTGGCTATTTTTAAAAGAAAATTTGTATTTTTTGTGTTTATGTTTTTTTTTACATATTTTCACATGTTTGCTCATAATGCGCAATAAATAATCTATTTTTTCGTATTATAAATTTTCGCCAGTTTCAAAATTTGAAAAAAAAACTTATTTTCTTTCTTCGAATTTGGGGAAGTGTTTCTCACACATTTTAAGAGGTTTTGCTTTCAATTTTTATACCCTCCACCTCCAGGATGGGGGTATATTCACTTTGTCATTCCGTTTGTAACACCTTGAAATATTCATCGGAGACCCGATAAAGTATATATATTCTGGGTCGTGGTAAAATTCTAAGACGATATAGCCATGTCCGTCTGTCCGTCTGTCTGTTGAAAGCACGATAGCGGCCGAACGAAATGAGCTAGGAGGTTCAAATTTTTCCTAAATGTGTCCTATGGTTGTAGATCGGTTGGGATTGAAAGTGGACGAAATCGGCCTTGAGGGAAACATTTTTCCCTCACAAGGACTGAAAATACCCCTAATAATTAGAGTATTTCAGCATGTTTTTTGAACATATTAGCTTGTATTTACTTGATATTTACAATTCGCATTGCCTTTCTAGCAAAAAGGGCACCATAGAGTGATATTTATTTGTAGGGGGCGAAATGGGACAAAAAAGGGATAAAAATGGTACCTATCAAACGAGAACAGATAGAAACACGAAATTCGGCGTGTACATTTATCTAATAGAGTAGATACATAATATAAAAGTATTTTTTCTAATTTCGTACTTTTAAGGGGCTAAATGGGGATAGAGGGATAAAAATAGTACCAACCTAACGGCTGCACCTAGAATAATGAAATTCGATATATGTATTCCTCTGATTGCGTAGACACGTAAAATAAAATAACTTTCCAAAATTCGTACTTTTTGGGGTTCAAATGGAAAAAGGGGATAAAAATAGTACCTACCAAATGACAGCAGCTAGAATCGTGAAATTCGGAGTATACATTCCTCTGACTGCGTAGACACGAAAAATAAAACGGTTTTTCCAAATTCGTACTTTCAAGGGATACAATGGCTATGGGGGATACAAATAGTACCAACTAAACGAATACAGCTAGAATGATGAAATTCAGTGAGTACATCCCTCTAATTGTGTAGATACGTAAAATAAAGAGGTTTTAGATAGTCGTACTCTTGAGGGGGCAAAATTGAAAAAAGGGAATAAAAATGGTACCAACAAAATTGCCGCTGATAGAATCATGGAATTCGGTGTATACATTCCTCTGACTGCATAGCCACGTAAAATCTTTTTTTTTTCAAATTCGTACTTTATTTTGTTGCATTTACGACAAAAATTGGTAGAATCATGAAGTTGTCTTGTAATGCGTACATGAGAGATAAGGTATTTTCAAAATTTATACTTTTGAAATTCGAAAAGGATGGAAATACAACAAACCAAACGACTGCAGCTGAAAATACACTCTCTATCCCCCAATATTTAGGCTATGCATGATTGCTCCCTTATATTTACTTTATGAATTGAAGTATAATATCCATTATATATAGTATACAAATATTGGTAGCCTTGGCTTATTAATTAAATTTCTGATTTTCATACATTTGAAATTTGTTGCGGACATTCCTCTTGTAGCTTGGAAGCACCACAAAGAAAATAAATGTATAAAATATGGTACCAATGATACGACAACAGCTAGAATCATGAAATTTGGTGTGACACGTAAAATAGAGGGATTTTTCAAAATTCGTACTTTTAAGAGATATAATTGAAAAAGAGGGATAAAAATGGGACCTTCCAAACAGCTGAAGTTGATATCATGAAATTCGGTGTATATATTCGGTGGTCTGACTATCAAGACTCGAAACAAAAAGGTTTTTTTTCCAAATTTGTACATTTGGGCGGAGAATGGGGCGAATAGGGATATCTTTGTACTTTTCTTATCAAAATAATGCAGTCACTTTGTCTGTATCTGAAAATGCTTCTCCCTAATGGCGACTGACAATCGCCTAATATTTTCGGCATGTTCACTTTCACAATTACAGCATTTTACAGCAATTATTTATAGTAGTAGATTTTAAACAGTGCGCATAAGTATACATGATAGTTTGAAATAATAATCAAATATAGTAATGTGCATAAACATATCACAATTTTCGTAATATTGTTCTGTACTTCTATGTCGACACTCCGTGTGGAGGGTATATAAGATTCGGCCCGGCCGAACTTAACGCCTTCTTACTTGTTATATTATGAACTAGCTGACCCAACAAAAATTTTCCTGTCCATATTTCAATTAGTTTGTTTGTGATTCGTGTGAATTTTTGAAAAGCGATTTCAAATGTTTAAGCAAACCTGGAATGAGAAAAATTTTGTTCTCAGTGATTATTGTATCGATTAACGTTTGCTGGCATAGATATTCAATTTAATGACATGATCTAATTCAGATTACGCTAATGGAAGTGTCTGCACGTTCGCTTAAGTGAATTTTGAACAATGCTTAGCAACACCTTTCGCATGAGTTCGATTTTTCATACGGTGAACTGGAAAAATCGACGGGGAATATAGTGCAGAAGGTCGACATTTGCCATTGACACTTTCAAGCAATATATTCATTTAAATATATACCGATTTTTTTTAATATTGAGATCATGAGAATCATTTGTGTGAGGTCGTCATTCGAGTATAACCATCCTCTCAATTCTTCTTCAAAGGCTATGTGAGACATCGCATATTCATACCGAGCGATCAATTTACGTTACTGCACAACCATGATCACCGGCACAGTTCTTTGACAATTTTCACGTTGGAAGTTCTTTAGTATGCGTATTCAACGGTAATTTGATTGCTGAATGAGCTGTTCGACCTTTTTCAACAACTTAGCTGCAATTTCAGATGAAGGCGGTAAAATTAAATTCTGCGAGAGAATCGTATTCAAAATCTACACGATAAAAATAGTTGTATGATTCCAACGTGATCACTCAGAGGATAATTCCATCACTACAATTCCATCGTGCAAAAGTTTCATGAGTGTCGTACGTTAACTGCCGATTTAACAGCGGAGTGTACTCTCAAAATGTCTTCATCTTCGTGGTTTCCTTTAAGAAGCGTTTCTTCAATATGATATTCGTTAATTTCCCCACTTCCCAGTGTCATTGCAAAATATAATCTGGTATTAAATGTAGATTCTGAGATGATAGTCTGCGGTTGTCAACACAATTTTCTCTAAAACAGAATCTTCCATATATACCATGTTCGCTCAACGACACACGATTTGGAGCAACGTATGGGAACATGATCTGAAAAAAGTTAATATCAACATTCGCAATATCAACAGAATTTTTCTCGTGCAAATATCCAGCAATTGTTTTGAAAATACTCCAGATTTGCCGTTCCATAACACGTGATTCTGTCCGTAAATTGAAAATCACCTTCCAACAGAATCATTGAACAGTGCGCCATAGTACATTCCTCCAGAGAACGCAGCTGAAAATCCTGATGTAGCAAGCATCGCTTGAATTATGAGAGCGAATTTTTGCCAAAATTTGTACGATCAAAAAAGATTTTCCGGTTTTGCCGAGAGCGTTCAAGAAGAAAATCACTATACTTCAATCGTTCATAAGCCGCGTGTTCCGTAATCATCTTATATTCGCAATGCATCGTTCTTACATTGTTTTTGCATTGCATTCCAACTCTTGATTAAATTCTTAGTGCATCAGATAGTGTGGCGCTGTCATTCCTAGTTGACCTAATATTAATCGCATTGTCTTCATTCAATGCCTCATTGTGAATTTTCAGAAATGTCAATGTAGAAAAAGACACTTTCAGTTTTTTACAAATATTCCTATTTTGCGGTCAACTATTCAAAAGTTTTTTCGTCTTTAAACCCAGTTCGGACTACCCCGAATAGTTTGCAACAAAGATCAGCCAAATCTGTTCAGCCGTTCTCAAGTGATGCGATTACCAACGAACATCATTTCATTTTTATTAAATAGATTGTGGTTTGTTTAACCTTATTATGGAGTAAAGTAAATGTTAAAAAAATACCCTTTTGAATGAATTTATCTCTTTGTATCAACATAACTTTTTTCGATAAACACAATCAACATTTTGATTTTAGAAAAAGGCTCACAGTGGTTACAAATCGATTTTTTGCATATATTTCTAATAGTTATCGAAACCAAATGCACTGATTTCAACATTAGAAACCTACTTTTATCTACCGATACAGCTGCTAAATATATATACAGGGTTTATTTTGAATCATCCGGTATTTCGATAGCTGTCACTTTTGAAGCTTTTATTTTTTGACATTTGACAAGTAGAAACTACGCTATAACTAAAAATGGAACGATACATCCTTCAACAACGCATTGAAATTGGGTCCTTGAGATGAATGAAAATGATCCGGAATTCCATCGAAAAATCATCTTGACTGATGAGTCCCATTTCCACCTCGGTGGCTACGTCAACAAGCAAATTTGTCGTATCTGAGGTACGGAAAACCCAAGAGTTGTTGTTGAGAAGCATCTCCATCCTCATCGCGTGACTGTTTGGTGCTGTTTATGGGCAGACGGGGTCATTGGACCTTACTTTTTCGGAAATGAGGTTGTATCAACAGTTACGGTGAATGGATTGCGCTATCGAGAGATGGTTAATGATTTTTTATGGTCGAAGTTGGATGGTATTGATCTGGAAAACGTTTGCTTTCAACAAGACGGCGCTACGTGCCACACAAGAAACGAAACCATTGCTCTTTTACGGGAAAAGTTTCCGGACCGTGTTATCTCTCGAAGAGGTGATCACAATTGGCCGCCGAGATTTTGTGATTTAACACCTTGCGACTTCTTCCCAGCGTCGATTCAAGACCTCAACGATAGAATTCGTGAGGCTATCGAGGACATAGGGCAGCCACTTTTCGATTTGGTTACCTTCCTCTTTATTATCAACTAATAAAGAGGAAGGTATGCCGTTCATTTATCTCAAAAAATTGCATTTTTCTTTGATTTCAACCAACCTCTTGTTGGAAAAGGGTAATTTTTTAAAAGCTATAGGAAAGTTTCAAAAAAACACATAAAATTCACAAAAGTGCATGAAATCTTTATTTATATCGATAGTACGGTCCATATAATTTAATGTTTGAAGATTATTTCATGCAAATGTTGACCTTGGCTGAGCCTCAAATGGTCCATCCGCTTAGTCCAATTTTGGCATTTCCACGTTTTTGAGTAACAGAGACCCAATTGCTGCGAACGGCGATAATTGATGGTCATCATTAAATCTGGCCGATACAGCTGCGATATTTTCTTCAGTTCGCACTCTACGTAAGCGTGTTGGTGGTTTAATGCCGAACAATGTAAATTTGGTGCGAAATTTAGTCACAATAGTCCGAATAGCCGCTTCAGTGGGTCGATTAAACGGACCATAAAATGGAAGAAGCGAGCGATGAACTTTATTAACAGAGCACGCATTTTGATAATAAAATCAAATTTTTGGGATTTGTTTTCTCCGTTTTGGGAATTGATTTATTTATATGAATATGAATTTATTTATTTTGTCTAATTTGAGTTTTTGGTCCCAAAGGACCATCCCGATCTCGTGATGATCCTATCGTGAAATTTTGACAGTTTTTATAGAAAATTGTGGGCTATTTTCTGACAAATTTTTCAAAATGACTTAAAGTAAGGATGTTCAAGGTTAAAAATATATTTTGACCTTTTGAACATCCTTGTTCCACCAGGACATGGACATCGTTTTGCAGCAGTCGTCAGAGGCATTCCGATGAGGTTTTATAATCCAATGATGCATGTGGATATTTTCTAGAAACACTGTAAATTTCCAACTTCGACTAATCCTAAAATACAAACATACATTGAATAATGTCAAAATTATAAACGCATAAATAACAGAAGTAAACACTTATAGGAAAAAAGAAAAAGTTACATACGAAATAATGTTTTCGCCTTTTGAAAAAAAAAATAATTAAAATGGCATGTTTTTTGGATGTTTTGGATTTAAAAGAGTCTAACTTCTGATTGAAGTAACATATAGTTTTTTGTAAGTAGCATATTTTTTTTAATTAAAACATCTACGGCGCAAATAATGCGGTCACAATGTTTAAAATACGACATCAACATCAACAAAGAATAGGATTTATTCTTGCCCGCCAGATATTTCTTAATCTAATTATCTGTAGGTATTTGTGTAATCGGTACATAATTGTACAATTTGCTGTGTTTTCAAAATCATCCAGCGGTCCGCATACCCACTTGGGACTCAAAACTTTCCAGATCATCGCTTATGTCAATCAGTACGATAATTTATATTCTCAATTTCAAGATTCTAGATGGAGCTGTGTGGTTGCTAGCATTTTCATATATATCCATGTTCAAGAGTTTAACTGCCAAATTTCCCTTGCTACCATATTTATATTTATTCATAATTTTGTTAATTTCGGTGAGTTATCTATTTTCCTTCAGAAGTTAGAGATTTAATTATAAATTGACTTGGAATCACTGTAGACCGTGAATATATGACGTCTCCCATGAATATTTCAATGTTTTTAAGCGGACTGACAAAATAATTGTAATGTCCATCGTATTGCTGGAGGCTTACCATTATATGTGCCACTTGGTATGATAGTGGCCTAACTCACCACTTGCCAATTGGCCGCCAAGATCATGTGATTTGACACCGTTGGACTTCTTTCTTTGGGGTTATTTGAAAGAATAGGTGTACGTCGAAAAGCCAACAACAATTGAAGAGCTAAAGGATGATTATGCCTCAATTATGCCTCAGCGTCGAAAATTTGGACCATGGGCCATTTGGCCGATATTTTGTTCCATACATAATTGAACCATACCAATATTATCATAATAAAAATAAATGACAATAATTTGAAATTTAACCACTCTTTACTAATCTATCGAACTTTTATTAAAAATATATAACATCGTTAGTAGCTCTAAGGGAAGCACTACTTTGATTCTGCTCAAAATTTAAAAAAGTAAGCAATTCAAAGTGGTTATCTCTATAAAACAAAAAGACATATATATATATAATTCCAAAAAGTAATATTTCCTTACCTTGTTCGTCTAGAAACTTTATATTGAATTCATTAATTACAACTTTTAGAATAATTTCACTTTTAAATATTATTCAAATTATCTAAATCACTTCAAGTTGACATTATAAATAAAAAATTATAAATAAATTATAAAGACTTAGACCACTTTCAAACTACTACTAAAGACAATTTTGGTGTGCATAAAAAGAGAGCGGTATGTTTTTTTCAAGTTTCTAAAGTAATCTTCCTTAAATTAGGGAGCTGATCAACGTAAAGAGAAAAATTAGCATATCTCATTTTTTGGATTTTGACTCAGACCACTATCATACTAACTGACACATATGATGATGGAGCTGGCAAAGTAATGACGAATTATTATTATATAGTATTCAATTAATTTATTAATTGATGACTTAAGTTCGTTTCATTCGTATGTTTCGTTTTACAAATTCTCTCAATTATTCTCAGTAGTATTAAAAATTATACGCATACATATATTTACCTACTTAGGTAATAAATCATTATGATATGTATCATCTGTCTGTGCTTGTACCATCACAAATACCTTTGTGCGTTGAAGTGGGTCACAATACTAACCAATGCAAATATCTTTCTGATCTTACTCTTACTCCTCATTATCACAATTTTAGTCCGATCTCCGACTATTAAATATTAGTTATTAAATATAAAGAAAATCAAATATAAAGAAGTCTGAAATTTAGATATAGCCCCAATAAAATCGGTCTTTAATTATTGTTTCAAGGACTTGGTTGAATTCTAAAATGTAAAATACTAAAACAGTATACGCTGCGAAGCCACCTGACGAAGCTTTTCACAGGCCGGAAATCATGATGGTGGTAGTGTGCAGCCAAGTAATAAGTGTCACCATGCCATTTGTAAATAAATTTGCATTCTATTAAATATAGATGCAAAATGGTCTTGGGTTAGGAAAATGTCGCAGTTCAAATCGAATATTGATTACAGACCAAAATAAAACAAGCGAAAAAAAAAACTAAAATAAAAATGTATTTAAAAAACTTTTCGGAAAAAAATGCAACGTAAAATGATTTCTAGAAGCGTTTTCGGGAGTGTTTAGCTCTCATCCATGAACAAGTCAATCTTCAATTCAGTGGCATTTATTTCCTTACCTAGCCTAATGTACACACATACATCGGATGTGTGAATGTATGTTTGTGGGTGTCAAAGGACAACAAACATACCACAATCAACAACAACAATCAAAACAGCGACAACCGATAAACAACAACAATCGAACAACAAGAAACAGAACGTGACTCGAGGAAGAATTTATTTATTAATATCACATGACATTTTCTGTGACATGTAAGCATGTATGTATATGTAAATATTCATTAGGGTGGCCCTTACTCTTGATATATGTACAAATTTTTTTTCAACTAGAACAAGTGCTAGGCGACTGCATTTCTGGAACATTTTTCTAGTGAGTTTGCCAACTGTCAATGATGTGCATTTCATCAGTATTCGAGATTTTATAGTTCACTTTTTCCACAGGACGGACACTCAAGATGTCTCTGAACAATGAAAATTCCCGATTAAGCCTCACTTCCGTCAAAATCTATTTCCATATTGATTGGAACCGAATTAGAAGGAATACGAATTTGATACTCCAATAATTATGCTTCCTAAAGGTCACCATATTGTAAATTAAACCGGGTCGGTCGGAAATAAGTTTGTATTTTCCGCACAAAAAATTAAAGCTTGGTTTGTTTCTGAAAATACCCCAAAATATTTCGGCTATATTTTTACCTTTGCGTAGCTAAAGCGATTTTTCATAACTTTTAAAAATCAAGTTTTTTTTAAATGTCGTATGTGTATTCATGTATGACCATGTGAAAGGTATGACAAAAAATGATTCCGCATTCAGCGGTGTCAACATGTGAAACATGATATTTAATCGCAGTAGTCAAGCGAAAATAAAAGATATATTCGGAATATTTTGAGGGTTTTCACAGAACAATCCAAGCTTTCATTTAAGGTGCGGAAAACCCCAACTTTTTTTTCCAACCCGGTCTATTGCATATACATACACACCAATGTAAAAATATACGAACATTATTAAACATTACAGCTATGCTTAATGAAATATTTACTAGATGAAATATGTATGACATGCCTGGCGGCCCGCATTTCAATTTTTACAGAACCCAAAAATATTAGCTAAACCTTTTAAGTTTATATAGGGAAAATGTATTTGATAATGTGAAATTTAAACTCATAATAGGAAATTATAAATTGAATTTGAGAAATGTATATTTACAATATGAACATGTTAATTCATATTTAGAAATATAATTTCTTATTTAGAAATATAAATTCATAATAAGAACATGAAGTCCATAATGAGTATTATAAATTCAAAAAGAGAAAATCTAAATTGATAATGACAAAATATAAATTCATATTCAGAAATGAGTATATATAAATTCATAATGGGAAACAGTAATATTTATAGCCCAAGTAACATATGTAAGTTTATTTATTATCGGATGCAAATAAAATAGCTCTTGGAATTTCAATAGAAAAACCATTCGTAAGATGCTTTCTAGAGACCACATATTTCACTTGATTTGCTTCAAATTACCTTGCATTACCTTATAATTCTACTAGAAACCTCTATGTTGAAAATGGATTAAATCGGTTCAGATTTATATATAGCTCCCATACAAATTTCGCTCCCGATTTGACTTTTTCCGCTCTAGAAACCACATATTGTATCCGATTGTCTTCAGATTTGGCAAAACATTTTATATTTCCACTTGAAAAAACCATGGTGAATATAGGTCAGATCGGTTCAGATTTATATATAGCTCCTCTACAAATTTCGCTCCCACAAAACCACATGTTGTATCAGATTGTCTTCAGATTTGGCAAAACATCTTATATTTAAACTAGGAACACCTATGGTGAAAATAGATCAGATCGGTTCAGATATGACTTTTTCTGTTCTAGAAGACACATATTTGAACAGATCCTCATCAAATTAGGCGAAATATCTTATATTTGTTCTATAAACAGCCATGGCACTAATGGGTCAGATCGGTTCAGATTTATATATAGCTCCCACACAAATTTCACTGCCACCTCATATTTTAACAGATCTTCTCCAAATCTTTCAAAATATCTCATATTTCAACTGGAAACAGCCAGGGTGAAAATGGGTCATCGGATCAGAGTTACATATAGCTCCCATACAAATTTCGCCCCAAAAATTTTCCATACAAATTTCAGATAGACTTTTTCCGCACCAGAAAGCACGAATTTTCACAAAATGAGCTTAACACGTTATATTTGAACTGGATGAAGTTATTGTGAAAGTTAGTCACTATATTCCATGTTTGGATATAGCACCGATATAAATATTTTCGATTTGACAAATTGGACCAGGTAATATTAGCCTATGACTAGGAAACATACAAAAATTCTTCACGTTTTCACTTTTTTACCGAGTTTAATTGTATTCGGATAGAGAGTGGAGTGTATCATATAGTCGGCCCAGCCCGACTTTAGCCTTTCCTTACTTGTTTTTATTTGCGTCGATTTGTTGTCACAATATTAATTCAATGAAGCTGAGTAGAAAATAAGTCAGAGGATGTACATATATTGCTATTTGTACCCCACACAGCTGTATAAATTTTGCGAAATTGAGTATATGAATTTGTCTGAACCCAGATGAATGAATGTAAGTACACAGGTTATGTTTGTTGACGTCTCTATTTACTCGCTTGTCAATCATATCAATGAAATAGGTTTATAGGTTATGAATTTCTAATGATGCATGTCTTTGGAAGATAATTAAGCTGATAAATGATGATGTTCGCAATCCCTGGCGACGAGGGGATGGGTATGGGGAATGTCCCTGTAATGTTTTCCAAGAATCTCATTTTCCATCTGATTCAACAGAGGCGTTGTGAATTATAAATTAAGAAATCATTAACATCCTTAACGAAAATATGTAATTAAAATGTTCACATGTTTACAACACAACACGTTCCATTGATAATGAGATTTTCGGCATAGAAATTATAAGCTTCTTTAAAATATTTAATAAGGCCAAATTAGTGGTTGGGTATAGAACATTCTCTGTATGAATGTCTCACTTGCTACTAAGAGTAACTAATTTTGAAGAAGCTATAGATATGAGGAAAATTGAGTTCAAAGTATAAATATCGCCTAATTGGTCATATTATTAAGAATGGAATGGGGGATTTAATTTGTTATTTTGAGCAATTGAGCAAGTATTCGCATACAGCGCCAACAACTACAGTTGTTATTCCGATTGTGCGTAATATTATATTATTTTGTTATTCATTTCTCAACCCTTTTCAATTTCCCTAATCCCATTGGCTTCTCCCATTTCTACAGATAATGATTTACACTCATTCGAACAATGACCATTATTGGCCTTTGCAATTAATTTTAATTAATTCCCCCCTCAAACGTCTTAATTAATATGGCGGGGAACGAAGATGTGGCCCTGGTTTATTTCTTCGCCTTCTACTTTCCACTTAATTCCTCTGGAATGTGAGCACTAATCCTTCGCGTGAAACATACAACGATTAGTTGATTATTTCACAGACATGATTTATTGCTATTTGGGGGAATTAAAGGTAACAATGTTAGAGTAATTTTAAACCCTGGAATATAAACAGATACATTTAGCGCTGCCTGTAAATGTATTACTTCCAGAATCAGTATTGAAAATCCACAATGACATCAAATTAAGATCGTTAATCAATTAACGTTGTAACATAAGAACAGAGTATCTGCAGGTTAAGTTCGACCGTAATTAATTAAATAAGAAAACTTATAAGATAATGTCGACATCTTAAATTTAATTTAAATGCAGGTATTATAATTTTTATGTAGAAGCTGCAGCATATTACTCGTATCTTTGTTAGCTTCATATTTAATACCTTGTTATACACAGTGATCGTAAGCCAAATAACGCCATTATCTTTATAGGGCTTAAAATATAGTTTTTTGTAGATTTTGCCATCTTACAAAATTACGGTGTACTAAGTTTTAAATTCCAGCTGCAAACTTTATCTTCAAGGACTATGAAATTTATGTATACAATAGGACGTGTCAATTTGTATGAGTGTAACAAATTAACAAAGCGTCAGGCAAAAACGAAATCTAAAGAAAATTCTAAGAATATTTCGTCAAGAAACCAAGGGTGTAGATGAATTTCTAGCGCTCTGAAATCGAGTTCAAATTTGAGGTTACAATAAATATTAAATTGAGTGAATATCCAACGAGCATTAGTCGTACTTCCGTAAGAATCTGAAATTGTTACACTCAAAAAAGTCATGGGTTTGTTTTACAATGTTTACGAGCGTATTTGTGCCAGATTCCGAAATTATGTGTTCAAAAATATTTTCCAAATGCCAAAATAAATAGGTTATGGAATGTTAGGTTAGATTTTTAACCAATAACCACGTTAAGTTCGTCCAGATCTAATATTTATCGATGCGCGGTCGCTCATTGGGGTCAAAGGTGGGAAAAGGGGCAAAAGTACACAAAAAGCTACAATACTGCCTGTGAGTCTCCCAGAGGTGTTAAATATAATTTTTTTCGAACACACATAGCCCCTAACCACAGCCCTTAAGAGGGCTTCCATACAAAAAATATTTTTGTTATAAAATTTGCTCCCACCGCATGATGAGAGGCAAAAAGTCAATTTTGAAGTAACGTATTTTCAGAATGTAACAAAGATAATGGAAATTTATAGATTAAACAAAACTCTCAGAGAAATGCGTAGTAGGAGGGAGGAGTAGCTGATGTGCCGAATTAGAAGTAAATCTGATCAAAAATGCTATTTCTAGAGAGGATATAATCAATTCATTAGCGAAATTTGTAATGGAGCTATATCTGAACTCATCTGACCCATTTTCACCAGAGCTGTTTTTAGTTGAAATATAAGTTGTTTTGCCAAATTGGAGGAAAATCTGTCAAAGTTTGTGGTTTCTAGAGCGGAAAGAGTTAAATCGGAGGAGACATTTGTATGGGAGCTATATATAAATCTGAACCGATCTATCCTATATTTACCAGAGCTGTTTCAAGTTGAAATATACGACGTCTTGACAAATTTGAAGAAAATCTGTCAAAGTTTGTGGTTTCTAGAGCGGAAAGAGTCAAATCGGAGGAGACATTTGTTTTGGAGCTATATATAAATCTGAACCGATCTATACAAATTTTACCAGAGCTGTTTCAAGTTGAAATATACGACGTCTTGACAAATTTGAAGAAAATCTGTCAAAGTTTGTGGTTTCTAGAGCGGAAAGAGTCAAATCGGAGGAGTTATTTGTTTTGGAGCTATATATAAATCTGAACCGATCTATCAAAATTTTACCAGAGCTGTTTTTAGTTGAAATATAAGTTGTTTTGCCAAATTTGAAGAAAATCTGTCAAAGTTTGTGGTTTCTAGAGCGGCAAGAGTCAAATCGAAGGAGACATTTGTATGGGAGCTATATATAAATCTGAACCGATCTATCCTTTATTTACCAGTGCTGTTTCAAGTTGAAATATACGACGTCTTGCCAAATTTGAAGAAAATCTGTCAAAGTTTGTGGGTTCTAGAGCGGAAAGAGTCAAATCGGAGGAGACATTTGTATGGGAGCTATATATAAATCTGAATCGATTTGCTTCAAATTAAATAGCGTTCGTCGTTATCCCATAAAACTACGCTGTGCAAAGTTTAATTTAGTTCTAACAACAATTGCGACCTAGACTTTGATTACAAGAATAGATGGACAGACGGACGGGCGGACTGACATCGCTAAATCGACTCAAAAAGTGATTCTAAGTAATAATGTAATATCGGTATAATAAACGATGGGTCTGTCTCGTTTCCTTTTGGGTGTTACAAACAAATGCACAAAGACATTATACCCTATGGTCTAGTCAATTTTCGGCCTTTCTTAAAAAAATATAAATAATAAAAAATGGTAGGCGGTCACCTTAAAGGTTGCAGATTGAAGATAGGTATATTCTGAGAAAATACTGGGGCTGAAAAATCTAAACTAGATGCATCCTACGGGCAGTTGGAACGGTGAGAGCAAATTTTATAAAAATAGTGTTTCTGTTGGAGTCACATTAAGTGTGTTCGGATAAAATGTTAGGGAGAAATAAATGGAGGTTGGTTTTAGCCCAACTAGGGCCACTCCGAGGCCTTTCTGTCATAACAAAAATTATAAAAAATAAAAAAAGTATGGGACAACCTTAAGTTGAAGTTGGGGTTGCAAAAATATTGGAGGTCGGTCATACAATTGACTCCTCCAGCGGTATCCTTGGGCCAGTAAAATGGTGGGAGCAAATTTTATATAAATTAAATTTTTGTATGGGTTCCCCCTTAAGAAAAAATATAGGCAAAAAAAAATAATGTGGTTGGTCTCACATTTGACCCCTCTGGGGCGGTTCCAAAACTTTTTGTTTGAATCCCACAAAATAGGGCGTTTTAGAGTTCCTAAAAATCCCATGCAACCCTATCCCTCCAAAGGTACATTCCACTGTATTACCGAGAGATTAGATAGCTTCTTTAATGCGTCAAAAAGTGGTGTCGCAGTAGGAACACTTTTATTACTTTCAAAGACCACTCCCACTAATAGTACGGCGACACAAAGATATTTATATAAATATTGCAGAATTAGATAGAAGTATATTTAAATAATGAAGATAAATTCAAAAATTCTTTAAAATATTGCAAAAAAATTAACATTTCGGAGGCCTATCAATCCTTATGAGGAAATCTATTTACTTCCAAAACTGTTTTAACTCATTTTAATCCCAACCCATCTACAATTACTAGACTTAGATATGGATAATTTGGATCGCTATAGAATCTAATTGCAAAGTGGATATTTCAAGGTGTTACAAACGATATGCCTCACCAAGCTACTTACTCATCACGTGGTAGAAGGTATACAAATGTGTGTTCCCAACCAAGACGCATTAAGTTTAGAATGGCATTATATTTGTGATGGTTAGTAACGACACTGATTATTCTTTGAATTCACTAGTTTGTTTAGGTATGATTGATCTCACAGGCAGTGATGTTCTGTACTGTTTATCAAAAATCTAAATCTAATCAAATCTAAAAATAGAATTGATAGTAATGGATTTAGTTCATTTTTCATTACAAAGTGCTCCGGTGCAATACTCACTCCTTTATTAGTAATTTTTAAGAAATCCTTAAAAGAAGGCATCTTCATACATAAATCTGGTCGAAAGGATAATATCTGTAATTATAGACCTATTTCTAAATTGAGTACCATATCTAAAGTTTTTGAACATATCGTATTTGATAAATTATATTTTTTAGTTAAAAGTGTAATATCACCTTACAAGCATGGTTTTGTAAGAGGCCGTTCGACTGTAACAAATTTAACAAGTTTTTCGCATTATTGTCTTTCAAATTTTGAACTTGGATTTACTGTTGACACAATTTATACAGATTTTACTAAAGCTTGTTACTATACTTGTTAGAAAGCTTGCGTCTATGGGATTTCATTCTACTTTGGTAGATTGGATCACATCTTATTTACGTGATAGGTATTGTTCTGTATCTGATGAATCGTGTGTGTCATATGATTATATAGCTACCTCGGGGATCCCTCAAGGAAGTATTCTAGTCCCATTATTATGCACATTGTTTATCAATGATGTGTCTTATTGTATTAAGTTTTCCAAAGTTTTACTGTATACTGATGACTTTAAAATATATTTGCGTATGAATTCTATTGTCGATTAATTTAGGTTACAGAGTGATTTGGATAATATTTCTAACTGGCGTATCAAAAATTGTTTAGAAATTAATGTGTCTAAATGTTACAAAGATTCCTTTGGAAAAAGTAATAGCCCTGTATGTTATGATTATTTTATAAACTCTACTCAAATTCAATATGTAAAGGGTGATTTTTTAAGAGCTTGATAACTTTTTTTAAAAAAAAAACGCATAAAATTTGCAAAATCTCATCGGTTCTTTATTTGAAACGTTAGATTGGTCCATGACATTTACTTTTTGAAGATAATTTCATTTAAATGTTGACCGCGGCTGCGTCTTAGGTGGTCCATCCAGAGACCCAATTGGTGCGAACGGCGACGAATCGAAAATTGGTGGTCATCATTAACACTGGCCGATACAGCTGCGATATTTTCTTCAGTTCGCACTCTACGTAAGCGTGTTGGTGGTTTAATGTCCAACAATGTAAATTTGGTGCGAAATTTAGTCACAATAGCCCGAATAGCCGCTTCAGTGGGTCGATTAAACTGACCATAAAATGGAAGCGCGCAATGAACTTTCTTAACAGAGCACGCATTTTGATAATAAAATTCAATAATTTGCAAGCGTTGTTCGTTTGTAAGACGATTCATGATGAAATGTCAAAGTATACTGAGCATCTTTCTCTTTGACACCATGTCTGAAATCCCACGTGATCTGTCAAATACTAATGCATGAAAATCCTAACCTCAAAAAAATCACTCTTTACAAGAATTTAAAGACTTAGGTATTATATTTGATGAGAGATTTTCATTTGAGAGACATTTAGATTTTGTTGTACCGAAAGCATATGCATTACTTGCATTTATTAAAAGAAATTGTAAAGATTTCCCTGATCCTTACACTATTAAAGTAGTGCATACTTCATTAGTGAGGTCTAGGTTAGAATATGCATGTTTAATGTGGAATCCTGTTAGTGATAAAGATGTTCACAGAATTGAACGTATACAAAAGAAGTTTTTTAAATTTGCACTCCACTCGTTTAATTTCACATATCCTGAACCGTCGTATATTGATGGGTGTATATTGTTATCCCTAAAAACTATACAGAATAGGAGAATTTATATATCTCAGATCATTCTTTTTAAAATTATTAATGGTTTAGTACATTCTCCAGATCTACTTAGTCTCATTACATGTAATGTCCCTGCACGTCTTCTACGTCATTACAATGTATTTTTTATTCCCATGCATAGAACCAACTATGCCGCTAATGGACCTATTTCTCGTGCTTTAAAAGAGTTTAATAGAATTTCTTTTATGAACTTAGATTTTTCGTCAACTTTGTAAAATTTTTTTAAATTATTAGATTTAATTTATTTTTAGTTAATTTAATTCTTAGTTTTTAAGTTATAGTCTATAAGGATGAAATGATAGGTACCATTTGTATAAATATTTTAAAAATTTCCGCCCAAAAGAACTCAGCAAGTTGAACACATATATCGAGTTTCATTCTTCAAACTGAAACAGTTTTGTTGGTAACATTTGTATACCTTTCGAGACTAATAAAATGAATTCCTAAAATTCCTTTATTTAATGAGTTTTCGCTGCTAATTTGCATACCAAATTTCATATGGAAAAAGAAGAAGACAATAAACTCCCATATCTTGACCCTATAATTCATAGACAAGGAAGCCTGCTAAAATTAAACTGGTACCAGAAGCCAACGTCATCAGAAATGGAATGGAAGACTTATAAATTTTCATTCCAAACACCATAGACGAACAACAATCAACACAACGACGAATTTTATAAATAGGGTATTCAAGATAAGTGACTCATCATTTCACAAAGACAATAAACGCAAAATCAAGAAAATTCTACGATCAAATGACGTCCCTAAACAAACCATCGACGATCTGATAAACCATACTAAGATGAAGAAACATAAAAATGACAAAGAGAAGGAGGAGAAAATCTATAAACCCCTGACGTATGTACAAGGATTTTCTGAAAGGTTCAAAAATGCTGACATTTATAACATAGATAATTTTCAATTAGCACTCAAAACAGTAAATAATTTATTCAGCAAAACTAAATCTAAGATAAAAAAGAGGACAAGTCTAATGTAGTATATAAGATTCTTTGTAATGGTGACAAGTAAAATAAAAATAAATAATAAAACAACACCACAAGTTTTTCCATGGCCTCAAACTGAATTAATCGATAAGAAAACCAGTAAGGAAAGGCTAAAGTCGGGCGGGGCCGACTATATGATACACTCCACTTTCTATCAGAATATAATTCAATTCGGAAAAAAGTGAAAACGGGAAGAATTTTTGTATGTTTCCTAATCATAGGCTAATATGTCCTGGTTCAATTTGTCAATTCGAAAAGAATATTTGTATCACGGCTATATCCAAACATGGAATGAAGTGTCCCATTTCACAATAGGTTCTTCCAGTTCTCAATTTTAAGTAATTCAATGAAAATACGTGGTTTCTGGGGCGGAAAAATCAAGTCGGGAGCGAAATTTGTATAGGAGCTATATAAATCTGAACCGATCTAACTCATTTTCATCCTGAGTGTTTCTCATGCAAATATAAGATATTTTGCCAAATTTGAAGAAAATCTGTTAAATTTTTTGTGCTTTCTGGAGCGGAAAACTCAAATCGGGAGTGAAATTCGTATGTGGGCTATATCTAAATCTGAACCGATCTGGCTCATTTTCACCATGGTTGTTTCTAGTTGAAATATAAGATGTTTTGCCAATTTTTAAGAACATCTGTTAAAACATGTGGTTTCTACAGCAGAAAAAGTCATATCGGGAGTGAAATTCGTATGGGGGCTATATCTAAATCTGAACCGATCTGGCTAATTTTCACCATGGTTGTTTCTGGTTGAAATATAAGATGTTTTGCCAATTTTGAAGAACATCTGTTAAAACATGTGGTTTCTACAGCAGAAAAAGTCAAATCGGGAGTGACATTCGTATGGGAGCTATATCTAAATCTGAACCGATCTGGCTCATTTTCACCATGGTTGTTTCTAGTTGAAATATAAGATGTTTTGCCAATTTTTAAGAACATCTGTTAAAATATGTGGTTTCTACAGCAGAAAAAGTCATATCGGGAGTGAAATTCGTATGGGGGCTATATCCAAATCTGAACCGATTTTCTTCAAATTAAATAGCGTTCGTCCTTATCCCTAAAAACTTTGTTGTGCAAAGTTTCATTTGGTTCTGGCTACAATTGCGACCTGTACTTTGATTACAAGAATAGATGGACAGACGGACGGACGGACGGACATCGTTAAATCGATTCAAAAAGTGATTCTAAGTCGATCGGTATAATTAACAATGGGTCTATCTCGCTTCCTTTTGGGTGTTACAAACAAATGCACAAAGACATAATACTCTCGTGGAGTGTATAATTAAATAAACAAAATTCAATGATTTTAAATTCGGCCGTATGTTCTGTACAATTTTTATCCCTCTTTTCCCATATTACCCCATAACTATAAACTTTTCGAAATGTCTATGTAATGAGAAGTAATTTTTTACGCTTAAAGTATGATTTCTTATTAAATCGATTTTTTGTGTACGTTCAAGCGATTATAATAATATTCGTACCAAGTTTAAGATAACATAAAACAGAATCCAATAGCCATAGCCAACTAAAATTTTCCACTATAGTTCCGACTATAAGAATTCTCTCAGACATTAACTTACAACATCTTTTCCACTTAGTATAATGGTCCCTTCGGCCAAAAAATGCAAACTTTCACCCACCGTAAAAAGAAACTCAGACCAGTTGGGTTATAAGATTATTCCACAAAAATGATCTAGTCAATATGTCCTTTCAGAATTATAGGGTCTTTATTCTGTTCCAATCAAAAAGTTTAAATTTGTTTGACAGTGCAATCACGAAATGTTTTTTGTAGACTCAATATTTCGATTCAAAAACCTCCATTTGCATCTAACTGCCTTATTCTACTTTTCAGTCATATTGTTTAAAAAATATATTTACGAACCTTTTAATTTTCTGAATTTCCCTACATACTGAACAAATATTTATTGAAAATTATTGTGTAGATGACAACCATATATCGAATATTTCACGTCGCTATACTTTCTTGATTTTTTAATAAATATTGAATTTGTTTTATTATTTTGGTAGTTTAGGGATGGCTGCACTTCGTCGATGTGACAGATCCTTGGAATATCATGTTGTAATTCACGAAAATGTTAAGTTACTATCGAAACTATATATATAACTTTTTCTGTTCAAAATGTTGAAATAAAAACGGGAGCATTAGCATGGAACCGATTTGATCCATTTTTACTAGAGATGTTTCTAGTTTAAATATAAGGAGTTGTGCCAAATTTGATCAAAATCGGTTAAATTATTTGGTTTCTAGAGCAGAAAAAATCAAATCGTGAGTGATATTTGTATGGGTGCTATTTATAAAGCTGAACCGATTTGACTCATTTTAACCAGAGATGTTTCTAGTTCAAGTATAAGGAGTTGTGCCAAATTTGAAGAAAATCTGTCAAAATATATGGTTTCGAGAGCGGAAAACCTCAAACGTTTGCAGTCAGAATCATTCAAATCCGTTTGTATTTTTCTTTGCTTGCGCATATGGGAAAATAAAAGTATTTTTATATATATATATATATGTAGATTAAAAAGTTTGCAGGAAATTGTTCACGACTATTTTTTTGATGTCAGTGTACATCCTTCCATATCTGCAATTGTGACCTCAAACAAGCTGAACATCATAGGGAGTGGAATCATTGTTTACTTTGCGTCATATTGACTGAGTAGCCAAAAAACATTTGCATTTTATTGACGAAGAAAAGAAAAAACATTATAAACGGTATGTTATGATGCAACTTACTCTTTGTACACAGAGAACTAAAAATCATAAGAAGTGCAATAAAAGATGTTTGGTAGTTGAAGGTGAGTCCTGTGCACGTGTGGGCCATTAGAAAACGTCATGCTTCACAATTTAATATGTGTATGTGTATTAGAGCGACTCGCAAAAGAAAAAGAAAACTTACGCTTTAGAAATGGTGATTAATATATTTAGCGAGCTAAATTGATAAGAATCTGATATAAAATATCAAAAAAAAAACGAAAAAGGTGATCAATAATTCAGTTCAAAGGTACGTCTTTATAAATTCTATGATATAAATTTAATATTGAGTAACAACCGCATATTTATAGATTTTTTGAAAAAAAAAATAAATTTTTCTAATTTTTTTGAGACTGTTCCTAAGCCACACTTGCTATATGAAAGTGAAATTCTCTACATTTGTAGTCACCAGAGGTACCTTTCATAAAAAATATAAGTGGGTGTTATAAGACTTTTATTTTCTAAATGAAAATATAAATTATTAAAGGCATCTTCGGCGAAACTTGGAATTGTTGTTAAAAAATTTGTCGGGTTAAGAAAGTGTAAATACATCAAAAAATATCAGTCCGTCGGCAATTTTTTTGTTGCATAGTGTCATATTTTAGAGGCTCTCATATTTATATACTCCACGAGAGTATTTTGTCTTTGTGCATTTATTTGTAACTCCCAAAAGGAAACGAGTTAGACCCATCGTTTATTATACAGATCGGCTTAGAATCACTTTCTGAGTCGATTTAGCAATGTCCGTCTGTCTGTCCATCTATTGTTGTAATAAAATTACAGGTCGCAATTATAGCACGATCTTAACAAAAATTGGCACAACTAAGTTTTGTGGATCAAGGACAAACGATATTAAATTTGAGGCAAATCGGTTCAGATTTAGATATAATTTGGGACAACATCTTATAATCCAACTAGAAACACCTATACAGAAATTGGGTAAGATCGGTTCAGATTTAGATATAGCCTCCATTCAAATGTCGCTCCCGATTTGACATTTTCCGCTCTAGAAACCACAATTGTACCCGATTTTCTTTAAATTTGGGACAACATCTTATAATCCAACTAGAAACACCTATGCTGAAATTGGGTAAGATCGGTTCAGATTTAGATATAGCCCCCATACAAATGTCGCTTCCGATTTCACTTTTGCCGCTTTAAAAGCCACATATTGTACTCGATTTTCTTTCAATTTGGGACAACATCTTGTAATCCAACTAGAAACAGAACATCTTGTAATCCAACTATGCAGAAATTGGGTAAAATCGGTTCAGATGTAGATATAGTCCCCATACAAATGTCGCAGGATTTGACATTTTCCGCTCTAGAAACCACATCTTGTACCCGATTTTCTTTAAATTTGGCACAACATCTTATAATCCAACTAGAAACACCTATGCAGAAATTTGGTAAAATCGGTTCAGATTTAGATATAGCCCCCAAACAAACGACGCCCCCGATTTGACATTTTCCGCTCTAGAACCCACATATTGTACACGATTTTCTTTAAATTTGGCAGAACATCTTATAATCCAACTAGAAACACCTGTCCAGAAATTGGGTAAGATCGGTTCAGATTTAGATATAGCCCCCATACAAATGTCGCTCACAATTTGACTTTTGCGGTATTTTCTTTAAAATTGGCACAACATCTTATCCAACTAAACAAAACTATGGTGAAAGTGGGTAAGATCGGTTGAAGTTGATTCCAAAAGTTTAACCTATTTTGGCCAAACAATACATTTTATATTTCACCTATTTCGTTCCAGGTGTCAATATATCCTCATACAAATGTCCTTTTTGTCAAGCACATACATTTACCGAATTGAATTGTATTCGGATAGAAAGTGGAGTGTGTCATAGAGTCGGCCCCGCCCGACTTTAGTCTTTCCTTACTTGTTTTTCCTTACAACATTCCAAAAAAAATTTAAACTGTTCTTCTGAAAGAAAATTGGATATCATTTGTTTATCACCCTTATCACCGCAGAATATGTAGTCTCAGATAACTGACAATTTTATTTGCCAATATTGGCACTGAAGAAGGAGATGTCCATTTCTTATGTTCAATAGTTTGCACAATACCTCCACTTAGAGTTGCAGGCATCATTGGCAGTTGTATTTCTACTTTGGAAAACATGCATTTCAGTTCATTGAAATATATCTAATCAAATATGCATGCATGTTTGAATTTCGAAATATATTGCAAAAACTAGTAGTATGTACGTATTTGACATATTGTACATTAGATGGGGTCGCGAAATGTGCAATTCCAAATGGATTAGTCAGTTGGCTACCGAGATCTATGTCACACGATCCAGATTATAATATTTACAATTGCGCCGCACATTGAACCAAACCCATACTCGCATTGAACAAAATTTGGAGTTGTCACAATACAATGAAAAAAATGTTTCTAAATCGTATGCGTTGAATTCAAAAGTACTATCGACTTTCATGTTTCATTTACGGATTTCTTGTAGACCGTTTTTGCTTGTTTGCTTACTTAAGCAAAGTGCCCATCAACTGCTATTTTCAGAATGTTTCAACATACGAGTGGTGGGTGGCTATATCTTTGCGTAATGTTCCACCTTTACTGTAAGTGTTCCTAACTGTGAAATATAAGGTGTTGTGGAAAATACGTCTAAAATCTTATTGGAAGCCTATTTGGTTGGAGTCTATATCAAAACCAGGACCATAGGGCAATATGAAAACATAGGATCCACTTTAACAGTAGCTGTTTCCATATGACGTAATTCATGATCTGGAAAATTTAACCAAGATAATATGTAATATGGCGGTAGTAATTGTGTAATGCAAATATAACATAATCTGTAAAATTGTATCAACTTGTGATGTAAAATGTGGGTTTAATAGCGGTACCCAGCAAAAAAGAGCACCCAAAGAAGTGAAAAAGATGTTCATCTTGTGATTTGGAAGTAGTGAAAATTGGGATCTTCACCAATGAATTTATGGAGTTGTCATAGGAGGAATGTCCTTTATTTTGAAAGACTTAAAAGTTATTTTAAAGTATTACAAATGAACCACTTTTTCACTAGTGTCCATTTCGATTTGAAAAAAAAAAAAAATTGCCGCTACCGGGGGCTACTACGTCACCCTAACCATCTCAGCTATCCTCTGCTGCGAGTGCTGAATAACTAATAGGAAAGGGAAACTTAAGAAAATATTTATTTAGTTTGAATTAATACATAACGCAAATTAATATTAAATTAAATTAGCATTAAATTAGCATTAACACTACTCAATTTTACTCATATTATGCAGTACTAGTACTACCCGCTGCTTCCCACGCGAGAAGGCCACGTATTTGTTATTAGTTTTATCCGTCTCTGTTTTATTATAGTATTTATTTGATTTTCTTTTCTAAAATAGTAAATTGGAAACATAGCACTCATATAGAGTCAAAGGAATGTGCTTGTCGATGTGCACTGTTTTAGCTGAACTCCCTTCGTATATATATTTTTTTATCATTTTCTACCCAGTTTTTAACAAACAATTACAACCGCAGAGCCTTTTATTCGAAAAAAATCCATTTTGATGGCGCTTCTACATGGTCAGAGGAATTTACATACTAAATTTCATGATGAAATTAATCCTAAAGTTGGTACCAGTTGTATCCCTTTTTGTCCCGCTCTCCCGTTAAAAGTACAAATTTCTAACAATCAGTTTGGATTTGTTCTTCTACGTTGTCAGATGAATTGACACACCACTATAGCTGCAATACCTAAATTAGTACCATTTTTATCCCTTTTTGTACCGCTAACCTCTTATAAGTATAAATTTCGAAAAATCCAATTTTACTGCGTTTCTACATGGGCAGAAGAATTTATCAAATTTCAAGATTCTAGCTGCAATACTTTAGTTGGTACCATATTTATCCCTTTTTGTCCCGCTCACCTCTTATAAGTATAAATTTCGAAAAATCCAATTTTACTGCGCTTCTACATGGACAGAAGAACTTACATATCAAATTTCAAGATTCTAGCTGCAATACTTTAGTTGGTACCATTTTTATCCATTTTTGTCCCGCTCACCTCTTATAAGTATAAATTTCGAAAGATCACATTTTTCTGTGCTTCTATATGGTTAGAATAACTTACATATAAAATTTCAAGATTCTAGCTGCAATACTTTAGTTGGTACCATTTTTATCCCTTTTTGTTCCGCGCAACCCTTAAAAGTACAAAATGCATTTATATTCCGCTTCTATGTGGTGAGAGGAATTTACACACCAAATATCGCGGCTATAACTGCAATACTTAAATTAGTACTATTTCATCCCTGTTTGTCCCTCGAAACCCTGAAAAGTACTAATTTTGAAAAATCCAATTTTAACACGCTTCTACATGGTCAGAGGAATTAACATACCAAACTTCATGATTATAATTTAATATAAATTATATATCTAATAATTTAGTTGGTACAATTTTTAGCCCTTTTTGTCCCGCCCGCCCCTTTAAAGTTCAGATTTCAAAAAATCCAATTTTACTGCGCTTCTATTCGGTCAGAGAAATTTACATACCAATTTACACGATCCTAGCTGTAATACTATAGTTGGTACCATTTTTATATCCATTTTTCTCCCGCTCGCCCCTTAAAAGTACAAATTTCGAAAAATCCAATTTTACTTCGTTTCTATACGGTCAGAGGTATTTACATGCCAAATTTCATGTTTCTAGCTGTAATACTTTAGTTGGTACCATTTTTATCCCTTTTTCTCCCGCTCGCCCCTTAAAAGTACAAATTTCGAAAAATCAAATTTTACTATATGGTCAAAGGAATTTACATTCTAAATTTCACGTTTCTAGCTGTAATACTTTAGTTGGTACCTTTTTTATCCCTTTTTGTCCCGCTCGTCCCTTAAAAGTAAAAATTTCGAAAAATCCCTATTTGTAGCTCGTCTGCATGTTCATTGCAAGGAACTCACCGAATTTCATGTTTATAGCTGCTGCCGTTTAGTCAGGACGAAGGTTCGATGTTTATCCCTTTTTGGGCCATTTTATCCCCTAAAAGTACGAATTTCGTAAAACCCTTTCTTAGTCGATGTCTACGTCATATTTGGGAACTACCCTGAAAATTTCATGACCCTGGCTTCAGCCGTTTGGTCTGGGGGCTGGTCAATGATAAGTCAGTCAGTCAGTCAGTCAATAACGCAACTCTTTTATATATATAGATAAAAAACCAGTAAGGAAAAGCTAAAGTCGGGCGGGGCCGACTCTATGATACACTCCACTTTCAATCCGAATACAATTCAATTCGGTGAAAAAGTGAAAACGGGAAGGTTTTTTGTATCCTGTAAATGTATTTGTTTGACAAAAAATTTAATATCGGAAAGGACATTTGTATGAGGATATATTGAAACCTGGAACGAAATAGGTGAAATATAAAATGTATAGTTTGGCCAAAATCGGTTAAACTTATGGGAGCAACATTTGAATTTGGGCTGTATTTCAATCTGAACCGAGCTTACCCACTTTCACCATAGTTTTGTTTAGTTAGATTATAAGATGTTGTGCGAAATTTATAGAAAATCGAGCACATGCGGCAAAATTCAAATCGGGAGCGACATTTGTATGGGGCCTATATCTAAATCTGAACCGATCTAGCCCGCTTTAGACACAGGTGTTTCTAGTTAGATTATAAGATGTTGTGCCAAATTTAAAGAAAATCGATTAGAATATGTGGCATTTAAAGCGGAAAAAGTCAAATCGGGAGCGACATTTATATGGGGGCTATATCTAAATCTGAACCGATCTTACCCAATTTCTGCATAGGTGTTTCTAATAAGATTATAAGATGTTGTGCCAAATTTAAAGAAAATCGAGTACAATATGTGGTTTCTACAGAGGAAAATGTCAAATCGGGAACGACATTTGTATGGGGGCTATATCTAAATCTGAACCGATTTGACCTATTTTCACCATTGATGTTCTTAGTTTAAATATAAGATGTTTTGCCAAATCTGAAGACAATCTGATACAATATGTGGTTTCTAGAGCGGAAAAAGTCAAATCGGGAGCGAAATTTGTATGGGAGCTATATATAAATCTGAACCGATCTGACCGATATTCACCATGGGTGTTTCTAGTGGAAATATAAGATGTTTTACCAAATCTGAAGACAATCTGATACATTATGTGGTCTCTAGAGCGGAAAAAGTCAAATCGGGAGAGAAATTTGTGTGGGAGCTATATATAAATCTAAACCGATCTAACACATTTTTACCACAGGTGTTTCTAGTTACAATATAAGATGTTTTGCCAATTTTAAAGAAAATCTGTTGTAATATGTGGTATCTAGAGTGAAAAGAGTCAAATCGGGAGTGAAATTCGTATGGGGGCTATATCTAAATCTGAACCGATTTTCTTCAAATTGAATAGCGTTCGTCCTTATCCCGAAAAACATCGTTGTGCAAAGTTTCATTTGGTTCTGTCTACAATTGCGACCTGTATCGTGATTACAAGAATAGATGGACGGACGGACGGACGGACAGACAGACGGACATTGCTAACTCGACTCAGAAAGTGATTCTAAGACGATCGGTATAATTAACAATGGGTCTATCTTGTTTCCTTTTGGGTGTTACAAACAAATGCACAAAGACATAATACTCTCGTGGAGTGTATAAAAATCTCCTCGAGCAACGATTCGAACCCGAGACCTTCTGGGTGCAAAGCGGACACCTTATCTCTGTGATCCCATACAAAAAAGTCGTTCCCATTCACTTGCGAAAGTGCTATTCGTAAAATGTTACGGGATATTAACATAATATCGACTTTTTTGGAAGAAAAAAACTTCATCAAAAGCGGGAAAAATACACAATTGGATTTTGAGATGCTATTAAAATGTGCTTCCTACGAAAGAACTTCCAATTTTTTTTTTGCTGGGTAATAGTAAAATTGGAAACACATTTGTCAGTGGCCTACATCAAAAAGTGAGCAGAAATTATTACTATGAATGAATGAAACTTTTTCGTAAAATCTATGAACTATGAAAATGTGCATAAATTATACTATGAAAAATAAAGGGCTTTTATGGCAAAAGTTAATTAAATGATGGAACGGCATTTCATAGTTTCTAAAAAAATGTTTCATAAATTCTATGACACTTTTCATTGATTTGTGTTTCATGAAACATTTTTCATACATTTTATGAAGTGCTTCTTTGGCCATAAAAATATGACAGTAATACTGTGGAAGTCAATCTATGGTTCAGGTTGTTTAATATTCGGCTCGTTCTAACTTCACCTCTTCCGATATTTCCAGTGACATTTTGAAATCCGACCTGAACGAATTTAGTTATCTTTTAGTGTATGGACTACGACTCCATTTATTGTTCATATTTTGGTTTTCGTTTGAAAATATAATTGGAATCTTATTGATATTCTCGAGAATCCAATTGACTTGTCGCATATGCACGTCTTGTTAACTTTGCGAGCACAAGGCATATACATGTTAGGGTTTGCCATTTGTAACTTTAACAAATATATATATTCTTCAAATCATTACATGTCCTAGTATATTTGTCGACCTTTTAAGAGATAGCCAGCCAGTTTGAAAACATTTTAGAATATTAAAAAAAAATGTGAAAATATGACGGAAACTACATGATTTCATAAGAACAATAAACACATGTTACTAGAAAATAACGTATGCGTTGTATTATTATTGTTAATGTTGCCCATGTAAGTACAAGAGTTTTATCCGTTTGAACCTTTAAATGCAAACTCTACATAAGATGCAAATCATTGTAGTTCGTCACAGATCAATACAACACTTCTATGTGATGTGAGTAAGGCAGAGCCCGAGGATGGGAGAGGTTACTGAATTTTATCAAATGGCATACTGTGTACAAACGAAGAAACTAACTTGAGTTTAAGAACATCTCGTAAGTGTCACAACAAAATATGGTACAATGCGAGTCAATTTCAAATTATTTTTGCTGGAATTGGATTGAAGTTCGTAAATACATGTTATCTGGTAGATAGTGGCAATAATAAACAAGTAAGGAAAGGCTAAAGTCGGGCGGGCCGACTCTATGATACACTCCACTTTCTATCCGAATACAATATAATTCGGTGAAAAAGTGAAAACAGGAAGGATTTTTGTATCCTGTAAATGTATGTGTTTGACAAAAAATTTAAAATCGGAAAGGACATTTGTATGGGGTTATAGTGAAACCTGGAACGCAATAGGTGAAATATAATATGTATAGTTTGGCCAAAATCGGTTAAACTTTTGGGAGCAACATTTGTATTTGGGCTATATCTAAATCTGAACCGATCTTACCTAATTTCTGCACATGTGTTTCTAGTTATATTAAAAGATGTTGTGCCAAATTTAAAGAAAATCGAGTACAATATGTCGTTTATAGGGCGGAAAATGTCAAATCGGGAGCGACATTTGTATCTGAACCGATCTTACCTAATTTCTGCATATGTGTTTCTAGTTAGATTATAAGATGTTGTGTCAAATTTAAATAAAATCGAGTACAATATGTCGTTTATAGAGCGGAAAATGTCAAATCGGGAGCGACATTTGTATGGGGGCTATATCTAAATCTGAACCGATCTTACCGAATTTTTGCATAGGTGTTTCTAGTTGGATTATAAGATGTTCTGCCAAATTTAAAGAAAATAGGGTACAATATGTGGTTTCTATAGCGGAAAATGTGAAATCGGGAGTGATATTCATATGGGGGCTATATCTAAATCTGAACCGATTTGCCTCAAATTAAATAGCGTTCGTCCTTGGTCCAAAAAACTTACTTGTGCCAATTTTTGTTAAGATCGGACTATAATTGCGACCAGTAATTTGATTTCAACAATAGATGGACAGACAGACGGACAGGCGGACATTGCTAAATTGACTCAGAAAGTGATTCTAAGCCGATCGGTATACTTAACAATGGCTCTATCTCGCTTCCTTTTAGGTGTTACAAACAAATGCACAAAGACATAATACTCTCGTGGAGTGTATAAAAACTGAAAAACTGTTATATATATATATATTTTCAGTTTCTGTTATTCCTGTGATTTTGGACTTTTATTGATAAACGGCTTTAGCTAGAATCATTAAATTACGCAATTCGTAATTGATTTTGGTAATTCGTACTTTTAGTAACAAAATGGGAATGAACTGGTATCAACAATTACTATTTTTACTATGATTGACGCTAATATAGGTGGACCATTTATTGGTAAAGTTGAACTTTGTCATGTAATAACGGAACACAATATCAATCATATGACTACCACGACTGGCTCGGCTGTACCTCATTCGATCAACCAAATTTTTCAGTACAGTTCAAAAATCCATACCAAACAGTGACTCGTTGTGGATGCATTTGCTTCTCAATAGTCACGTGTGGTTTCTCGGAATCCCATATGAGGCAATTTTGTTTATTGACGTAGCCATCGACACGAACCCACTTTCTGCATATGTGTTTGTAGTTGGAATATAAGATGTTGTGCCAAATTTGAAGAAAATCGGGTACAATATGTGGTTTCTGTGCGACATTTGTATGGGGGCTATATCTAAATCTGAACCGATTTGCCTCAAATTAAATAGCGTTCGTCCTTGCTCCACATACTTACATGTGCCAATTTTTTTTAAGATCGGACTATAAGCAGAAAGTGATTCTAAGCCGATCTGTATAATAAACGATGGGTCTAACTCGTTATTTCATTCACATTACATTACAGCTAGGTCGGCCGTAAAAAATTAATAGATCGCTGCATATTATGATGTAGCACCCATACATGTAGGTGTTTCACATTCCAACAGTTTTTTGATAAATTTGGATAAAGGTCAATTCATAATATGCTGGAGAATGTAGTTTGTGGTGCAATTTTTATTACAAAATTCATCTCATCACAACGCAGTATGGCCCTACACGGAATATCGTATAAATTAATCGAGATATTTGTTACTAAAAAATCTTGATTTCTTAATTATTCAAACAAATATCTTAAAAATATTCGAGTAATTGAATAAAATGTAATAAATTCACAAACATATTTGGTTGACAAGCAACAAATGTCAATTGTCGCCTAAATTGTCCCTTCATCCATAAACATTTGTGTAACAAAGACAATCTTTCGCTGAGCTCAATATTCGCAACAAAAGTTGATTTTCTTTTTTTTTTTTCTCAGGAAAATTCGCAACTACAACAACAAATGTATATAGCAGAAAAAAGGAGAACCAAATCAGTGTACGTTTGTCTTTTATGCATTCAACTTTAAATTACATCGGTTTTTATAGTATTTCCTTGATTGATCTGGGAGTGCAGAAAATTTACTGCCGCAGAACACAGTGTTTTGAAGCTGACACTAAAACGTTTTTAGTTACTACTTTTACTATCCTTGTCGTTTGGAAATTGGTATTGGGAAATTAGGCGGCAGGTTTCAATCAAATGCTTGGACTTCTGGCCTAAAATTTACTTATTTCTCTTTAAAGAAAATACACTCCATTAAGATAGGATAGCATAACCTAGGTATTTATTAAAAATTACTCTTCCCTCATTGTTATGTATTTTACTGAATACAATCCCGACCACTTTGATTTAAAGCCACAATCCCGAACGACATCCCTAGTTTCAACAGTGACGAAAGGTCACGTAATCACAGTAGCTAAGCTATTAATGACCTTAATTACACTGGGACCATCACCTACATACATACATGCATATATTCCCCAGCTTAAAACATCAGTTTTAAAACACTGTGAGTTCTTGGCAGATACTCATGCAATCGCGCGCTCTCACACATACACACACATACACACACTCCCACACACACATACAATTCTCCATAATTTTGATTTCATTGTATGAAAATACGAGAGAAAACATTTATTTTAATTTCCCCAGAGTGGAAGTGTCTCATGGTCATGAATGGAATTTAAAATGGATATTCATTCCTTCAATCCACACTAGCCCAGGACAGCAGGCACTCCCTCCCGGTCACCTGAACAACGGTAGTTGAATGTACCACAAGCATGTAAATGTGTAATATGTATGTGTGTGTGTGTATGTCAGATTTAAAATAGGTGCAGTACGATTGTGGCAAACCCTCTGCCCAACCATTGATATGTACACACAACAGTATGTAGTTCATGATGAGAGACAATATTCTCTAAAGTTTGTTTTTCTTAATGAAGTTGATTGGAAATTCTGATAAAATTAAACTAGTCGCATAGAAGCTTGAAACCAGGTTGACCAAAAGTTTTTTTTGGCAAATTCTGCTTAAGTGAGTTTTGTGATTTTAGCAGCCAAAAATTCATTTTAAGAGCATTTTTTAAGAAAATTGGATCCTGTTGAATAAGTTTTTCTAGTAATATAATCTATACCCACCTACGTGACATCATCTTCTCGAAACAAGCACTATTTATTAGGCTGGGTCGCTGTCCAAATTTCCAGTCACCCCACGAAAATAAAGTTTGAATTGTTTAATGATGTTTTGCAAAATATTTCGTTCCTAGATCAAGCCGTCTGTAAGCTAAACGCTCCTGAAAATCATGTTTTTCGTGTGTAATTTTTTTACGTTGCAATTTTGTCCAAAATTTTTTTCTGAATTATTAGACCCTCGGAAGCACTTTAAATATAAATTTGTTTGTCTTAGAGTAACTCATAGGTCGAATTATTGGACTTTTATAGCAATTTTTTTCGTTTTTCATAGTGACAATTGAAAACTTGTTCGTATTTGGTATCAGAATTTTATTTAAAACAAGTAAGGAAAGGCTAAAGTCGGGCGGGGCCGACTATATAATACCCTACACCACTCCCTGCGTATGTTTAATGCTTTGATTACTAAACCCAGGTATTTCATGGGAGCAATTTTATGTAGTTCATATAAATTCATCTTTAGTTATATTTAACGAATATGGTTAATAATATGGTAATTGATCCAATTATCCGACAGACAAATACAAATTATACAGTAGTAATAGGATGAATCGGACCGACATATCAAAAGGGAGCCTATAATAACATTTTGGGCCTGGTCCAAAACATGGGCCTATATATTTCTCATTCACGGTAGGTATTCCTAGTTGAAAAATATCATGATCTGCAAAATTGAAGATCCGATGTATGATGTAGTTTCTAGAGCTGTAATAGATCAGAATGGGCCCCATTTGGGTTATACCAAAGTATGGACATATGGGCATCTCCCAAACAAGTAAGGAAAGGCTAAAGACGGACGGACTTTCTATCTCATTACAATTCAATTCGGTAAAAAAGCGAAATCGGGAAGGATTTTTGCATCTTGTAAATGTATGTGTTTGACAAAAAATGTTAAATCGGAAAGAACATTTGTATGGGGGTATATTGAAACCTGGAACGATGTGAATGTTTATTGACGAAATATAATATATAAAGTTTGGCCAAAATCGGTTTAACATACGGGAGCAACATTTGTATGAGGGCTATATCTAAATCTGAACCGATCCTACCCACTTTCACCATAGGTGTTTCAAGTTGGATTATAAGATGTTGTACCAAATTTAAAGCAAATCGGGTACAATATGTGGATTTTAGAGCGGAAAAAGTCAAATCGGGAGCGACATTTGTATGGGGCTATATCTAAATCTGATCCGATCTAACCCACTTTCACCAAAGGAGTTTCTAGTTCGATTATAAAACGTTGTGGCAATTTAAAAAAAAAATCGGGTAGAGTATGTGGTTTCTAAAGCGGAAAAAGTGAAGTCGGGAGCGACATTTGTATGGGGGCTATATCTAAATCTGAACCGATCTAACCAAAAGAGTTTCTAGTTGGATTATAAGATGTTGTACCAAATTTAAATAAAATCTGGTACAAAATGTGGATTTTAGAGCGGAAAAAGTCAAATCGGGAGCGACATTTGCATGGGGGCTATATCTAAATCTTATCCGATCTAACCCACTTTCACCATAGGTGTTTCTAGTTCGATTATAAAACGTTGTGCCAATTTTAAAGAAAATCGGGTACAGTATGTGGTTTCTAAAGCGGAAAAAGTGAAATCGGGAGCGACATTTGTATGGAGGCTTTATCTAAATCTGAACCGATCTTACCCAATTTCTGCATAGGTGTTTCTAGTTGGATTATAAGATGTTGTACCAAATTTAAAGAAAATCGGGTGCAATATGTGGAGTTTAGAGCGGAAAAAGTCAAATCGGGAGCGACATTTGTATGGGGGCTATATATAAATCTGAGCCGATCTTACCCAATTTCTGCATAGGTATTTCTAGTTAGATTATAAGATGTTGTACCAAATTTAAAGAAAATCGGGTACTATATATGCTTTATAGGGCGGAAAAAGTCAAATCGGGAGCCACATTTGTATGGGGGCTATATCTAAATCTGAACCGATTTCCTCCAAATTCAATACCGATGGTCCTTGGCCAGAAAAAATAACTTCTGTCAAGTTTCATGACAATCGGACAACAATTGCGACCTGTAGAGTGCGAACAAGCTTAGATGGACAGCAGACTGACAGACGGACAGACAGACATCGTTAAATCGACTCAGCTGGTGATTCTAAGCCGATCGGTATACTTAAAGGTGGGTCTAGCTCGATTATTTCTTGGCGTTACAAACATTTGGCGCGAAACTAACTTATAATACCCTAGTCCACGAAGTGGTGTAGGGTATAACAAGTAAGTAAAGACTAAAGTCGGCCGGGCCGACTATATAATAGCCCACACAACTCCCTGCGTATATACCTCGCTTTTATTACTAAACCCAGGTGTTTCATGGGAGCAATTGTATGTACTTCATATACATTACTAAAAACTATACATTCATCTTTAGTCATATTTAACGAATATGGTAAATAATTGATCCAATTTTCCGGCAGACAAATACAAATTATACAGTAGTAATAGGATGAATCGGACCGACATTTGAAAGGGGACATATAACAACACTTGGGTCCTGGTCCAAAACATGGGCCTATATATTTCTCATTCACGGTAAGTATTCCTAGTTGAAATATATCATGATCCGATGTAAGACGTAGTTTTTGGAGCTGTAATAGAGTAGAATGGGGGGCCCATTTGGCCCCTATAGAAATGTCGCTTCCGATTTCACTTCTTCCGTTTTAGAAACCGCATATTGTTCCAGATTTTCTTTAAAATTGGCACAGTATTTTATAATCGAACTGGAAACACCTATGCTGAAAGTGGGTAAGATCGGTTCAGATTTAGATATAGCCTCCATACAAATATCCCTATAATTTACACTATTACTGCTCTAGAATACACATTTTACATGGGATCATGACCAATTTTTCAGAATCGTATTATATTTGAACTAGAAACAGCACACGGGAAAGTGGATCACATGGGGCTATGTTTTGATATAGCCCCCATACAAATGTACCTCCGATTTACAATATTACTGCTCTCAAATGCACATTTTACATCGGATCATGATCAAATTTTCCACACAATGTTATATTTAGACAAGAACCACCTATTTTTAAAGCCAGATATATAGGTCAAAGTTTTGGTATGTCCCCCACACAAAATGGGCCCCCAGTTTACACAATTATCGCTCTAGAACCCACATCTTACATTGGATCTTGATAAAATTTTGCAGACCATGTTATATTTCAATAAAAAAAAACCTACTTTGAATGTGATCTATAATGGTCCACTTTTTAATGTAGCGCTCTTACAAATGTCCCCCATTTTAATTATTACCACTCTAGGACCCACATTTTCCATCAGAAGTTTTTCAAAGTTTCCTAATTATATTATATTTCAACTAAGAATACCTACAGTGAAAGTCAAATATATGGGTCCATATTTTGGAATATCCCCCACACAAATTGGGCCCCCATTCTACTCTAATACAGCTCTAGAATCCATATCGTGCATTGGATCTTCATACAATTTTGCATATCATGTTATATTTCAACTAAGACTAACTACTTTTAAAGTGATCTATATGGAACCACTTAATGTAGCGCCCTTATAAATGGGCCCCATTTTTATTGTTACTTCTTTATGACCCACATTTTACATCGGAAGTTTTTCAAATTTTGCAGATTATATTATATTTCAACTAAGGATATATACTATGAAAGTCAGATATATGTGTCCATACTTTGGTACTACACTACATCCTACTACTACTACATCCTACATCGGATCTTGATCAACTACTGCTATCTGTTCTTTGATCATAATCTTAAGGGTCTAGCTAGATTATTTTTTGGTGCTACAAACATTTGGCGTGAAACTAAACCGATTCCACGCTGTGGTTTGTGGTAGATAAATTATGCATCTATGGACCAACAATTTTTAAATTAGTCTTACTTGATAATTTTATATTCCAGAATCTCATCTTAATGTGTTAAAACACATGAATATTATATCAAAACTATATTAACTAAAGATATTATTAATGAAATGTTTAAACCTCCATTTCCAACGAACTCCTGGTTTAACCCGAAGTAACAATTCAAAACTCTTTTTAGATGGAAATGAAATAAAATTTGGAGACAGTTTTAAATATCTCGGTATTAAGTTTAGTAAACTATTTAAATTTAATAACCATGCTAGATACAATTTACTGAAAGCGAACAGGATGAAAGGAGCATTTTCATCTCTTTTTGGGAACAAATATTTACCGGTTAGAACCAAACCACTTTTGTACAAAGTGAGTATCAGAACATATCTCCAACTGTAATGAAGAAACTGCATAGGAAAAAATGTTCGGTCATTTAATAGAAAGTTCTCTAATCGATATGTTTATGAGACTTCTTCGCTCTTTCCCTTGTCTGATTATGCACTTGGACTGATGCGTAGATTTATAGAAGGCCTGGTTTCGTTTGAAGGAAACGTAATGCAGGAGATATTGTCTTCTGAGGCCAACAATAGTTCGTCAAACACCAACAACTTATCTGCGATTGGTATCCTACAGGAACAACTCGATATTCCTGGTCGAAACTTTTACTCCGTTATGACGCCTGCAATATACAGGAGTTAGCTTTTTTACTTTAGATTTAGATTAGTACGTAATACTTACTTTAAGCGTGTTGGTACCTAGTTTTTAAAAAAAATATTAGTATACTCAGATCGACCAGTCACTGCAAGGGCCGGGAGCAAGTGCTATTTTCCTCTATTAACACTTAGTGTTAATTAATACTTATGTTTTAGTTTGTCAAATTTTACTTAATATGTTATTAAAACAATACATTGTAGTTTTAACTTTTCTTGAAATATAATTCTGTTTTGAATAATGTTAAAAAATTATAAGTCTCAATAAATTTAATTTAATATAATTGACCTGTCCCTTCTTTATGGAAGGTTAAGATATTAAAAAGTCGAATAACTTTGTAAAGCGGCATTGTATTTTATGATATTATTATCAAATGAGAGGTCTAAATCTCTACTTCTCGAATTATATTTCCAAATATTTATACACTCCACGTCTTATGTCTTTGTGCATTTGTTTGTAACACCCAAAAGGAAGGGTGATAGACCCATTGTCAATTATACCGATCGGCTTAGAATCACTTTCTAACTAAACGAAACTTTGCACAACGAGGTTTTTCGGGACAAGCACGAACGCTATTTAATTTGAAGAAAATCGGTTCAGATTTAGATATAGTCCCCACTCTTTTCACTCTAGATGCCACATATCACAACAGATTTTCTTTAGAATTGGCAAAACATCTTATAGTTCAACTAGAAACACCTGTGGTAAAAATGTGTTAGATCGGTTCAGATTTATATAGCTCCCATACAAATTCCGTTCCCAATTTGAATTTTTCCGCTCTAGAATACACATATTTTAAGAGATTTTCTTCAAAATTCGCTAAACACCTTATATTTCAACTGGAAACATCTATGTTAAAAATGTGTTAGATCGGTTCAGATTTATATATAGCTCCCATACAAATTTCGCTCCCAATTTGAATTTTTCCGCTCTTGAATCCACATATTTTAAAAGATTTTCTTCTAAATTCGCAAACCACCTTATATTTCAGCTGGAAACATATCTGGTAAAAATGTGTTAGATCGGTTAAGATTTATATATAGCTCCCATACAAATTTCGCTCTCAATCTGAATTTTTCCGCTCTAGAATCCACTTATTTTAACAGATTTTCTTCTAAATTCGCAAACCACCTTATATTTCAACTGGAAACATCTATGGTAAAAATGTGTTAGATCGGTTCATATTTATATATAGCTCCCATACAAATTTCGCTCCCAATCTGAATTTTTCCGCTCTAGAATCCACATATTTTAACAGATCTTCTTCAAGTCTTGTAAAATATCTTATATTTCAACTAGAAACACCCACGGTGAAAATTGGTCACATCGGTGCAGATTTACATATAGATTTACATATATCTCATACAAATTTAGTTCCTCCATAAACCGCATAACACGTTATACTTCAACTAGAAGAACTTACTGTGAAAGTGAGTCACTTCACTCCATGTTTGGATATAGACTAGAAACAAATATTATTCTCGATTTGACAAATTGGACCGTGTTACATACAAAAATGTTTCCCGTTTTCACTTTTTTACTGAATTGAATTGTATTCCGATAGAAACTGGAGTGTATCATATAGTCGGCCCGCCCGACTTTAGCCTTTCCTTACTTGTTTTTTTATATACATACCAAAAGTGACTTATAAAAATATTTGTTTTAAACTAATCACGGATAAAAATGGTAGCACCCGAGCGACAGCTGCTGGAGTCATTCGGTATTTATCTATCAGTGTATATGTATAATACAAAATGATTATTCCGGCTTTGTCCCTTTAGGACATGCTTTGAACTTGATTCCAGTTCAACTTTTCCTCAAAGCAAGTAAAATTTAAACTGAGGAAACATTTTCTTCAAATCAAGTAAATCTTTACTTAATCTGAAGAAAATTTTTAAGAAAGTTTACTCAAATTAAGTAAATTTATACACATACTGAGGAAAATATTCCGATTTTTGTCCTCAATCCAAAATAAATTGTTACTCAAACTAAGTAAATTTTATAGTCATGCCAAGTAAATTTATACTCAATCTGAGGAAAATTTTCCTTAAACCAATTAAATTTGTATTCAGCCTGACTACGACTATACCGATAATTGAAATAAATTATTTCGCTTCAGAGTATGCAACACTCATATGAAAAATAACAACATGGTATAGTTCTCAAACGTTTCATCTTACTCATACCATAAAGAGTTGAGATATTTCACCATGACTGCTGCGGAGGCTAGGTAGGCGCCTTCGCAGTGACTGCTTAGAGTAATATTTGAAGTACTTATGAAGAAAGTCTAGACTAACGAACAAGAATTACTTCATAGACAATTGTTCATGTATTTTTCTAAACATGTATGATGACATACATTTAATTACATATATTTACTTTATTTGAAGTAATAAACACATTTTTAAGTAAAAACTTCCTAAATGGAATTTTTCCATACAACAAATTCTGCATTATTTTCTTTCTTAAACGCTAGTAATTTTTCTTCCGTACAAGTATGAATATACTTAATTGTAAGAAGTTTTTACTAGATCCAATAAAATGTTGTTAAGTAAATTTACTACCCTATTTTGAGTATATGTACTATTTTTTCTGGCTTTGAAATAAGGAAAGTGCATTCATATCTATTTAATTTTCCTTCTCGTGGAGATATTTTACCGAAACTAGAGTAAAATTGTTAAAATAAATTGGAGTACGGATTTTACTCAGATTTAAGAATGCTACTTTTTTGTGAGTGTAAGTGTCATAGAACTGAATATATTCGATAATATATTTTTACTTCGTACGGGAGGTGCCATGCCCACTTTTCCGATACCTATAGATATAGATACTAACAGTTAATGAACTTTCACAAAAGTTCAAGACTCTAGCTACAACAGTACTCCGCATTTGCTAATTTATAAAATGCGAATAAATCCCCAATTTGTGTGGGAGGTGCCACGCCCCCTGAAAATATCAAAAATTTATTTATTTAGCCTATTTCACCATTGGTTCAACATGAAAATTTCAAGAAGAACGGCCGAATAGGTTTGGCTGCTATAAAGAACAAACAAACATATATATATATATATATATATATATATATATATATAGATGTATGTAAGTAAGCATTACTTTCGATGATAATTGATAATTTAAATTCACTGTAAATCACACGCCTCTCACATAGAAATCAATAGACATTTTTTCAAATTATAATATTCGAAGGACTTTCAAATATTTGGTTCGTCACTGTCAGGGAAACATTCCAAACATTTCATTTCAAATAATATTGAAATTGAACTGCTCCCTTCACCTATGACTACGTTGTTAACATGATATCCTTTTGATATCCCAGCACAAATAGACGTCCTAGCCTGAAACGGATGCCTGTTGCGGGTGAGATTGTGAGGACGTTGTTCCACATCAACGCTTCTGTTTTTTTGTACTCCGTTCACTTTATCATTTCTTCATTTAGAACCTTACGCCATCGTCCACCCCACACAGATTCATATACTCCTTCAATAAAGTTTAATTTCATGGCATAACCCTGGTCTCATGTGTTGTGCCGTTTATGCCTTCTTCTTTTTTGCTGCTGCTGCCGCTGCTGCTGTTGTGGCATTGATGATGTTACCCAAATTCCATTATAACTTGGTCAATTCTCTGCTCGCTCTTAGCACGTTATTGTTGTGGAGTACCATTTCAAGGGTTTTTTCACATATTCATACCCTTAAATTAACACTTCAAAATTCACCTGAGGCCATGTAAACTTTTTTCCTTCCTGCTTACTTTCTCCGCCCGGTGTTGTGCTTCTTGGGTTACCCTTAAGCGTAGGTTTTGTTGTTTTTTTTCGTACTGTGTGCGCACGTGTGTGTGTAGAATGTCTCCGTGATATAGTCTGGAATTTGCCTTTTCTGGGAAATGGTGAATAAAATCACTTAGAGCTCCTTAAAACTGACCTTTTTTGCTGTTAATACAAGAGCACTTAAGCGTTAAGTAGGAAAACGGCTCCTGTGTTTGTACAATAAGTCAGCACATATAGACAGCCGCAGCCACAGCCACGTTTACAGGCACCGAGTCATGCATACTCGCTTCCACTCGCACCACTCTTAAGTCAACCCAAACCTCTCACATGCGGAAGGACATATCATCATTGTGGGGTAGGACAACATAGTGAATGTTGAGAACAAAGCTACATCAACTGCTCACACATACATATACGGGTATACTACACTTGAGAGATAAATGCGGAAGACAATTCACCAGAAAGCCACGTTCATTTAAGTCGAAATCACATTTTAAATCAGTTTGCAATGCAGGAATTCTATGTTAAATCAACAAGAAATCTTAGAAGGTTTTCAGATTTTGATGAAAGTTGGTGAGGGTACTGCAAAATATTAAGCTAAAATAAATTATGTTTAAAAAAAACTATATCCTTGAAGGTTTGTTCATTTTGAGAAAGTGCAGCATGAAATGGTATACAATTAAGAACATTTATATTTTTTGGCAAATTTGAAAATTACCCAAAATCTGTTTTAATTACACATGCTCCATCTTCAAAATATTTTGTGCGTGTGTGTTTCTTCAACTAATCATATCGTTTGTTGTGTGAGAGATATTGAGAATTTGTATACCCTCTACCATAGAATAGAGTGATTTGTCAGTTTAAGTTTCTCATAAATTGAAATATTCATCGGAGACCCCATGAAATATGTATGACTCATTCCATGTCAAGCGGTACAATTTTTGATCTCGCTAGAAAGTTTGTGTATGTATTATTCTCATAACAATATTGTATACGTAGTTTTGGAAAAAATTAGATTTTTTCACGATTTGTGACCAATTTAACTGAGACAAAAACATGATTTTTTCAAAAAGGTCCGTTCATTCAATCGCCCGTAACTCCTGAAATACTTGACCGATTTTAATGTGCTATGCACATGGTGTAGTCGTTTGAAGTTTCTACAAATTTATTTTGATTTTCGAAATGATCACAGAAATCAATTTTTTGGAAATTTTTAAGTAATGTTCTTAGATGTCTGACTGTGTGAGTTTAGAAGTTGTGAAATGATGGGTTCTATTTTTTACGATTTGTTTTCTATTTTATTTTTGCAAAATCAACCAGAAATTCAGCGAAAAATCATCAGAATGATAATTTTTCCATTAGTTTATTAAAGCAAAGTATGACTCATATATGAGCCATTCGTGCAAAGCGGTACGATTTTTCACCTCGATAACTGCGCTTGTTTTACAAATTTGCGTATGTATTCTTCTCATAAAAATATTGTATACGTATTTTTATACCCTACACCACTTCGTGGAATAGGGTATTATCAGTGCCGGATTAACCCATAAGCAAACTAAGCAGCTGCTGACTGTTTACAGTCAACAAAGAAAAAAGTTGTACACGTTACGTAATCAAATTAATTTAAGCACAATATGAAAAGTATGAAGGATATAAATATTTTATATTATATATATACATATATATTATGGTTTATATATGCAATTAAAATACTAAACTAAATAATTTTTACATAGCATTATAATTTTCTTGATTTCGAGTAATGTACAACTTTTTTCTTTGCTTACTGTAGTATAACACAACAATAAAATTATGTTGAATTTATCAAATTGCACAAGCAAGAAATACAGATGACGCAGACGCAATTTTAAATTCGTATTCTCAAATTCTCGACGCGTTAGATTCTATTTCTGAAGATAGGAATCAAAAAGGAGAAACTAGACAAGAAGCAATGAATATTTCAAACAAAATGCAAGAGTTTGAGTTTGTTTTTATGGTTACGATGTGGAATGACACTTTGCAACAATTTCATCGGACATCACAAGCCCTTCAGAGTTCAGAAGTTAATTTGCAAGTGTGCGCTGATTTGTATAAAAGTTTTCATTTTTATTAAACATGAATTTAACCAACCAAAAGTTAAGTCGCTTGTCGCATCGTATCCTGAGGATTTAAATTCAAATCTCTCTGATGAATTAGAACAATTTCATCAGTACGTTCGTTTGAAAATGGAAAAAGATAAAAATATTAGTGCAAATTTTACTGATTTTTATAACATCATTGTAAATGACCAACTTCAAACAGTCTTTCCTAACGTGGAAATCTGCCTCAGAATATTTTTATCATTAATGATAACAAACTGTTCGGGAGAACGATCTTTTTCGCAGTTGAAACGAATAAAAAATCCTCTGAGGACGACAATGCGACAAGATCGACTAAGTTCGTTGGCTCTTCTGTCAATTGAATCAGATGTTACGCGTCGCATGAATTTTGACAATTTAATCGAAAAGTTTGCTCGTCAAAAGTGCAGGAAAAAGAAGGTTTAATTTTTAAGCGATTGTTTTCATGTAACTTTGTATAAATAAAATAAATAATAATATAAATAAAAAAATTATGGGGCCCCATATCTTTCACTGCTTAGAGCCTCACAGACAGTTAATCCGGCACTGGGTATTATAAGTTATAGGCTGTTTCCACTACGCTCGCTTCCACGTCCGCGTCCAATAATCAATGAACGTGCGTTAAAGCCTATACAAAAATCATAGGCAGTTAGGTATGGGAAAAAGTCTCGTTCATGTTGGACGCGTTTTCCGATAAGTCACGTTTACTATAAATTCGATTATTTTTGCAATCGAAACCCACCCATACCTATTAATGGCAACACCGCAAATTGCACATCCCTATTAAAACAGCTGTTTATCAGCATAAACATAAACAGCCACAGCCAAAATGCAAAAAACAGAAATGTGCAGTAGCAGCAGCCATTAGGCGCAATACCATTTGATCCTCGTTTTCCACTGCGGTTAGCAAAATAATATCATTTAACTCCATGATAATGTCACAACAAAAAAATATTAAACTTTTCGCATCGCAAAAAAAACAAATAAACGCAAACAGCTGTTTGAACGCAAACGTGGACGCAAAACACAATGGAAACACCATTAAAAATTTTCGATAAAACGTTGACGCGGACGTGGAAGCGACCGTAGTGGAAACAGCCTATTAGTTTCGCGCCAAATGTTTGTAACACCACGAAATAATCGAGCTAGACCCACCTTTAAGTATACGGATCGGCTTAGAATCACCAGCTGAATCGATTTACCGATGTCTGTCTGTCCGTCCGTCTGTCCGTCTGCTGCCAATCTAAGCTTGTTCGCACTCTACAGGTCGCAATTGCTGTCCGATTATCATGAACTTTGGCAGAAGTTACTTTTTTGGCCAAGGACGATCGGTATTGAATTTGGAGGAAATCGGTTCAGATTTAGATATAGTCCCCAAGTCGCTCCCGATTTGACATTTTCCGCTCTAGAAACCACATCTTGTACCCGATTTTCTTTAAATTGGGTACAACATCTTATAATCCAACTAGAAACACCTATGCTGAAAGTGGGTATGATCGGTTCAGATTTAGATATAGCCCCCATATAAATGTCGCTCCCGATTTCACTTTTTCCGCTCTAGAAACCACATATTGTACCCGATTTTCTTTTAATTGGGTGCAACATTTTATAATGGAACTAGAAACAACTATGCTGAAAGTAGGTATGATCGGTTCAGATTTAGATATAGCCCCCATACAAATGTCGCTCCCGAATTGACATTTTCCGCTCTAGAAACCACATTTTGTACCCGATTTTCTTTAAATTTGTCACAACATCTTTTAATCCAACTAGAAGCACCTATGTAGAAATTGGGTAAGATCGGTTCAGATTTAGATATAGCCCACATACAAATGTCGCTCCCTATTTCACTTTTCCCACTTTAGAAACCACATATTGTACCCGATTTTCTTTAAAATTGGCACAACATTTTATAATCGAACTAGAAAAACCTATGCTGAAAGTGGGTATGATCGGTTCAGATTTAGATATAGCCCCCATACAAATGTCGCTCCCGATTTGACATTTTCCGCTCTAGAAACCACATCTTGGATCGGTTCAGATTTAGATATAGCCCTCATACAAATGTTGCTCCCGAATGTTTAACCGATTTTGGCCAAACTTTACATATTATATTTCACCAATAAACATACATGGTGAAAGCGAGTCACATCGTTCCAGGTTTTAATATACCCCCATACAAATGTCCTTTCCGATTTAAAATTTTTTGTCAAACAGATACATTTACAGGATTCAAAAATCCTTCCCGATTTCACTTTTTACCGAATTAAATTGTAATGAGAATTGTTTGGGTGATGCCCATATGTCCATACTTTGGTATTACCCAAATGGGGCCCTTTCTGATCTATTACAGCTCTAGAAACTACATCTTACATCGGATCTTCATCAAATTTTTTCAACTAGGTATACCTGCAGGGAATGATAAATATATAGGCCCATGTTTTGGACAAGTCCAAGAATGTTGTTATTGGCCCCCTTTTGAAATGTCGGTCCTATTACTACTGTATAATTTGTTTTTGTCTGTCGGATAATTGGATCAATTACCATATTATTAACCATATTCGTTAAATATGGCTAAAGATGAATTTATAGTAGCTGTATAATTTATATGAACTACATAGTAGTAATCAAAGCGAGGTACATACACAGGGAGTGGTGTAGGGTATTATATAGTCGGCCCCGCCCGACTTTAGCCTTTCCTTACTTGTTGGAAATATTTTTGACCAAGTATATGGTCGATCTGTTCGGAGTAATAAAGAAAAAGAATTTTCACGATGGAAGAAGAAATAAACAATAAAATGACATACTTGGACTCACTAATAATTAAAGAAGGAAACAAACTTAAACAGCCTTATCAGGAAGATTGATAAATTTCCATTCAAAGCACCCAAGAAGGACCGTAATGAATACAGTGACGAATTCATATCCAGGGTTTTTTATAAACAGAAAATACGTACCATATTAAGAAAGAATGACTTCAAAGCCACGGATAAAAGGAATAAAAATAAGGACGCAGCAACACCAAAAATATACAAATCAATGACCTTTGTACCTGGACTGTCAGAAACATTTAAACAAAAAAGGCAAATTCGAGCTAACTTATAAAACACATAATACAACAAACCTATTATTTAGCAGGACAAACTCATTAGTGATGAAATAAGAAAGATCTGGCTTGGTGTACCAAATAACTTACAATGGTGACACGTCTGGCATATGCCAAAATTTATAAGTTGGAACTACAAAAACAAAATTAAAAACTAGACTTTCAAATCTGACCATAAGACCATCGAAAACCTCTTGAACAAATAACAGCGCTTACAGCCTACTTTACACTGACTGAACGGAAGAGAAAAATCAATTTAGACGATATACACTAGAGTTGCTTTATATTTCTGACGTTCCCGCTGCGAAGAGACTGGACTACAAAACTTACACGGATAAATGCTCTCGATACATTGTCAATAAACACGGAAGAAACAAAAATTAGTTGGTAACTATATATATACTATATGATACCCACCTATTTCAACCTCATTACTACTCGAGTCGATGGTAAAAATTGAAATTAGGTAAGATTTTTGTATAAGTCCTATATCGTCCACTTTCACCATAGGTACCTCTAGTTAAACTATAACATATTTTGTCTAAATAGGGTAGAAATCTGCAAAGGTATCTGGCTTCTAGAGCGAAAAAAGTAAAATAGGGACGAACATTTGTATCGGGTGTATATAAAAACATGGAACGATGTGACCCACTTTTACCAAATTTGAAGAAAATCGGTCAAACCAGGAGCGAAATTTGTATAGAAACAAAAATCTGTACCGATCTGACCCACTCTCACCATAGGAGTATCCAGTTAAAATACACGAAAATATGTTTAAATATATCTACATCTGAACCGTTATGACCCATAGATTGTTCCAGTTCAAATATAACGTCTTGTATTACATTTGAATCAAATCGGTTAAGTTCTGTAGTTTTTAAAACGAAAAAATTCAAATCGGGAACGATCTTTGTATGAGAGCTATAAAAATTTGAACCGATTTGACTCACATTCACCATAGGTTTTCCTACATTAAAAATTGGATGTTGTGCCAAATTTGAAGAAAATCGGTTAAAATATGTTATTTTCCTAGTGGAAAAATCATGGACCGATTTTTGTAAATGGAAACCGACCAGAGACACTTTCGCCACATATGTTTTTAGTTGAAATTTAACGTCCTCTACTATATTTTAGTCGAAACGGATAAACTATGTGGGATTTAAAGCAAAAATGTGAAATTGGAAATGATTTTTGTATGGGAGCTATAAAACTGTACCGATCAGACCTATTTCAACCATATATCTTACTACTTGAAAAATAAGGTGATTTGTAAAATTTTAAGAAAATCGATTAAAATATGTGTTTTCTTAAACAGAAGAAGTAAAATCGGGAGTTACATTTGTATGGGAGCTATATATAAATCTGAACCGATCTGACCCACTTTCATCATATATGTATCTACCTGAAATATAAGGTGTTTTGCCAAATTTGAAGACCGTCTGTTAAATTGTGTTGAAAAGAAAAAGTCAAATCGGAACAGAGATTTGCATGGGAGCTATATTTATATCAGAACCGATTTACTTCAAATTAAATATCGTCCTTCCTTGACCCACAAACCTAACTTGTGCTAATTTTTTGGCACGATCGGACAGTATATATATATAATATCTAATACCACAAAAAAGTTAATTTTTTTTAAATTACATTATGAGGCAATACTTTATATTTGGTTCACCCTATGGATACAATTTCTTACTTTGTGAAAATCGTCATTATTAGGGTGGATCGAATAATGTCTACAATTTCACATTTTTTAAAAATCGCCATAAAATCGCTATATTCGCCATATAAAAAGTTCATATTTGGAAAACTGCAATAATATCGGCGAGAAGAGACAAAGTTTGTGTGATTGCTGTACATGAAATTGCTTTATAGTTTTGTTTTATTTAGAAATTGAATACAAATTTAATTCTCTCATTTTGGAAATAAATTCCCAATAACAGCCGCTTATATGATCAATTACTTATGATTGCTACAAATATTGTGAATTCCACTTAAAAATAGAAAAAACAAGTAAAAATGACGGTAAGTTTGGCCGGGCTGAACTTTATATACCCTCCACCATGGATTGCATTCCACAGAGGTTGTCGGTTTTCGTAGAAGTGCAGTAATATTACAGGAAAATATAATTTTTTTAATATAGCCAAACCAAAACGAACACAAATATTGAAAAATTAATTTTATAAATAAATATAATATTTTAATTATTTCAAAACACGCTTATAAGGCAATGATTGGTAGCATTGCCTTATATGTCAATTCAAAAAATAAATATTGTTATATCAAAGCCATAAATATTGGTAGATAGTGGGTGCTCAAGTTGGTTGTATTTCCATTCTATTTTAATTCCAAAAGTACAAACTTTAAAAATCCATTATCAGACGTACATAGTGCAAAATAACCAAACTTCACGATTCAACCAATTTTTGCCGTAAAAGAAAAAGTACGAATTTGGAAAAAAAAAATATTTTGCGTGTCTATGCAGTCAGAGGAATGTATACACCGAATTCCATGATGCCAGCTGCGCCCATTTGGTTGGTACCATTTTTACCCCCTTGACGTTTCTACGCGATTAGAATTGCATCATTCGTTTAGTTGGTACTATTTTTATCCCTCTGTACCATTGTATCCCTTGAAAGTACTAATTTCGAAAAATTCGTCTATTTTCCGTGTCTACGCAGTCGGAGGAATGTATACTCCGAATTTCATGACTCTAGCTGCGGTCATTTGATTGGTACTATTTTTATCACCTTTTTCATTTTAACCCCAAAAATTACGAATTTCGAAAAATCAGTTTATTTTCCGTGTCTACACACTCAGAGGAATGTATACTCCGAATTTCATGACTCTAGCTGCGGTCATTAGATTGGTACTATTTTTATCCCCTTTTTTATTTTAACCCCAAAAAGTACGAATTTTGAAAAATCTGTGTATTTTACTTATCTATGCAATCAGAGGAATGTATACACCGAATTTCATTATTCTAGGTGCAGCCGTTAGGTTGGTACTATTTTTATCCCTCTATTCCCATTTTACCCTTAAAAGTACGAATTTGGAAAAAATACTTTTATATTATTTATCTACTCAATAGAGGAATGCACACACCGAATTTCGTGTTTCTAGCTATTGTCGTTTAATAAGTACCATTTTTATCCCTTTTTTGCCCCATTTCACCCCCTACAAATAAGAATCACTTTATGGTGCACGTTTTTGCTATAAGGGGAATGCGCATACCAAATATCAAGCAAATATGAACAGTCATTACGATTAAATATTAAGGATTATTATTTGTATTTTTAGTCCTTGTGAGGGAAATTTTTTTCCCTTTAGGCCGATTTCGCCCCATTTCAATCCCAACCGATCCACGTATTTATGGAAAATTTGAACGTTCTAGCTCCTTTCGTTTAGATGCTAGCGTGCTTTCAACAGACGGACAGACGGACGGACGGACATGGCTAGATCGTCTTAGAATTTTATGACGATCAAGAATATATATACTTTATAGGGTCTCAAGTCGATATTTCAAGATGTTACAAACGGAATGACAAAGTTAGTATACCCCCATCCTGGAGGTGGAGGGTATAAAAATATATATGTTTTATTTCTTTTTTAATGATCAACATTCTAATGACGAATACGATGTATATATGTAAACGATTGTTTAATCAAAAACAAATTAAATAACATAGTATTTTGTTTATATTTATAATAGCTGCGATCTTATTTAAAACCTATAAAACCTATTTAAAAAATCGATGGATAAAATTATTGTAGAAATAAGGTAATTTTAAAAAATCGTGTACTTTTTCCGAAGTTTTTGCTTAAATTGATGTAGTCATATGTGATGATGATATGGACTTTACAAATTAAAATCACCTTGGGAGAAAATTCGAATTTTAGTATTTTTTTAATATCCATAAAAAATGTAATATCGTTGTTATAAATAGCCCGTCAAAATTGTTGATGCATAGTGTAAATTAAATTAATCTAAAATTTAAATCGTGCAATATTTCGGTCATCTTGCTAGCTTGTTTCAATGTTCATGTGTCATAAACACTAGATGATGTCCAACCAACCAAACACATCCTTGTCACTTCACAGTTTTTATTCTGTAAATGTATATTCTACGAAATGTTGCGCTGTGCGTGCTGTTTTATTTTTTAGTGTTGCAAAAAAGTCAAAATACATCTTTGTTATTTTCTGACGACATTTTAGATCTTTTAACAGCGTGACAATATGCATTTGACAGGCGAACGCTGTCACTTTGCGTGTGCAAGTGAAAGTATTTCGGAGACTTTTTAGATGGCATTTCTTTTTTGGGTAGGGTTTATGCTCCATCTGCTCGACAAGAAGGCGACACATGCCACCTATGTCATGTGTGAGTAACAACCACTGAGTGGAGGATATTCTATGGTTGAATTCCTTTCGACAAACAAATAGAAGGCACCAAAATTGAGGAATGTTTTCTAGTCCTAAATATTGGAGTTTGCTGTAGTTGTTGAAGTTGCATGTGCCAAGTGGTCAATGGACAGTGAGGCAGATTTCTTCTGCAATGTCCGTATTGTTTATTTGTAGTAAGGGGATATTAATCCACCTACCGTCCGGTGAGGTATTCACAGACATTAAATGTAATGTCCAATAGAAAATGAGCAACAAGAACATGGTGTGTCCTGGAACGATATGAGACGACCTACTGTTGATAGAACTCGATGGAAATCATTTACTACGACCATACGTTCCACTGGGAATTAGAAGGATAAATAAATACAAATTTATAAATTTGTTGGAAATTTGGAAAGATCGGTCTGATCGACTTATGATCCGTTTTTGAATCTATTTAGCTGCGTCCGTTTCCCTGACTGTGTCATGCCTTTGGTATTCTTGTACACAGCAATAGTTAATAATTGTTCTTGGCCCAGAAAGCATTGAAATTTAACACAGCTTTTCTTTGCTGTTGTTGACAAGTCTGAATATGTAAAATTTCATGTGAATTCTCACATGGGATAGTCTGAATGGCCCACAAGTTTTTTCTGTTTCGATATGTTAGTGTGGGTGCCTGGTGATATTATTTATTTGTTCTGCTGTAAAAATGTTAAAGTGCTCCATCTCTGCTCGTGTGAGTGCTAGTGTTTACACTCACACATATGTACATATGTATGGATGGGTTTCGTCGAGTGTTCCTCGTGTACGTGTAGAAGCACAAATGCAGTGGCATCATAATTCACCCGATGGCTGATGTGAATGTATTGTGTTGCGCTACTGCCACATAAAGTTCCTACCACCATTCGAACGTAAAGTGTTATTTCTAAGAATGTCGACTGTCGCCCACAGTGTTTCAAAGTTTAAAACAAAGTACAAAAATCAATAATATTATTTTGTCTGATAGTTTTGCAATGCATTTGACACAGAGGTAATGTTTTTTGACTATAGAATTGAAATTGAGAAAATACGACATCATATTGAAAAAATACAAATTGAAATTGAGAAATGCAAATTGAAATTGAGAAAAACATATTAAAATTCAGAAATGCAAATTCGAATTGAGAAAAAAAATTGGAATTCAGAAATGTAAATCGAAATTGAGAATATAAAATTTGAAATTGAGAAATAAACAATTGAAAATGAGAAATAAACAATTGAAAATGAGAAAATACAAATTAATTTCAATTTACATTTCTGAATTTCAATTTGTTTATTCTCAATTTCGATTTACATTTCTGAATTCCAATTTTTTTTTCTCAATTCGAATTTGCATTTCTCAATTTTAATATGTTTTTCTCAGTTTCAATTTGCATTTCTCAATTTCAATTTGTATTTTTTCAATATGATGTAATATTTTCTCAATTTCAATTGAACAGTTCAGTTTCTCTATTTCAAACTGTATTTTCTGAATTTCAATTTACAATTCTCATTATACATTCCACGAGAGTATTATGTCTTTGTGCATTTGTTTGTAACACCCAAAAGGAAACGAGCTAGACCCATCGTTCATTATACAGATCGGCTTAGAATCACTTTCTGAGTCGATTTAGCAATGTCCGTCTGTCCATCTATTGTTGTAATCAAATTACAGGTCGCAATTATAGTCCGATCTTATCAAAAGTTGGCACAACTAAGTTTTATGGGTCAAGGACGAACGCTATTTAATTTGAGACAAATCGGTTCAGATTTAGATATAGCCCCTATACAAATGTCGCTCCCTATTTGTCATTTTGCGCTCTAGAAACCACATATTGTACTCGATTTTCTTTAAATTTGGCACAACATCTTATAATCCAACTAGAAACACCTATGCTGAAATTGGGTAAGATCGGTTCAGATTTAGATATAGCCCCCATACAAATGTCGCTCCCGATTTGACATTTTCCGCTCTAGAAACCACATATTGTACTCGATTTTCTTTAAATTTACCACAACATCTTATAATCTAACTAGAAACACATGTTGTTAAAGCGGGCTAGATCGGTTCACATTTAGATATAGCCCCCATACATATGGCTTTATCCTCTCTAGAAACCACCCCTTAATATTGGCACAACATCTTATAATCCAACTAAACGTTCTTATGGTGAAAGTGGGTAAGATCGGTTCAGATTTAAATATAGCCCAAATACAAATGTTGCTCCCAAAAGTTTAACCGATTTTGGCCAAACTATACATACATTTTATATTTCACCTATTTCGTTCCAGGTTTCAATATATCCTCATGCAAATGTCCTTTCAGATTTAACATTTTTTGTCAAACACATACATTTACTGGATACACAAAACCTTCCCGTTTACACTTTTTCACCAAATTGAATTGTATTCGGATAGAAAGTGGAGTGTATCATAGTGTCGGTCCCACCCGACTTTAGCATTTCCTTACATATCTGAATTTCAATTTGTATGTTCTCAAATATCAATTTTCATTTCTCATTTTCAACTGACAATTGTATAGCTTCCGATTGTTGCAACAGCACTCTAACTATAACAGTTATCCTTTATTGTGGCGAGTAACTAATATTGATGAAGAATGTATCATGTACAAAAATATTAAATTTAAAATTATTATTATAATTTTAAGTGTTAACAAGTGTTGCTGCCAGTATTCTGTGTCTGTATTTTGTCTATCTATTGTTGAAGTCAAAGTACAGGTCGCAATTATTGTCGTATTCAAACAAAAAATGGCAAAGACTTACTTGTCTTGCTGCCCAAGAGCGGTTGCGATTTAATTCGAAGCAAATCGGTTCAGATTTACATGTAGCCCATACAAATGCCGCCTCCAATTTGACTTTCCGCTCTATAGACCACATGTCAAGGGCTTATATTCAAAAGTGGCTATGAACTAAAACATAATTTTTCAGGAGAGCGAAAAAAATGATTTTCTCCTTAATTTTAAGTGTAATTATTAATCATTCTTCTGCAGTTTAAACTAAAGAGGATAAATAATTGCAACGATTAAAAAGTTTTCGAAACTTCCTATTATTCGCGATTTAATGGTTCATAGCTACTTTTGCATGTTTAAAATTGAACATTATGAAGCTGAAATATTCACATAGCCATTTCTGCCCAAATATATAAATAAGATGTATTGTAAACTCTATAACGTTTTAATGAAATGTTGGTAATGTTGTGTAGAAAACGCATTTTCTGGGATGCACACAGCGAATTTAAAGATTCCAGCTTCATCTGTCAGATTGGTACCATTTGTAACCTTTTTTCCAATTTTTTAAACAAAAAGTGGATATTGCGGTAGGGCACCGTAAACAAAAAATACAACTTGGATATATTTGGAAAATTTGCATTTTCGCGGGAAATATGGCTAAAATGATTTCCATGGACCACACTTTTGTTTTTATCGTATTCTGGCGATCTAGCCAACGGATCCGGCTGAATTTTTGTGTTTGTATTAAGAACCAATGTCGCTTGTAACATAAAGAGTGATTTTTTTGAGGTTAGGATTTTCATGCATTAGTATTTGACAGATCACGTGGGATTTCAGACATGGTGTCAAAGAGAAAGATGCTCAGTATGCTTTGACATTTCATCATGAATAGACTTACTAACGAGCAACGCTTGCAAATCATTGAATTTTATTATCAAAATGCGTGCTCTGTTAAGAAAGTTCAGAAAGAAAGAAATTGTGTTCAGCGACGAAGCTCATTTTTGGCTCAATGGGTACGTAAATAGGCAGAATTGTCGATTTTGGAGTGAATATCAGCCAGAAGCATTGCAAGAGCTATCAATGCATCCAGAAAAAGTCACAGTTTGGTGCGGTTTATGGGCTGGTGGCATCATTGGACCGTACTTCTTCAAAGATGATGCGAATCGTAACGTAACTGTGAATGGTGAGCGCTACCGTGAGATGATATCCAACTTTTTTTTGCCCAAAATGGAAGAACTGAACTTGGTTGACATGTGGTTTCAACAAGATGGCGCTACATGCCACACAGCTCGCGATTCTATGGCCATTTTGAGGGAAAACTTCGGAGAACAATTCATCTCAAGAAATGGACCGGTAAGTTGGCCACCAAGATCATGCGATTTGACGCCTTTAGACTATTTTTTGTGGGGCTACGTCAAGTCTAAAGTCTACAGAAATAAGCCAGCAACTATTCCAGCTTTGGAAGACAACATTTCCGAAGAAATTCGGGCTATTCCGGCCGAAATGCTCGAAAAAGTTGCCCAAAATTGGACTTTCCGAATGGACCACCTAAGACGCAGCCGCGGTCAACATTTAAATGAAATTATCTTCAAAAAGTAAATGTCATGGACCAATCTAACGTTTCAAATAAAGAACCGATGAGATTTTGCAAATTTTATGCGTTTTTTTTTTTTAAAAGTTATCAAGCTCTTAAAAAATCACCCTTTATATGTAGTCACTCCCGAAAATTGCTGAAATTGTTGAAAAAATCCAAAATTCGCGGTTGCAATTGCTTATATTTGAACTTTCTCCATCCAAGATTCTGAAACTTTTCCGACTCAAATATTCCCCATGAAGTCAGTAACCACATGCCAAAAAATACTTTAGTATTCTCAATATGACAAAAGGTTACGCGGGTTTTTCTAAAGATACTTTTCACAATTTTTGACATTACAGCCAATATTTATCCTATTTTAGCCTGATAACTTGGAAAGCAAACTGCTATTAACGGTGAAATGATGGAACTTGATAGTACGATATGCCTTAAATCTATTTTGAACTATTTCATTTATATTACTCTTATGTTCATAGCCACTTTCACAAACTAATCAGAAAAATTAAAAAAATGGCTTTAGAAAAAATTTCTTCTCCAAATTTATATGACAGATGAGAATAGTTTGTCATCAAAAACTCATTTTCGAGAAAATGGTTCAAGCCTCTTTTGAATATACCTTACCAGATTTTCTTCAAATTTTGCACAACACCTAATAATTCAACTAGAAATGTTTATGATGGAAGTTGGTAAGATCGGTTCAGATTTAGAATGTAGGACACCTGCAAAAAACCTCGCCGAATTAAATTGTAATGGCGTAGAATGTGGAGGGTATCATATAGTCCACCAGCCCGACTTTTGCATTTCCTTATTTGTTTTCCTTTATTTTATTTCGGTATGTATTGATTTGAAATAGGATAGTTTCCTAGCTCAAGACCATTTCGCAACTATATTTTATAGAATGCAATTTTTTACAAATGGCATGGTGCAGCCAAGTAATAAATTTCACCAGTTTATATTAAATATCAGATTAATATAAATTACACTATCCAACAAAAATTTTGTCGAAGGTTTCTAAACCCGAAAACAATATTAATAATATTTGTGGATAGTTTAAAAATGGATTACTAAAATTCCAATTTTCGCCGAAGGTGACTTTAATAATTGTGCTCTCGTTTTGGAAAGTACACATCGTCAACACGGGAGACTACATCAATGTAAGCAAAACCTTCGGATAAAATGACACGATTTTTTTTTCGTTAAGATCCCAGCTATTATAAATATAAACAAAATATTGTTTTAAGAAATATATTTTGCTTCTAACCATAGCTTTTATATTTATCCATAGATCTTTTACATATAGACATGTATTCGTCGATAGAACATATAAGCGAGTGTTACTGGACTTTTATTTCCAAAATGATACTACAAATATAAAAGGAAGCACGACGAAAATTACGATTTAAGTAAACACATTTTTAAAATAATCTCCATAATATTGTTTTACAGATTTTTAGGCGTCGGACGCATTATTTTATTATACCCTCCACCTCCAGGATGGGGGTATACTAACTTTGTCATTCCGTTTGTAACACCACGAAATATCGACCTGAGATTCTATAAAGTATATATATTCTTGATCGTCAAAAAATTCTAAGACGATCTAGCCATGTCCGTCCGTCCTTCTGTCCGTCTGTTGAAAGCACGCTAGCATGTAAACGAAAAGAATTAGAACGTTCAAATTTCCCATAAATGCGTCTTATAGTCGTAGATCGGTTGGGATCGAAACGGGGCGAAATCGGCCCCCACAAGGACTAAAAATACCCATAATAATCTCTAATCTCATATTTGCTTGATATTTGGTATGCGCATAGCAAAAACGTGCACCATAAAGTAATTCTTATTTGTAGGGGGTGAAATGGGTCAAAAAAAGGGATAAAAATGGTACATATTAAACGACAACAGCTAGAAACACGAAATTCGGTGTGTATATTCCTCTAACTGTGTAGATACATAATATAAAACTATTTTTTCCAAATTCGTACTTTTAAGGGGTACAATGGGAGTAGAGGGATAAAAATGGTACCAACCAAACGGGTGTACCAAGAATAATGAAATTCGGTGTGTACATTCCTCTGATTGCATAGACAAGTAAAATACACGGATTTTTCAAAATTCGTACTTGTTGGGGTTAAAATGAAAAAAGGGGATACAAATGGTACAAATCAAATGACCGCAGCTAGAGTCATGAAATTCGGAGTATACATTCCTCTGACTTTGTAGACACGGAAAATAAACCGATTTTTCGAAATTCGTACTTTTTGGGGTCAAAATGGAAAAAGGGGATAAAAATAGTACCAACCAAATGACCGCAGCTAGAGTCATGAAATTCGGAGTATACATTCCTTAGACTACGTAGACATGAAAAATAAAAGGTTTTTCCAAATTCGTATTTTGTGTACATTCCTCTGATTAGACAAGTAAAATACACGGATTTTTAAAAATTCGTACTTTTTGGGGTTAAAATTAAAAAAAGGGGATAGAAATAGTACCAATCAAATGACCGCAGCTAGAGTCATGAAATTCGGAGTATACATTCCTTTGACTACGTAGACATGAAAATTAAAAGGTTTTTCCAAATTCGAACATTCAAGGGATACAATGGGTACGGAGGGATAAAATTGGTAGCAACCAAACGGCTACACCTGGAATAATGAAATTCGGTGTACACATTTCTCCGATTACGTAGACACTTAAAATAAACAGATTTTTCGAAAATCGTACTTTTTGGAGTTAAAATGAAAAAAGGGGTTACAAATAGTACCAATCGAATGACCGCAGCTAGAGTCATGAAATTCGGATTATACATTCCTCTGACTGCGTAGAAACGGAAAATAAACGGATTTTTCGAAATTCGTACTTGCAAGGGATACAATGGTACAGAGTTATAAAAATAGTACCAACTAAATGACTACAGCTAGATAATTGCGTAGAAACGTCAAGGGGGTAATAATGGTACCAACCAAATGGGCGCAGCTCGAATCATGGAATTCGGAGTATACATTCCTCTGACTGCATAGACACGCAGAAATTGGTTGAATAATGAAGTTAGGTTATTTTGCACTATGTACGTCTGATAATAGATTTTCCAAATTTTTACTTTGAAATTAAAATAGAATGGAAATACAACCAACTGCAGCACCACCATCTACCAATATTTATGGTATTTAAGCTTTTTGAAAATATAAATATAAGAATATTTACTTTTTGATTTGAAATAAATAATGGTTTGGAATAATTAAAACATTATATTTATTTATAAAATTATTTTTTAACTATTTGTATTTGTTTTGTTTTGGCTATATTAAAAATTTTATATTTTCCGTAATATTACTGCACTTCATGGTGGAGGCTATATAAAGTTCGGCCCGGCCGAACTTAACGCCATTTTTACTTGTATTTTGTTACATGTCGTCCCCTTACCACAATAGAGTAATTTTATATGAAGCGATAACATACATTTCACATCTTCTCTCCCATTTTGCAATTATGTACTTTTCTATATGGCCAATAAAGTTGAATTTTGAATTAAAGTATTTAGTATGGTCACATGAGTCATTCCATGTCAAGCGGTACGCTTTATGACCTCAATAGCTGTGATTTCTATGAAAGTTTTTATGTGCATTCTTCTCATAAAAATGGTTTTTGTATGCGCATTTTTGGAAAAAAAATTACGCAATTTTTTTCACGATTTATGACCAATTTAACTGTGAAAAATTCGTTTTTTTCAAAAAGATAACTGCTGAAATACTTGACAGATTTGATAATTTTGAAGGTAATTTCAATTATTTTTAAAATATTGTATTGTGATGTAGTATAACCGCGTTATATTTATTTAAGTTTTTACCATTTGGTTTATTTTATTTTGATTTTCTAAATGATCACATTAATTATTTTTTTTGAAACTTTAAAGCGGTGTTCTTAAATGTATTTTTTAGTGGCTGTGTGAGTTTACTTTTAGTTGAACGATTTTTTTGCAAAATCAACCGGAATTACAGTAGAAACTCTCCCGAATGATATTTTGTCATTAGTTTATTGACACGAGGTATAAAGACAATAAAACACTAAGAAAATGTAGTGGATGATTTTTTTAATTTTTTGTAGCGTACGATTGCAGTATCAGCAAAAGAAACGAGTAAGGAAAGACTAAAGTCGGACGGTTATATGATACCATCCACTTTCTCTCCGGTAAAAAAGTGAAATCGGGAAGGATTTTTGTTTCCTGTAAATGTATGTGTTTGACAAAAAAAAAAAGGTTAAATTGGAATGGACATCTGTATGGGGGTATATTGAAACATGGAACGATGTGACCCTCTTGTATGTATGTTTATAGGAGAAATATAAAAAATTTTGCCAACATCGGTTAAACATTTGGGAGCAACGTTTGTATATAAATAAATAAATTTGTATCTAATTCTGAACCGATCTAACCCTTTCCCTAACCCTAACCCTTTCTTACCCTAACCGCTTTCGCCACAGCTGTTTCTAGTTAGATTAGATTAGTGTTAAACCCAACCAACATATGTGGTTTCTAGCGTTCGTCCTTGATCCACAAAACATACTTGTGCCAAGTTTTGTTATGATCGGACAATAATTGCGACCTGTAATTTGCTTTAATCAAATAGATGGACAGACGGATGGACATTGTTAAATCGACTCAGAAAGTGATTCTAAGCCGATCTGATGGGTCTAACTCCTTTCCTTTTGGGTGTTACAAACAAATGCCCAAAGACATAATACTCTCGTGGAGTGTATACAAATATATAATTTTCCATTGCCTAAATTTTCTTGGATTTTTCATTGTTCAGATATTTAATAAAGAGATTCGCACCCTAAACCTCTACATCCATAGCGCACTTGCATAAATATTCTCATTGACTTTATCCTTTATCCTGGGCTGCGAGTAAAATGTGCGTACTATTTGTTTGTTGGTATATGGCATAGAGAATGGAAGTTTGTATTGAGCTGACGACAAATCAAGATATATGCATCGATTTAGTGTTTTCAGGAACATTCTCAATTAAATGTGCCAACTTTAATGTTCCAAAAAATTTATTCACAAATACGTCCTATTGGCCCACTGTATGCTGATGCGTGCGCGATGCCACTTGTGTCGTTTTGTTGTTGTTGCACAAGAGAGAGATATATGCCATGAGATGTTGTGATATTTTCCGTTCTTTGGAAAAATGTTTATGTCACTTGCATGAGAATAAAAGATTTATTTTTTCAGTCTCGTGGAAAACTAAGGCAACAACAACCGCAACAACAAGGATAGTATAAATGTTAAAAACAATAACGATGTTGTTGTACAATTTTAAGGGTTATTAAACACAACGTCTGTCACAACAAGAGTGACTGGGATGGCTTAGATGGTGTGTGTGTTTGGTATCTGAGTAATGCCTTTCGAAAGATACACAACCAAAACGGAAATTAATTGTACGGAAAGTGAAGTTCAAGCGTAGTATTTTGCAATATAATGTGCAACGAGGGCGAAACAAGTTGCAGGAGGACTCCGGTGTGTAAATATAACACTACTATTCTGTGTCATTTTTTCAGATCAGGAGAACACGGAAACTAAGAGTGCATTTAAGATTATCTTATACTATCTCCTTCTATACAAAAACGGCCAAACATTCACGATCTAGAGAAATGAAGTGGTTTCATACAGCGAAGTAGAGATACAACTTGAATGTTGCTGACTTTTTGGAAGATTCTGACTTATTAGAATAATGCTTGCATTAGTACTGTTAGTCTTTACGGAAAATAATCTGCCGAGCTATAGATCATTTGGTCCTCTTTACATATTACACCGTACTACAATTTTTTAAAAAGGTCGTTACACTTAAACCGTATGAAACTGTAGGCAAAATGAAGTTAATTGGCGTTTCTGGTTTTTCATTTCCTAATACTGTTCACAGGACTATACCATTTTCAAGTGTAATTCAAAAGACACCATTTGAAATTCAAAACTCCTCATTTGTAATTCAAAATACACCATTTGAAATTCAAAAGATTCTATTTGAAATTCAACAAGTAAGAAGGCGCTATGTTCGGCCGGGCCGAATCTTGTATACCCTCCACCACGGAGTGCATTCCACAGAATTACCAGCAGATTAAAGGATGTCGACTTTACACAGAAGCACAGTACCATATTACGAAAATTGTGATATTTTTATGCACATTTACTATAATTGTTTACTATTTCAAACTATAATGTATACTTATGCGCACTGTTTAAAATCGACTACTATATATAAATAAAATGCTGAAATTATAAAAGTGAACATGCCTAAATATTAGGCGACTTTCAGTCGCCATTAGAAAGAAGCATTTTCAGATACAGACAAAGTGATAAGAAAAGTATAAATTTAAAAGATATCCCATTCGCCCCATTCTCCGCCCAAATGTACAAATTTCGAAAAAAAAACCTTTTTCGAGTCTTTATAGTCAGAATGTATACACCGAATTTCATGATTTCAACTTCAGCGGTTTGGTAGGTCCCATTTTTATCCCTCTTTTTAATTATATCCCTTAAAAGTACGAAAATCCCACTATTTTACGTGTCTATACAATTAGAGGGATGTACACTCCGAATTTCATGATTCTAGCTGTTGTCGTATCATTGGTACTATATTTTATTCCTTTTAGTCCCATTTCGCCCGCTAAAACTTTTATTTTCTTTGTGGTGCTTCCAAGCTACAAGAGGAATGTCCGCAACAAATTTTAACTGTATGAAAATAAGAAATTTAATTAATAAGCCAAGGCTACCAATATTTGTATATGTATGGATATAATACAATGTTATATGTAATGGATATAATACAATCATAAATACCCTAAATATTGGGGGATTTCCAGTCGTTTAGTTGGTTGTATTTCCATCCTATTTTAAATTCAAAAGTATACATTTCGAAAATACCTTATCTCTCACGTACGCAGTATAAGACAACTTCATGATTCTACCATTTTTAGTCGTAAAAGCAACAAAATAAAGTACGAATTTGGAAAAAAATATTTTACGTGGCTATGCAGTCAGTTGAATTTATACACCGAATTCCGTGATTCTATCAGCGGCCATTTTGTTGGTACCATTTTTATCCCATTTTTCCAATTTTGACCCCTCAAGAATACGACTATCTAAAATCTCTTTATTTTACGTATCAACACAATTAGAGAGGTGTTCATCATTCTAGCTGTATTCGTTTAGTTGGTACTCTTTTTATCCCCTGTAGCCATTGTATCCCTTGAAAGTACGAATTTGGAAAAGGCGTTTTATTTTTCGTGTACATACTACACTGTCAGAGGAATGTATACTCCAAATTTCATGACTCTAGCTGCCGTCATTTGATTGGTACTATTTTTATCCCCTTTTTTCATTTTAACCCCAAAAAGTACGAATTTTTAAAAATCCGTGTATTTTACTTGTCTATGCAATCAGAGGAATGTATACACCGAATTTCATTATTCTAGGTACAGCCGTTTGGTTGGTACCATTTTTATCCCTCTATTACTATTTTACCCCTTAAAAGTACGAATTTAGAAAAAATACTTTTATATTATGAATCTACTCTATTGGAGGAATGTACACGCCAAATTTAGTGTTTCTATCTGTTGTCGTTTGATAGGTACCATCAGGCCCGTGCGCAGGATTTTCCCCTGGGGGGGGTTTTCATCTACACTCATAAAAAAGTTAACCCTATAATGAGTTAAAATTAACTAAAATTTAGGAAACCAAGTACATTTTTACTAAATATAAGTAGAATTTTGCTGAAATTTTCCTGAATCTAAGTAAATTTTTCCTAAATTTAAGCAAAATTTTCCTAAAACTAAGTAAATGTTTACTAAATTTTAGTAAAATTTTGCTGAAAATTTCCTAAAACTAAGTAAATGTTTACTCAAATCAAGTAAATATTTACTCAAACTGAGGACAATTTTGCTGATTTTTTTCCTCAAAACGAGTAAAGTTTTACTTAAACTGAGGAAAATTTTATTTATACAAGGAAAAAAGGTGAAATTAAAATAAGTTAAATTTAACTAAAAATATCAAACAAATAGTTTTGCTTCAGAGTATGCAAAACTGATACAAAGAATGACAACATGAAATATTTCCACATAAGTTTGAATTTACTCAATTCTAAGAATTTTTTATTAGATTTAAAGAAATGTTTTTAAGTAAGTCTACTACCCTTTTTCTAGTAAATGAACTATTTACTATGGCTTTGAAAGAAGGAAACTTTAATCATACTTAGTAAATTTTCCAACTTTTTAGGAAATTTTTACACTCATGTTTTATTGTCAGGATCTTCGAGAAATATTTTGATACATTCGTCCGACAGACATCGTCGGCACAATTGCATTTCAGTAATCCATCTATCTGTACACTCAAAGGAATATGTCAGTAAAAGAAAGCAGAAAGTCTACTGAAAGAGCAGATTTTCTGCTGTTAAAAAAGAGACAGCAGATTTGTATCTGCTGAGATGGTAAACAGCTGTTTGCTGTTTTTAGCAATATATATGAAACACATATTGTCCCTAGCTAATATAAAAGAAAATTCGAGCTAAACTCGCTCTTCTACAGTTTATCTAAAAAGGATTACTAATTGCTACGATTAAAAAGTTTTCGAAATTTCCTATTAATCGCGGTTTCATGCTTCATAGCCATGCTTCATATGTTTAAAATTGAGCACTATGAATGTTGAAATAAGCACATAGCCATTTATGTCCAAATATATAAATAAGATTTATTGTAAACTCCATAACTTTTTTCATGAAATCTTGACAATGTTGTATAGAAAACGCATCAAAATCTTTATACGCATATTCCGATTAAATAAAAAATATTTGGAAATGTTTCTTAATTTTTATAATATTAAATATGTATAAATTCAAATAACAAATACAGTTTTTTTGTATTCGATGAAATGCAAGAAGAAACAACTATAAATTTTAATTCCAAAAAACAAATAATTGGTATTTTAGAGTTACGTCTTCCTACGTAGATCCAAGTTACTGAATTTGTTGTTTCTCTTTTGAATAATACTTGTTACATATATGACATAAGTGATAAATATAACAAACATTTAAGTAAGTTAAAACTCATTTCTTATTGTTTCGCAACTTTAAAGTAGAATTTAAAATAGAGACCTACACGCAGAGAAAAAATGCATTTCGTAGAAACGATATTTTAAACACGTAAACATAGTTTTTGAGTTTTTTTTTGTGGGAAAAATTAGTTTGATTGCGGTAAACATGTCATCAGTTGTTGTAAATGAACAAAGAGAAATAAGATTATGTATATCAAACAGTTTTCTTCGTTTGTCGAAATGTATTTGGATTATAATTGCATACTCCCAAAACATTGGAATTAACAGAAACCGTTGTTGTTGCATCTGTGATGAAAATAGGACACATCGGTTCAGATTTAGATACAGCTCCATAAAAATGTCCAATCGCAAATGTTACATCTTAGCGCTCTACAAGCACCAAGCAAATTATTTGCTTTTATTAAGAATATTTTAGATTTCATTACGATATCATAGTGATTGTAATCTACACTTTTTTTTAATTACTAAACGATTTTGTTATTAAATTTTCAAACTTATATTGTAGTACACAATTAAAGTTCATAAGATATAGCTCTAGTCGAATGCCAAGAAGTGGTATCGGTTAATAAAAATGAAAATTTTCCGAACAATTTGGTGTCCATTAGCGAAATTACCATTACACAATCTTGAAATTGGCACAATTCGTTTAGTTTCTTTGTATTTTTCAAAACCTCTGTCCGAAATTCAAGAAAGTGTCCACGATGTTTTTATGTAATTTTCATGATTTTACTGCAAAATTGCCATTTCAAACGAGTTATTTTAAAAAGAACTTAAAAATTCTATATTTTATTGTTTCAGAAAGTCTAGAAGGTTTTAAAAAGTATATGTTCGAAACCTCTCTGGGGGGGGGTTTGAACCCCCAAACCCCCCCCCCCCCCCCCCCTGCGCACGGCCCTGGGTACCATTTTTATCCCATTTCGCGCCCTACAAATAAAAATCACTCTATGGTGCCCTTTTATGCTATAAAGGGAATACGCATTACAAATATCAAGTAAATACATGCTAATATGTTCAAAAAACATGCTGAAATACTCTAAATATTAGGCGTATTTTCAGTCCTTGTGAGGGAAAATGTTTTCCCTCTGGGCCGATGTCGTCCATTTTCAATCCCAACCAATCTACAACCATAAGACACATTTAGGAAAAATTTGAACCTCCTAGCTCATTTCGTTCGGCCGCTATCGTGCTTTCAACAGACAGACAGACGGACATGACTATATCGTCTTAGAATTTTACCACGATCTATAAAGTGATCTATAAAGGCCCACTTTTGAATGTAGCGCCCTTACAAATGGCCCCATTTTTATTATTACCCCTCCAGGACTCACATTTTTTTAAATTTTGGAGATTATATTATATTTCAACTAAGAATACATACTATCAAAATCAACTAGGAATACCTACCGTGAATGAGAACTATATAGGTACATGTTTTGGCACAGGCCCCAAGTGTTGTTATAAGCCTCCTTCAAATGCCCATCCGATTCGTCCTATTACCGCTGTATAATCTGTATTTGTTATTGGATCTTGATCATTTTTTTTAAGATCATCTTATATTTATTTTCAGGGAATATCTGCCGGATAATTGGATCAATTACCATATTATCTAAAACTATATATATAAAAGAGTTGCGTTACTGACTGACTTATCATTGACCAGCCCCAGACCAAACGGCTGAAGCCAGGGTAATGCAATTTTCAGGGTAGTTCCCAAATATGACGTAGACGTCGACTAAGAAAGGGTTTTACGAAATTCGTACTTTTAGGGGGTAAAATGACCCAAAAAGTGATAAACATCGAACCTTCGTCCTGACTAAACGGCAGCAGCCATAACCATGAAATTCGGTGAGTTCCTTGCACTGACCATGCGGACGAGCTACAAATAGGGATTTTTCGAATTTTGTACTTTTAAGGGGCGAGGGAACAAAAAAGGATAAAAATGGTACCATCTAAAGTATTACAGCTAGAATCGTGAAATTTGCTATGTAAATTACTCTGACCATATATAAACGAAGTAAAATTGGATTTTTCGAAATCTGTACTTTTAAGGGGCGCTGTATAATTGGATTCTTCGAAATTTGTACTTTTTAGGGGGTAGGCGGGAAAAAAGGGGTTCCAATTTAAGAATTGCAGCTATAGACGGGAAATTTGGAGTGTAAACTGTGTGTAAGGCGCAATCTAAGGGATAAGGGATAAAAATAGTACCAACTAAAATATTTCAGCTATAGTCGTGAAATTTTTTGTTTAAATTTCTCTGACAACGTAGACTTGCAATATAAATGGATTTCTTGAAATTTTAACTTTTAAGTGGCGAGCGGGACAAAAAGGGATACAAATGGTAGCAACTTTAGTATTGCAGCTAGAATCGTGAAATTTAGTGTGTAAATTCCTCTGAAGCGCAGTAGTTTGATTTTCGAAATTTGTACTTTTAAGGGGTGCGCGGGAGGAAAAGGGATATAAATGCTGTACAATCCTTTAATTACGTAAACGCGGAACATAAATTGATATTTCAAAATTTGTACTTAAAAGGGGGATTCGGGACAACAAAGAATAAATACCAAATAAAGTTCATATTTTTAGGGGAAGCAAAAACACATGTTACCTATAGTGATTTTTCAAAATGTGTACTTTTTGGGAAAGAAGTGCAAAAAGTTATAAATTGGCTGCCTGAATCTAGAAACATGAGATCGAGGATATAAATGGTTGTAATATTTTGTTCAAAACTTGGTAGAAAATTATAAAAATTATACATACGAAGTAGTTCAGCTAAAATAGTGCATATCGACAAGCACATTCCTTCGACTGTGTGTGAGTGCTAGCTAATAGGAGGTTTTCAAATTACTATTTTAGATTTATCTATATCCACCAAAAGAAAATTAAATGAATACTATCCAAAAACAGAGACGGATAAAAATAACAAATAAGTGGCTTGTTAACCATATTCGTTGAATTTGACTAAAAATGAGTTTATATATTATAAATATTTAATAATTTATATGAACTAAATAAATTTGCTTCCATGAAACACCTTGGTTTAGTTATCAAAGCGAAGTATATACGCATGGAGTGGTGTATGGCATTATATGTCGGCTCCGCCCGACTTTAGCATTTCCATACTTGTTATCTTCTAAGTGATATAATGGCGATACCATTTAGATTTCTTCCATCTGTCCATATCGCTGATTTATCTTCCGGAAGTATTGCCTTTGGGTATTGCCCTGACCGGACAAATTTCTCTTATTAAGGTTACTTCCGCAATAGTGATTTTCTTTTAGACAATACAATTTCGAATCTATTACGTATTATTGTGTTTATTGGGATTTAAAATTTCAGTTGTACACGTCATAAAAACGGGGATATAGCAGAAAACGATAGCACACTGCTTTCGCATCAAAGATGCAATTGCAAATATGAAAATATTTTAGTGTCCTTCCCGGATGGTGCTGAATTTGTGCGTGTTTCTGTTTTATGTTGTAGTGAAATATTTGCCCAGCTACAGATGCAGGAATATTCAAATTTCATTTGCTGGTTAAAAATCTCCCTTTGTAAAATAATGTTGTGACGCAGCTCTAAATCTATCCTTCAAAGCCCGGGTGGATGTGGGTTTGTAACTTTTGTACGGAAAATAAATATTGTCGAAATTTCTCGTACTTAGGGTAGATGTTATTTTTAGATGACTAGTAAAATTGGATCCCTAGATGTGACTTCTTCATCTAAAGTTCGTCACCTAGTTCAAGTCAATTAAAATAATAGCCATAAGTAATATTATGTATCGATTGCAAAGACATTCTGCGCAGTGCACATTTTGGGCGGTCATTTTTCTAAACTAAATACGGTTTTCCCATATTTAGGTTTTTGACTTATTTTTTATATATTATCAGGGCCTATCTGAATTAAATTATAGTAATTCTTTTGCAACACATCCTTAAAAATTACGACGTCCATCAGGCCCTCTAAATTGCATATGAAAACATAAATACAAGTCCTTTGTTTATTAATTTAAATTTATATTAATGCTTGTATTGAGAATATGAACGTTCCGTTAAATCAAACTCAGTGACCTGTTCGACTGCTTTAATACATAGAGCGCAATTTCGGTTAATTTTTATACCCTCCACCTCCAGGATGGGGGTATACTAACTTTGTCATTCCGTTTGTAACACCTTGAAATATCGACCTGAGACCCTATAAAGTATATATATTCTTGATCGTCATAAAATTCTAAGACGATCTAGCCATGTCCGTCCGTCTGTCTGTTGAAAGCACGCTAGCATCTAGTGCATGGAGTGCATTCCACAGAATTACCAGCAGATTAAAGGATGTCGACTTTACACAGAAGCACAGTACCATATTACGAAAATTGTGATATTTTTATGCACATTTACTATAATTGTTTACTATTTCAAACTATAATGTATACTTATGCGCACTGTTTAAAATCGACTACTATATATAAATAAAATGCTGAAATTATAAAAGTGAACATGCCTAAATATTAGGCGACTTTCAGTCGCCATTAGAAAGAAGCATTTTCAGATACAGACAAAGTGATAAGAAAAGTATAAATTTAAAAGATATCCCATTCGCCCCATTCTCCGCCCAAATGTACAAATTTCGAAAAAAAAACCTTTTTCGAGTCTTTATAGTCAGAATGTATACACCGAATTTCATGATTTCAACTTCAGCGGTTTGGTAGGTCCCATTTTTATCCCTCTTTTTAATTATATCCCTTAAAAGTACGAAAATCCCACTATTTTACGTGTCTATACAATTAGAGGGATGTACACTCCGAATTTCATGATTCTAGCTGTTGTCGTATCATTGGTACTATATTTTATTCCTTTTAGTCCCATTTCGCCCGCTAAAACTTTTATTTTCTTTGTGGTGCTTCCAAGCTACAAGAGGAATGTCCGCAACAAATTTTAACTGTATGAAAATAAGAAATTTAATTAATAAGCCAAGGCTACCAATATTTGTATATGTATGGATATAATACAATGTTATATGTAATGGATATAATACAATCATAAATACCCTAAATATTGGGGGATTTCCAGTCGTTTAGTTGGTTGTATTTCCATCCTATTTTAAATTCAAAAGTATACATTTCGAAAATACCTTATCTCTCACGTACGCAGTATAAGACAACTTCATGATTCTACCATTTTTAGTCGTAAAAGCAACAAAATAAAGTACGAATTTGGAAAAAAATATTTTACGTGGCTATGCAGTCAGTTGAATTTATACACCGAATTCCGTGATTCTATCAGCGGCCATTTTGTTGGTACCATTTTTATCCCATTTTTCCAATTTTGACCCCTCAAGAATACGACTATCTAAAATCTCTTTATTTTACGTATCAACACAATTAGAGAGGTGTTCATCATTCTAGCTGTATTCGTTTAGTTGGTACTCTTTTTATCCCCTGTAGCCATTGTATCCCTTGAAAGTACGAATTTGGAAAAGGCGTTTTATTTTTCGTGTACATACTACACTGTCAGAGGAATGTATACTCCAAATTTCATGACTCTAGCTGCCGTCATTTGATTGGTACTATTTTTATCCCCTTTTTTCATTTTAACCCCAAAAAGTACGAATTTTTAAAAATCCGTGTATTTTACTTGTCTATGCAATCAGAGGAATGTATACACCGAATTTCATTATTCTAGGTACAGCCGTTTGGTTGGTACCATTTTTATCCCTCTATTACTATTTTACCCCTTAAAAGTACGAATTTAGAAAAAATACTTTTATATTATGAATCTACTCTATTGGAGGAATGTACACGCCAAATTTAGTGTTTCTATCTGTTGTCGTTTGATAGGTACCATCAGGCCCGTGCGCAGGATTTTCCCCTGGGGGGGGTTTTCATCTACACTCATAAAAAAGTTAACCCTATAATGAGTTAAAATTAACTAAAATTTAGGAAACCAAGTACATTTTTACTAAATATAAGTAGAATTTTGCTGAAATTTTCCTGAATCTAAGTAAATTTTTCCTAAATTTAAGCAAAATTTTCCTAAAACTAAGTAAATGTTTACTAAATTTTAGTAAAATTTTGCTGAAAATTTCCTAAAACTAAGTAAATGTTTACTCAAATCAAGTAAATATTTACTCAAACTGAGGACAATTTTGCTGATTTTTTTCCTCAAAACGAGTAAAGTTTTACTTAAACTGAGGAAAATTTTATTTATACAAGGAAAAAAGGTGAAATTAAAATAAGTTAAATTTAACTAAAAATATCAAACAAATAGTTTTGCTTCAGAGTATGCAAAACTGATACAAAGAATGACAACATGAAATATTTCCACATAAGTTTGAATTTACTCAATTCTAAGAATTTTTTATTAGATTTAAAGAAATGTTTTTAAGTAAGTCTACTACCCTTTTTCTAGTAAATGAACTATTTACTATGGCTTTGAAAGAAGGAAACTTTAATCATACTTAGTAAATTTTCCAACTTTTTAGGAAATTTTTACACTCATGTTTTATTGTCAGGATCTTCGAGAAATATTTTGATACATTCGTCCGACAGACATCGTCGGCACAATTGCATTTCAGTAATCCATCTATCTGTACACTCAAAGGAATATGTCAGTAAAAGAAAGCAGAAAGTCTACTGAAAGAGCAGATTTTCTGCTGTTAAAAAAGAGACAGCAGATTTGTATCTGCTGAGATGGTAAACAGCTGTTTGCTGTTTTTAGCAATATATATGAAACACATATTGTCCCTAGCTAATATAAAAGAAAATTCGAGCTAAACTCGCTCTTCTACAGTTTATCTAAAAAGGATTACTAATTGCTACGATTAAAAAGTTTTCGAAATTTCCTATTAATCGCGGTTTCATGCTTCATAGCCATGCTTCATATGTTTAAAATTGAGCACTATGAATGTTGAAATAAGCACATAGCCATTTATGTCCAAATATATAAATAAGATTTATTGTAAACTCCATAACTTTTTTCATGAAATCTTGACAATGTTGTATAGAAAACGCATCAAAATCTTTATACGCATATTCCGATTAAATAAAAAATATTTGGAAATGTTTCTTAATTTTTATAATATTAAATATGTATAAATTCAAATAACAAATACAGTTTTTTTGTATTCGATGAAATGCAAGAAGAAACAACTATAAATTTTAATTCCAAAAAACAAATAATTGGTATTTTAGAGTTACGTCTTCCTACGTAGATCCAAGTTACTGAATTTGTTGTTTCTCTTTTGAATAATACTTGTTACATATATGACATAAGTGATAAATATAACAAACATTTAAGTAAGTTAAAACTCATTTCTTATTGTTTCGCAACTTTAAAGTAGAATTTAAAATAGAGACCTACACGCAGAGAAAAAATGCATTTCGTAGAAACGATATTTTAAACACGTAAACATAGTTTTTGAGTTTTTTTTTGTGGGAAAAATTAGTTTGATTGCGGTAAACATGTCATCAGTTGTTGTAAATGAACAAAGAGAAATAAGATTATGTATATCAAACAGTTTTCTTCGTTTGTCGAAATGTATTTGGATTATAATTGCATACTCCCAAAACATTGGAATTAACAGAAACCGTTGTTGTTGCATCTGTGATGAAAATAGGACACATCGGTTCAGATTTAGATACAGCTCCATAAAAATGTCCAATCGCAAATGTTACATCTTAGCGCTCTACAAGCACCAAGCAAATTATTTGCTTTTATTAAGAATATTTTAGATTTCATTACGATATCATAGTGATTGTAATCTACACTTTTTTTTAATTACTAAACGATTTTGTTATTAAATTTTCAAACTTATATTGTAGTACACAATTAAAGTTCATAAGATATAGCTCTAGTCGAATGCCAAGAAGTGGTATCGGTTAATAAAAATGAAAATTTTCCGAACAATTTGGTGTCCATTAGCGAAATTACCATTACACAATCTTGAAATTGGCACAATTCGTTTAGTTTCTTTGTATTTTTCAAAACCTCTGTCCGAAATTCAAGAAAGTGTCCACGATGTTTTTATGTAATTTTCATGATTTTACTGCAAAATTGCCATTTCAAACGAGTTATTTTAAAAAGAACTTAAAAATTCTATATTTTATTGTTTCAGAAAGTCTAGAAGGTTTTAAAAAGTATATGTTCGAAACCTCTCTGGGGGGGGGTTTGAACCCCCAAACCCCCCCCCCCCCCCCCCTGCGCACGGCCCTGGGTACCATTTTTATCCCATTTCGCGCCCTACAAATAAAAATCACTCTATGGTGCCCTTTTATGCTATAAAGGGAATACGCATTACAAATATCAAGTAAATACATGCTAATATGTTCAAAAAACATGCTGAAATACTCTAAATATTAGGCGTATTTTCAGTCCTTGTGAGGGAAAATGTTTTCCCTCTGGGCCGATGTCGTCCATTTTCAATCCCAACCAATCTACAACCATAAGACACATTTAGGAAAAATTTGAACCTCCTAGCTCATTTCGTTCGGCCGCTATCGTGCTTTCAACAGACAGACAGACGGACATGACTATATCGTCTTAGAATTTTACCACGATCTATAAAGTGATCTATAAAGGCCCACTTTTGAATGTAGCGCCCTTACAAATGGCCCCATTTTTATTATTACCCCTCCAGGACTCACATTTTTTTAAATTTTGGAGATTATATTATATTTCAACTAAGAATACATACTATCAAAATCAACTAGGAATACCTACCGTGAATGAGAACTATATAGGTACATGTTTTGGCACAGGCCCCAAGTGTTGTTATAAGCCTCCTTCAAATGCCCATCCGATTCGTCCTATTACCGCTGTATAATCTGTATTTGTTATTGGATCTTGATCATTTTTTTTAAGATCATCTTATATTTATTTTCAGGGAATATCTGCCGGATAATTGGATCAATTACCATATTATCTAAAACTATATATATAAAAGAGTTGCGTTACTGACTGACTTATCATTGACCAGCCCCAGACCAAACGGCTGAAGCCAGGGTAATGCAATTTTCAGGGTAGTTCCCAAATATGACGTAGACGTCGACTAAGAAAGGGTTTTACGAAATTCGTACTTTTAGGGGGTAAAATGACCCAAAAAGTGATAAACATCGAACCTTCGTCCTGACTAAACGGCAGCAGCCATAACCATGAAATTCGGTGAGTTCCTTGCACTGACCATGCGGACGAGCTACAAATAGGGATTTTTCGAATTTTGTACTTTTAAGGGGCGAGGGAACAAAAAAGGATAAAAATGGTACCATCTAAAGTATTACAGCTAGAATCGTGAAATTTGCTATGTAAATTACTCTGACCATATATAAACGAAGTAAAATTGGATTTTTCGAAATCTGTACTTTTAAGGGGCGCTGTATAATTGGATTCTTCGAAATTTGTACTTTTTAGGGGGTAGGCGGGAAAAAAGGGGTTCCAATTTAAGAATTGCAGCTATAGACGGGAAATTTGGAGTGTAAACTGTGTGTAAGGCGCAATCTAAGGGATAAGGGATAAAAATAGTACCAACTAAAATATTTCAGCTATAGTCGTGAAATTTTTTGTTTAAATTTCTCTGACAACGTAGACTTGCAATATAAATGGATTTCTTGAAATTTTAACTTTTAAGTGGCGAGCGGGACAAAAAGGGATACAAATGGTAGCAACTTTAGTATTGCAGCTAGAATCGTGAAATTTAGTGTGTAAATTCCTCTGAAGCGCAGTAGTTTGATTTTCGAAATTTGTACTTTTAAGGGGTGCGCGGGAGGAAAAGGGATATAAATGCTGTACAATCCTTTAATTACGTAAACGCGGAACATAAATTGATATTTCAAAATTTGTACTTAAAAGGGGGATTCGGGACAACAAAGAATAAATACCAAATAAAGTTCATATTTTTAGGGGAAGCAAAAACACATGTTACCTATAGTGATTTTTCAAAATGTGTACTTTTTGGGAAAGAAGTGCAAAAAGTTATAAATTGGCTGCCTGAATCTAGAAACATGAGATCGAGGATATAAATGGTTGTAATATTTTGTTCAAAACTTGGTAGAAAATTATAAAAATTATACATACGAAGTAGTTCAGCTAAAATAGTGCATATCGACAAGCACATTCCTTCGACTGTGTGTGAGTGCTAGCTAATAGGAGGTTTTCAAATTACTATTTTAGATTTATCTATATCCACCAAAAGAAAATTAAATGAATACTATCCAAAAACAGAGACGGATAAAAATAACAAATAAGTGGCTTGTTAACCATATTCGTTGAATTTGACTAAAAATGAGTTTATATATTATAAATATTTAATAATTTATATGAACTAAATAAATTTGCTTCCATGAAACACCTTGGTTTAGTTATCAAAGCGAAGTATATACGCATGGAGTGGTGTATGGCATTATATGTCGGCTCCGCCCGACTTTAGCATTTCCATACTTGTTATCTTCTAAGTGATATAATGGCGATACCATTTAGATTTCTTCCATCTGTCCATATCGCTGATTTATCTTCCGGAAGTATTGCCTTTGGGTATTGCCCTGACCGGACAAATTTCTCTTATTAAGGTTACTTCCGCAATAGTGATTTTCTTTTAGACAATACAATTTCGAATCTATTACGTATTATTGTGTTTATTGGGATTTAAAATTTCAGTTGTACACGTCATAAAAACGGGGATATAGCAGAAAACGATAGCACACTGCTTTCGCATCAAAGATGCAATTGCAAATATGAAAATATTTTAGTGTCCTTCCCGGATGGTGCTGAATTTGTGCGTGTTTCTGTTTTATGTTGTAGTGAAATATTTGCCCAGCTACAGATGCAGGAATATTCAAATTTCATTTGCTGGTTAAAAATCTCCCTTTGTAAAATAATGTTGTGACGCAGCTCTAAATCTATCCTTCAAAGCCCGGGTGGATGTGGGTTTGTAACTTTTGTACGGAAAATAAATATTGTCGAAATTTCTCGTACTTAGGGTAGATGTTATTTTTAGATGACTAGTAAAATTGGATCCCTAGATGTGACTTCTTCATCTAAAGTTCGTCACCTAGTTCAAGTCAATTAAAATAATAGCCATAAGTAATATTATGTATCGATTGCAAAGACATTCTGCGCAGTGCACATTTTGGGCGGTCATTTTTCTAAACTAAATACGGTTTTCCCATATTTAGGTTTTTGACTTATTTTTTATATATTATCAGGGCCTATCTGAATTAAATTATAGTAATTCTTTTGCAACACATCCTTAAAAATTACGACGTCCATCAGGCCCTCTAAATTGCATATGAAAACATAAATACAAGTCCTTTGTTTATTAATTTAAATTTATATTAATGCTTGTATTGAGAATATGAACGTTCCGTTAAATCAAACTCAGTGACCTGTTCGACTGCTTTAATACATAGAGCGCAATTTCGGTTAATTTTTATACCCTCCACCTCCAGGATGGGGGTATACTAACTTTGTCATTCCGTTTGTAACACCTTGAAATATCGACCTGAGACCCTATAAAGTATATATATTCTTGATCGTCATAAAATTCTAAGACGATCTAGCCATGTCCGTCCGTCTGTCTGTTGAAAGCACGCTAGCATCTAAACGAAAGGTGCTAGAACGTTCAAATTTCCCATAAATGCGTCTTATAGTCGTAGATCGATTGGGATTGAAACGAGGTGAAATCGGCCCAAAGGGAAAATTTTTTCCCTCACAAGGACTAAAGTACCCATAATAATCCCTAATGTTTTAGCTTACTTAAGCATGTTTTTTTGAATATATCTGTTTATATTTGCTTGATATTTCGTATGCGCATTCCACTTATAGCAAAAACGAGCACCATAAAGTGATTCTTATTTGTAGAGGGTGAAATGGGGAAAAAGGGATAAAAATGGTACATAATAAACGACAACAGCTAGAAACATGAAATTCGGTGTGTACATTAGGGCGTACCTCAAAAAAAAAGTTCGCCGTACACCTTCGAATATGAAGTATTATTGAAAGGTAGTTTCAAAAAAAAAAATTTTATTTTTTTATGCCGAACGTAGGGGTCGCGCTTTTACATTTTTCTATATAACTTGTATTTATAAACGGATTTTAAAGTGTGATACATCGATGTTTTTGTCTCGACGAGGCCGATTTTTTTGTCTTTGAAGTCATTGAGCTCAAGCACCCCCTTCTGGTACTTACCCATCATTTCTCAGTTGCTACTACCCTAATGTACCACTCTAATAATCGAAAATTAAAGCTCGCATAAAATCATGAATCATGTTTGAGCTCAATGACTTCAAAGACAAAAAAATCGGACAAAAACATCGATGTATCACACTTTAAAATCCGTTTATAAATGCAGAAGTTATATAGAAAAATGTAAAAGCGCGACCCCTACGTTCGGCATAAAAAAATAAAAAAAATTTTTTTGAAACTACCTTTCAATAATACTTCATATTCGAAGGTGTACGGCGAACTTTTTTTTTTTACTTGTAACCTGGTACGCTCTAGTGTACATTCCTCTAATTGAGTAGATACACAATATAAAAGTATTTTTTCCAAATTCGTACTTTTAAGGGGTAAAATAGGAATAGAGGGATAAAAATGGTACCAACCAAACGGCTGTACCTAGAATAATGAAATTAGGAATGTATTCCTCTGATTACTTAGACGAGTAAAAAAAACGGATTTTTAAAAATTCATACTTTTTGGGGTTAAAATGAAAAAAGGGGATAAAAATAGTACCAATCAAATGACGGCAGCTAGAGTCATGAAATTTGGAGTATACATTCCTCTGACAGTGTAGACACGGAAAATAGACGAATTTTTCGAAATTTGTACTTTTTGGGGTCAAAATGGAAAAAGGGGGTACAAATAGTTGGTACTACAAATGACCGCAGCTAGAGTCATGCAATTCGGTGTATACATTCTACATTATATATTAAATTATTAAGATTCTATATTAAAAAAATTATATTTTCCTGTAATTCTACGAAAGCCGACATCCTCTGTGGAATGTAATCCATGGTGGAGGGTACATAAAGTTCGGCCTGGCCGAACTTAACGCCGTTTTTACTTCTTTTCAACTCCTTTTGGCCAATCTGGCACACGATATTTGTCATCGAAACTCATTAGAGTCTTCTTTGTTGCTCCCAACTCTCCAGGTACATACTTATTCCCATTTATTGCTTTAAGATTTAATTTGCACTTCATAAAAATTAAAATTCTTCCCTTGTCTGCTGGATGCAGAGACAGAGACAGAGATAGAGAGTAGAAGAACAAAAGAAAAACGAATTGTGAAAGGTCTCCTTTGTTGTGCTGACACGCTGTTCCACCTACGTAAGATGATTAGGGCGACAAAGCCAACCATTTAATGGACGCCACGATGGGTTAAAGGCAAAACCTCGTGGACATACACCATAAGCTTCGGTCTAACATTGTTCTTCGTCTTCTTTGAATAAACGACCACAACAACATCAAAATTAATGACATTAAAAAGACACTCATTAATTATGTTGTGGTCCGATACCATTACCATCATTACTATCTCGGCATCTCGTTCTCGTCCTTGTCCTCATCATCACTATATTAACTTAGCAATGCAGGTATGTGGTAGAAAGTAGCATTGCGCATAGTGCTAAATAAATGCTTACTGAATAAAAAGGGGATTCCGTAGGTAAGCATGCAACTCGTCCTGCCTTAAGAGTGATACGTTAATCTCGGGCTTTAAAGCTTAATGATATGTATATATATGTCCATACAAATGGAAAAACAAGTTCCAGTCAATCCACCAAAATAAAGTTTGGATTGTTTCATGATGATTTACAAAGTATTTCGTTCCTATATCAAGTCGTCTGTGAGCTAAACGCCCCTGAAAATATCCCTAAGAAGCATGTTTTTCGCGTGTAATTTTTTGTGCTGCATTTTTGTTAAAATTATTTTTTTCTGAAATAATAGACCCTTGAAAGCACTTTAAATATAAATGGTGATTCTTGATTTAGAGTAACCTTTCGAATGGTGTCTAAATGATGAACATCGGATGGAAATTGATTCATTTTTGTAACAAGAGTTCGAACTTTTTGGCTCTGAAAATCCATCCTTTTTAAATTATTTTACAAACATGGAGTCAGTGACCTCATCTTTCTTCCTATATTCATCACTTGGGAATCATTCGTAAGGTATTGATTCCTTCTATTTATTTTTCATAACACCTCTTACAAAATGGAATATGAGTTTTTAGCTGTCAACTTGAAAACCACAAAAAATTAATATAAACGTCCAATAATACGACCAATGAGTTATTCTAAGAATAAAAATATTTATTTAAACTGGTCCAAGGGTCTCTCTATAATGGTTTTAAGAGGTGTTTTCAGGAGCGTTTAGCTCACAGATGGCTAGACCCAGCGACGAAATATTTTGCAGATCATCTTTAAACAATCCAATCTTCATTTTATTTTCGTGACCCATCCTAATGTACATATCTAAGTGTGCTCTTCGGTGGTGCTATTTTTATATCTCACTTGTGTACCAAAAAATCAATACACGTAGCAATGGAGAAAAAGTACAGCAAATAGGTACAACATTTTGTGGATAATGTTTCAAGATTGTACTCAGTTTGTTAACCCTCTGCATCAATAACATCAGCAACTGATTCGATTACTTACAGAAGTAGAATCAGCAGCAGCGGAAACTTACAGCAATAGCAATCAGCCAAGCAACCGAATAGTCAGTCGACCAGTCACCCGTTACCGCAACTCGTAGCTCATACCGTAGGCCGACGCATCGTAACCCTTGGTACGTTCGATAGCTTGAAAGTCTTGTACCAGCATTATTCGAACATTAAAAATCTAACACGTAAAAGTAATTTCAAACAAAATGATTCATAGTGTTTGTCCCCCCCCCCCTGAACGGCACAGTGTGATATTTCATATCGAGCAGACAACGGGAGTATTTTGGCCTGGGGGTGGTAAATATATGCTTTCAGGGAATTCGCATTTTACACTTTTTGTCTTGGCGCACACACGCACACCCTCTTACATACCTATAGGCGGGCAGCAGCAGTGAGTTCACTCACATTCGGGTTTCGGCTAAGTAGTCATTAATAAGTCACTAAACAGTTTGTGTCTCTGTTAGGGATGCCAACCTCTGATGAGAATTTTTTCTATTCCCACGATTACTCCCGGGGTAGGGGAATCAGGCGTCTTCCTCCGCATATTCTTGGCTTCATCCGCGAGAAAAAAAGACTTAGGAGGATTTGCCAAAGGACCGACTACGGACGGCAGAACATACTGAGGGCTGACATTCGGAACCTTGACCGAATAATACAGGGAGCTATTGCTCAGTTTGAACGTGAGCACTGGGCAAACTACCTCAGGGGGATAAAAGTGAATAACAGGACTTTTAAACAGGTTAAGGGTGCTGCTGGCCGATATCTAATCTGCTAGACCCAAATGGTGTCCTGATAACAGATGACAATGGTAAGGCTAATCTTCTAGCCGATGGCCGACAGTGTGTTCTGCCCGATCAACTCTCTACCACAGCTTCTTTTGAGGTAGCTGTTAGGGCTAGAGTGATGGACTTGGTGGGCAGAACTCCGCTGGTGGAATTTTCATCTGACATTTACGCAGATGGTTCATCCAGAGGGGACGACGACAAGTGGCATGATCACGGGCTGATTAGCCCTGCGGAGGTAGGCGCAGCTCTTAGGAGTAGACCGAACCGCAAGTCGAATGGACCAGACGGTGTACCGGACATAGTTCTGAGAAAGACTGGTTTGACAACATGGACGTTCCTAGCGGTGCTAATTAACCACTGCATCAACTTGGGCTATTTTCCGAGGGCGCGGAAGGAATCAGTAACGATTCCAATTCACAAACCCGGAACTGTCCCCACTTTGTGTGGAAGCTACCGACCGATATCGCTGTTATCGGCATTCGGGAAACTTCTGGAACACTTTATCCTAGCGCGGGTAAATCGGACGATAGAAGATCTGGATATACTTACAGATAATCAGTTTGGCTTCAAGAGAGGACATTCCACATCTCATGCACTGGTTGTGTTCGGCGACTACGTACCGAGGGCATTGAACAAAAGATAGGCTACCATTGCGGTAAGCCTGGACTTTGCTAAGGCTTTTGATACTATGTGGCAGGATGGCATTGTGCACAAGATGTAGTCGCAGATTTTTTAAGGGATCGGACATTTAGAATGAAATTTGGGGACAGTAGGTCAGACGTAGGAATGTTATAGCAGATGTACAACAGGGCTCATTACTTGGACTTGTACTCTACAACATATTTGTAAGTGATATCCCGCAGCCACCGGATGGAGATCTACTCCCAGTGTATGCGGATGATATACTTGTCGCTGCTTCGGGGCCTAAGTCCCGTACCGTTAACTTGAGATTGAACACATATCTCTCAGAGTTGTCGGAATACTTTCGTAAGTGGAAATTAAAACTGAACGTAGGTAAATGCGACAGTATCATATTCAAAGGGAAAAGGTCCCTCCTTTATCCAAATTGCAGGCCATATGAACCTGAAATACGGATTGGAGGGGAACGGGTGCGTAACTCGGTGAAAATTAAATATTTAGGGGTGACTTTTAATGAAAACTTTAGGTTCTATGGACACATTGACCTCATGTTAAGTAAGGTGAAGAAGACATACATGTTGTACCAGATGTAGGGGAGGACTGGGTGACGAAGATAGCCTCTTATTATATCGACAGATAATTAGGCCGCAACTCTCCTATGCCTTTCCAGTCTGGTATTGGATCTCTTCCAGCCAAATGGAAAGACTCAGGAGATGGGAAAGGACGATTTTGGTTTCCTGTCTGGGACTTAAGCGAGTCATAGGCTCTGATGGTATCGCTAGGAGACCATCCTGCCGGAAGATTTACGGTTCTATCGATTTCGATAGAATCGATGTCTTTCTTGTCCGGAATGATCTGAACTTCTATGGAAGGGCTGAGTTTCTGGACAACAGACTGATTAGGGGTTGTCTTGAGATGACCGACAGTGTGGAAATGCAACTGAGTAATGAATTCCTTCCACCTTCTAAGTTACTGACTCTCGATTCCGAGGGACCACAGACGGTTTAAGACCTTGGACATTGACGACACGGTATACAATAATTTGTATATAATAGTTTTTAAGTAGTTTGTAAGCATTTAGTGGAAGTGTTAGTATAAAAAACAAAATATAAAGGATCTTCCTTTTTATATAATTATAACTATTTTTTTAAGGAAAAACATGTTAATGTAAAAAAATTAAAGAATGCCATGTTAGCAGCAAAGCTGCGACATAACTTTAGTATAAATGACATTGTCCTTGAAAAATACTATAGTATGCTAGGATGTAAATTACAACTGTTAGATTTAAGAAATTTTATATTGTGTAAGGCTGAAATCGTTTGATGAGAATTTTTTTATTCAGTTATGATATTCTCTATTTTACGTTCTCTGTCATTCTTGACAGATCAAAAAAGCAAGCAATAAGAGTTTTATGAAAAATATAAGGTAAAACTATGTTTTGTTCAGTTTTTCAAAATTTTTATTTTCACCAGAGATGTGAGTAAAATATTTTTTTGTATTTGTTGCTATATTTAAAATCTAGCGAGATTTTTGTTTTTATTATTTTATATTTAATTCAATATTTCAATTTTTTTTGAAGGTCATTTTCACCATTGGTGATTTGGTGTCTTCGCTAGCTGTTGTTACACGATGGCCGAGTAATAAAATAAATAGTTAATAACTCTGTTCCTGCAATCAAAGTTCATTTAAATTAAAAAAACGATTATTTGTAAAATTCAAAAAAAAAGAATGCAGCACAATTGGCCCGAAAGATTCTAATGTTTACATTTGTGTCCAGAGTTGCAATGAAAGTAATTATACTCATGGTTTTTCTATGCACCAGGAAAACACTCCATGCGAGTGAAGATAAATTCCGAATTTAACTAGCAGAGACACAAACCACTGTTAAAACTATCGGCTGTTAATGAGTTAACAGAGTTATTTAGCATTTGCAAGTCAAAATTTTTAGACAAATTTCGTGACGAATTTGGCAAAAGAAAAACTCCTTATCGAAAGTGTGGCGAATTTGTCTGTTATTGGATTCCAGAACATAGGTGAAAATACGATGACTCCTTAGTTTTGGGATCCAAAGGATCTGACAAATTGTTTGCAGGTGTACAAAGAACCGCTGTATATGTCATATATGTTGATAGTCGGAAAACTACTGAACAAGTTCAAGTGCCAAACTCAAAAATTCGCGACACTAATCGTATATATTCTAACTTAAACAAGTAAGGAAAGGCAAAATTCGGGCGGGCCGACTATATAATACCCTACACCACTCCCTGCGTATATACCTCGCTTTGATTACTAAACCCAGGTATTTCATGGGAGCAATTTTATGTAGTTCCTATACCCTACTTTCTATCTCATTACAATTCAATGCAGTAAAAAAGGAATCGGGAAGGATTTTTGAATCAAGTAAATGTATGTGTTTGAAAAAAATGTTAAATTGGAAAGGACATTTGTATGGTGGTATATTGATACCTGGAATGATGTGACCCGCTTTCACCATGCATGTTTATTGGTGAAATATAATATGTAAAGTTTGGCCAAAATCGGTTAAACATTCGGAAGCAACATTTGTATTGGGGCTATATCTAAATCTGAACCGATCTTACCCACTTTTACCATAGGTGTTTTTGGTTGGATTATAAGAAGTTGTGCCAATTTTAAAGAAAATCGAGTACTATATGTGCTTTATAGGGCGGAAAAGTCAAATCTTGAGCGACATTTGTATGGGGGCTATATTTAAATCTGAACCGATCTAACCCACTTTCAGCATAGGTATTTCAACTTCGGTTATAAAATGTTGTGCCAATTTTAAATAAAATCGGTTACAATATGTGGTTTCTAAAGCGAAAAAAGTGAAATCGGGAGAGACATTTGTATGGAGACTATATCTAAATCTGAACCGATAAGGTGTTATGCAAAATTTTAAGAAAAACGGGTACTATATATGCTTCATAGGGCGGAAAAAGTCAAATCGGGAGCTACATTTGTATGGGGGCTATATCTAAATCTGAACCGATTTCCTCCAAATTCAATACCGATCGTCCTTGACCAAAAAAGTAACTTCTGCCAAATTTCATGATAATCGGACAGCAATTGCAACCTGTAGAGTGCGAACAAGCTTAGATTGACAGCAGATGGACGGACGGACAGACAGACATCGTTAAATCGATTCAGCTGGTGATTCTAAGCCGATCCGTATACTTAAAGGTGGGTCTAGCTCAATTATTTCTTGGTGTTACAAACATGTGGCGCGAAACTAATTTATAATACCCTAGTCCACGAAATGGTGTAGAGTATAATTATATTTCAGGAATATACTAAGTGGGCAGCAATCATAGGCTAAAAGATCATATCTTCAGAATGAGTAACATGATTTGGGAAAATTGGAAAAATACGGCGTCAATGTATTCAATGTAGTATAATTTAAAATGGCTGTGTTTAATTTTTACGTATTTCATGTGGTCTTTTTCTGAGAAAGTTTAAAAATTTCACACGCGCAAAGTTTTCAGCAAATAAGAGGTCTGTTCACGATTTTTGAAAACTCTTTAATATGGGTCCGCCAAAATGATGGAAAATATGCTGCAAGACTCAAACCGTTTTAGGTTCAGGTACGGTTATCTCAGAAATATACTTCGTTTCCTTCTATCATAAGAACTTTAGATGGATTTAACTAATTTCAATAATATAATGATTTTTTTTGAAAATTCTTTTGCGTCTATGAAGAAGTACACAACTGCTACATTCTTTGTTGGAGTGCTATCTTGTATATAAATAAAACTAAACTGTTTTTCGTGCAAGTATATTTTTTTTAATAAAATAAATCAATATTTCTATGTAAAAGTGATATTCACAACATCATCTGTAGTCATCATAACCACATGTGTAACTATTACTATTGGAATATGTAAGCAGGTGTTATCGGACTGATATTTCCAAATATTACGACGAAAATTGGAATTTTTGTAAAAAATATATCAATTTCGAGTTTAGAAAGCAAAAATGCATCAGCAAATGTTATACATTGGCATATATAGAATGACTTTTGTAGAGAGATTGTGTCAAATATGGAATGATATCTGAACTGTTCTTATTCAAAATCAAAAGCGTCTGTTGTTGGCCCTTTAAAATTCGGAGTCAAATGTGTTGTTGATATCGGACAATAATTGCGATATACAGGAAATAGACAGACAGACGGAACGATATGTAACGGGTGATTTATATTGAGCTTTGAACGTGAACTTAATTATTTTATTTTAGTTTATCATGTAAATGTTGGCCACGACTACGTCTAAGGTGGTCTGAGATCCTTACGTAAAATACGCCAAGTTGTCGGTCTTCGCGTTCACTCTCAGCTATAGCTACTACATTCTCTTCGCTGTTTTTCGCTGAACAATTTGTTGATGCTGTTCTGGTTTGAGTCTTTCCATGATGACTGGCCAAACGATACTGAACAAGAATGACAAAGCAGTTTGATATGAGGCATGCGCGGCATCTGTCAAAAACCTATTAAAAATCAAACCTCTCGATGAATCATATAAATCGACTCAAAGAATATTTCTAAGTCGTTCTTTATAGAAACTATGGTTATGTTGCTTTTGGATGTCACACTGAGATGATACTCTGCTGAAAATAAAAACATTTTTCCTTGATCCAATATTATAATATAACTTTAGCTTACAGTATACGAGATTATATACACTCCGTTAATTCAGAATAGAGTGGAAAATAAAATTTAAATTCCTCATTAACATATATACCCAAACATCAGCAAAATGTATTAAAGACATTGGAAAGAGATTAAACATTTTTTCTAATAAAACAAAAAACGCGATGACCAGAAACCTCGTTAGTTGTACATGGTTATAAATCATTATGGTGCTAAACCACCACTATAACACCTGGGGTCATAATTATGCGGCGACTTGAGAATCAAAGTATCAATAGGGATATGTTGTTCGGACATCTCCCCAGCCGTGGTTAGATACGAGGCACATAATAAACTCTCATTCAAAAAAATTTCGGCTAATTTTATAGCTTCATTTGATAAAAATTAAAAAATTTTGCGTGTTAACTTTTCCCTAAATATTTGCAATAATATTTATAGATTCTTTTCCATATTTGTAATTAACAACTGCTTTCTCAATAAAAATATATTCGAAAGATGTCCTAATTTTTTTGTAAGAAATGTAAATTTACATTTCTTACAAAAAGTCTAAGACTTTGAGGGAGTAACATAAGATACTACATATTTATACCCTACACCACAGGGTATAATGTCTTTGTGCATTTGTTTGTAACACTCAAAAGGAAACGAGATAGACCCATCGTTTATTATACAGATCGACTTAGAATCACTTTTTGAGTCGATTTAGCGATATCCGTCCGTTCGTCCGTCTGTCCATCTATTCTTGTAATCGACAGGTCGCAATTGTGGTTAGAACTAAATGAAACTTAGCACAGCGAAGTTCTATGGAATAAGGACGAACGCTATTTAATTTGAAGAAAATCGGTTCAGATTTAAATATAACTCCCATACAAATTTTGCTCCCTATTGTACTTTTTCCGCTCTAGAAACCACATATTTCAACAGAGTTTCTTCAGATTTAGCAAAACGTCACATATTTTAACTAGTAATAGCCAGATCGGTTCAGATTTATATATATCTCCCATACCAATTTCGCTCCCAATTTGACTTTTCCTCTGTAGAAATCACATATTTTAACAGATTTTCTGCAAATTTAGCAAAACAACTTATATTTTAACTAGAAACAACTCTGGTAAAAATGGGCCAGATCGGTTCAGATATATATATATAGCTCCCACAAAAATGTCTCCCACGTTTTGATTATTTCCGCTCTATAAACCACATAATTTAACAGGTGTTCTTAAAATTTGGCAAAACAAATTATATTTCAACTAAAAACATCTATGCCGAAAGTGGGTCATATCGATTCAGATTTATATATAGCTTCTACATAAATTTGATTATTTCCACTCTACAAACCACATATTTTAACAAATTTTCTTCAAATTTGGCAAAACAACTTATTTTTCAACTAGAAACAGCTTTTATAAAAATGGGCCAGATCGGTTCAGATATATATATATATATATATATAGCTCCCACACAAATGTCTCCCCCGATTTGGTTATTTCCGCTCTAGAAACCACATATTTCAACAGATTTTCTTCAAAGCAAATTATATTTCAACTGGAAACAGCTCTGACAAAAATGTGCCAGATCGGTTTAGATATATATATATATATATATATATATATATATATATAGCTCCAATACAAATTTCACTCAATTGATTATTTCTGTTCTAAAAATAGTATATTTGAACTGATTTGCTTAAAATTTGGCAAACCTGCTCATATTTCAACTAAAAACATCTATGGCGAAAGTGGGTCAAGATTTATATATAGCTCCCATATAAATGAATCCTCCGATCTAATCCTTTCCGCTCTAGAAACCGCTCTAGAAAATAATTTCAATACAACTTTTACGTGGATATTCGGAATCAGTTATATTTTCACATTCGATAGGGATGGAGTTTCCATCCTTATTTGGAGCTCCATGCTATATAATCGGAGTTTATCGATGGATCAACTTCTCTGTTTTTCCTTGCTCGATTATTATTTAAAATTAATACGAAATGTATTTTAGCCGGATCCCGGTTTTCGCAATAAACCCACTATTGACATCTCTATTCGCTGTTTCATCCCCCTCATTCTCATAGTTTTCATTCTATGTTCATTGTTTTGCACGGTTGTAAGTTTTTGAGTTTTTCCGTTTTTTCCCTTTGTCATGGTTGAAATTAGAAAACAACGTATAATGCTTTCAATAACCAACTCACACAGAGTGTGGCGGCGATCCGTGGACGGCGGTCCACTAAATCATTTACACGTGAATAAGCCGCTCATGCATTTCACAAGGTTTGCTCAACCAAACAGCTAACTTTTAAGGGTAATTAATGCGTGTATGCCATGTAATTTATGGATTAGGAGGAGATTGAAATTTGTTTTAAAACAATTAGTTTTCTAACGTCCACTAGCTTCAGGCTGAAAGTTTTAATTTGCTATCAAGTTGAAGTGTCACTAGTGGCGAATGAGTAGTATTAATGACGCTTGGTTATCGCACTTATCCGCCAGGCGGTACCAATGTTTTGTTTTAGTCGAAGAGATGTAATCTTGAATAGAGCCACGCTGTCAACTTTGGCTTGCGATTCGATAGGCTAAGGAAGCCTTTACTCAATAATTTAGTTTTTAAAGAAAACATATTGAATCGGCTAATAGCACGTTCGTGACCTTATTATTGCCTCACAATGGACTCATAATTATGCGTCACTTAGATTTTGTTTAGCAGCATTAATTAACACCGCCTATACTGTATAATCCTCCTCCTCTCCCAATAAAATTATAAAAAGTGTACAATTGATATTTAACATTGAAGTACATTTTGCTCGTAACTGTCTATTCATCTATATTTCATGACGTTAGTACTTCAAAACTGGCTTGGCCAAATTATAAAGAAACAACAAAACTGTTTTCTAAAATTCATGGTACAAATATATTAATTCGAATAATAACACAGTGCAACACGGGGTTCTGACAATGGATTCTGAAAGAGGAAACCATAAAAATATATACCTGTGTCGGCGTTTTTTATATCACATCGGAATTTCATCTTATAGACGATCTTGCAGCATATCGGTGTATAAAACTATGTTTTCTTTGCATCCGAGGCATAGGGTATGTTCAGAAACTTTGTAGATAATGATATGGCGAGTATTTTTCTAGAACATATTAACCCTCTAAATACCCCTCATAACGGCATTTTTTGGCTTTATTTTAACAAATTATAAAAAACACCCTGAAAAAGATGAAGGGCGGGGATGAAATGTTCTACAAAAATGTTGGCCATAAAATTTTACTATATATGTCGGAACACAACAAAACCCAAAACTTAACACAAACGCTAAAAATCAATCAAATTCAAGATTGCTCATTAAGGGTTAATTTAGTAGGGGTGGGTTAGTGCACGAGTTTTGGATTTTTGATTTTGCTAGAACCCCCTATTTTGTGAGGTTCGGAAATAAAATTCATGAGCCAGGAAAAAATTGGGGTGGTGAGGTGAGTGTAAGTGGGCGCTCATCGGGGTTGCTGAACATACCATATGCCTCAGATGTAAAGAAAACATAGTTTTATACACTGATGTGCTGCAAGAAGAGGCCAGAGTTGGGAAACTTTAATCGTCTATAAAAAAAATCTATGTGATCTGTCAAAACGCCGACAAACGTATATTTTTTTAGTCTCCTATTTCAGAATTAATTGTCAGAACCTCGTAATTTTTGGAAAAAGTTTGAAATTGTTGTACAGTGTAATTAAAGTCTGTGGATGTATCCCAGTGCTAAAAATATTCATGTCCAGCCTGTCCATTCGTAATATGTTTTGCTCTTATTATCACCAGACTTTTAAATATTACAAAAATGTTGCCTGAATTACGGGCACATTAGTGATTGTTCTGATGTTCTTCCCCCTACTCCACCATACCATCCCTTCACAAAATGCCACAGTCTGCCGTACTCTCTCTCTCTCTACTGGTACCTGTTACAGATATTGCCTTCAGCTTGTCTGTTATTGTTGGATATCAATAAATTTCCTTAGCTTAATTCAACATAATCGCAACAAATTGATTGTCAATAGTTGAAATTGACATTTACACCCTACAGCCAACAGAACAAAAATCCTCCGAACGCTAATCCAAAAGAGACTGCAACATTGATAACATTTACCTTACACACGTCAACCGTGAATAGTTGAACAAGCGAACAGTTGAGCAGGAGCTGAACGACGATTACGATGCATAGTGGGTCGAAGGGTGGAATCGTAGTTGCTATTAATTCTGTAAATCTGTTTTCTGTCCCTGGTATTCACCAATATGTGGTCAGTATGTTAGAAGGTAAACACAGGAGTGGAAGTTTTGTAGGGGTTATCTATAAACCTAACAATATACATGGAATCTAACAAATAATAATGAGGATGTGTTCCAATGTCAAGTTGTTTTAGTACTTCTAGTTATTGATAAATTGACTGGTACGGATATCCAGATATATGGGTACGAAGAACGCTAATTTTATTTGTTTCGTATCCGCTCAAATGAGACTCATCGCCAATTCATTCGCAAAACTGCGCTGCATGGAGGAACATATAATAATCAGATGTGACATATATCGTCGCACCTACGTAAGCTTTCTTTTCCTCTTTTGTCACATATAGACTCTTTGAGACTGTACGAAAGCTTCCGTTGTCCTTTTGTCACATATAGACTCTTTGAGGACTGTTATAGCCTCTTGTTTAGTTGACCGAATAATATGCTGTTACTAAAGAACATTGAAGACTTATTCGCACCAAATTTTCGCAAGTCTGTGAGCGATCATCTCTTTTTCGATGTATAGGGTCCGCCAAATAACTTTTTTTTTGAAAATGCTATAAAAAAACTACTGAATATTTTCTCAAATTTCTTTTTTTATCTGAAAGTACAATATTTCCGGTTAATAATAGAAAATAATTTCATTCAAATGGCTGCCTCGGGCACTCCACAAAAAAAAATAGTCGAAAGGTTGAATAGTTGAAAAAAAAAAGTTAGATGGCGCACCCTATGACGGTATTTCAAAAAGTTATAGTATAATCGTCATCCTGATGATGATTCAACATATATCATAAAATAGAACCACCTTGCTCATAAAATATAACCTTTACACCGTCCCATTGTGCGATATTAGAGTTGGTCACATATCTGCACAGCAGCTCTCAGCGGGATGAGGGTAAAAACAAAAACTAAAATATTTTACTGATATGGTACATGTATGCACATTAGGGTGTCCTAACTTACTTAATAAGTAAAGGGATAAACATTAGTGAGTTGGGTGTTCTCCCCTAAAAATCGCTATTATTTTAGGACAAATTAAATGCCACAAAGTTTAAAAATTGAAGATAACACTGTGGAACAAAAAAAACAACAAGGTTCAGAAAGCGGTTTCTAATAGAGGGAGTTCAAAAAGAATGTAGGAGTATCCGCGTTTGGAAGTTCACGTATGTTGGTCATTTTAGAAAGGGGTAAATATTATGGCTGTTTATACACTCCACGAGAGTATTATGTCTTTGTGCATTTGTTTGTAACACCCAAAAGGAAACGATACCGATCGTCTTAGAATCACTTTCTGAGTCGATTTAGCAATGTCCGTCTGTCTGTCCGTCCGTCCGTCCATCTAATCTTGTAATCACGATACAGGTCGCAATTGTAGACAGAACCAAATGAAACTTTGCACAACGATGTTTTTCGGGATAAGAACGAACGCTATTTAATTTGGAGAAAATCGGTTCAGATTTAGATATAGCCCCCATACGAATTTCACTCCCGATTTGACTCTTTTCACTCTAGATACCACATATTACAACAGATTTTCTTTAAAATTGGCAAAATATCTTATATTGTAACTAGAAACACCTGTGGTAAAAATGTGTTAGATCGGTTCAGATTTATATATAGCTCCCATACAAATTTCTCTCCCGATTTGACTTTTTCCGCTCTAGAAACCACATATTGTATCAGATTGTCTTCAGATTTGGCAAAACATCTTATATTTCCACTAGAAACACCCATGGTGAATATCGGTCAGATCGGTTCAGATTTATATATAGCTCCCATACAAATTTCGCTCCCGATTTGACTTTTTCCGCTCTAGAAACCACATATTGTATCAGATTGTCTTCAGATTTGGCAAAACATCTTATATTTAAACTAAGAACATCTATTGTGAAAATAGGTCAAATCGGTTCAGATTTAGATATAGCCCCCATATAAATGTCGTTCCCGATTTGTCATTTTCCTCTGTAGAAACCACATATTGTACTCGATTTTCTTTAAATTTGGCACAACATCTTATAATCTTACTAGAAACACCTATGCAGAAATTGGGTAAGATCGGTTCAGATTTAGATATAGCCCCCATATAAATGTCGCTCCCGATTTGACTTTTTCCGCTTTAAATGCCACATATTGTGCTCGATTTTCTTTAAATTTCGCACAACATCTTATAATCTAACTAAACAAAACTATGGTGAAAGTGGGGAAGATCGGTTCTGATTTAAATATAGCCCAAATTCAAATGTTGCTCCCATAAGTTTAACCGATTTTGGCCAAACTATACATTTTATATTTCACCTATTTCGTTCCAGGTTTCAATATATGCTCATACTAATGTCCTTTCCGATATAAAATTTTTTGTCAAACACATACATTTACAGGATACAAAAAACCTTCCCGTTTTCACTTTTTCACCGAATTGTATTCGGATTGAAAGTGGAGTGTATCATAGAGTCGGCCCCGCCCGACTTTAGCCTTTCCTTACTGGTTTTTCTTTAAGACTGGATAACTAGCTGCGATAACAAAAATCTAAATAAAATGTTAAAAATTCACTCAAAATAAAAAATTCTTTCTTAAAATTGTCGCTAAAAGCAATATCAATGTGTGTGTGAAAACAAATTTAAAAAAAATAATTTTGTGTTAAACATTTTTGACTTAGCCTGGATCCAGTGTAAGTCAAAATGATGGATATCGAGGCTAAGTCCAATAAAGTCGACACAAAATATTTTTTTTTAAATTTCTTTTGATACATATATTTATTTATATTGTAGTTGGCGACAATTTGAAAACAATATTTTTGAATTTTGAGCAAAAAATTAAATTGTTATTAACGTTTTTGTTATCGCAGCTTGTTATCCCGGCTTAAAGAAAAACAGCCCTATTATCAATTTGCGCATTCTTATGATGAATCGGAAAACTTATTACCCTTACATTTCAAGTAGATGATATGTTCAGAAATATTATTATGAGGAACATTTTAAATAAATAAAATAAAGTTTAAATTTAAATTCTATGGAAGAGCTAGACCATATATGATTCTTTTTGGTCCTTTTTATACAAAACGGTAAAAACACCCCTAAAGCAACGGTTTAACAGGTCGAAATGTTCTACAAAAAAATATGCGCCATAAAAATCTACTATAAACATCCGAATACAACAAAACTCAACTCAAATGGCAGAAATAAGTTAAAACTTAGAATTAAGTTTTTCGAATTGATGCTAAACTGTTTCACAAAACTGCATTTTTGGGGGCTGGTGTGAGTGGAAAAATATTATAAGTTTAATATTAATATAAATAATATATTAGTTTTTGGTAATTCTATACCTTTACCAAACAATGTTCATCATATGTCAGATAAAAGAGAATGAATACTGTTGCATTTGTAGCGCTATTCAATAGGCGCACATGTTTGGTTAAATCGTTCATCTTGTTCATCGGACTCTGATGTCATTTGATATTAACCATATGAGAATACAAAAAACTGATAGTTTCTAAAAACCTCTTAACGATGTATGTTTGGCTAGAAAGTTGTAAATAACGTCTTAACTTTCAGCGTGTTGACTGGAAGTTTATCAGGGTGTGGTACTGAAAGCAAGGGTGATGGTACTGCTTTATATACGAAATTATGTCGACTGTACCTTTTCGAATTGAATACTGCACTATTTCGAGAGACATGGTGTCGTCATGCTCACCTGGGTCTAGCATACAGAATAAATTCAAAAATAGTACTATCACTGTAAAAAAAATCAGAGTCCACAACTCATTATTCGATTCACAGGCGACGGTGGTGACTTGTCGACTACAGGTATTACATTTTTTATGATTGCTTTTTGTGAAAATAAAGATCGCTAGCAATAACTACTATAACACTGCCCAACACATTGATTGGATCATAATAGAGACCCTCTAATTCTAATTCTATTGAGCAGATAAGTTTTGTAAAATACATTTCAACTGGTCTGAGTTTTTTTTACAGTAGGTAAAATTTTTCATTCTATGGAGAGCATACTAAATGAAAAAAATTGTTTGTTAATGTTTGAAAGAATTCTTATTGTCAGAGCTATATGATGGAATTTTATGATGATCATTTTTATGGAATATCAACGTATACAAAAAAGTTACTAGGGTTAAAATTTGTTTGAGTATGTTTTTAGAAAACGATAACAAACAAGTAAGGAAAGGCTAAAGTCGGGCGGGCCGACTATATAATACTCCCTGCGTATATATCTCGCTTTGATTACTAAACCCAGGTATTTCATGGGAGCAATCTTTAGTCAAATTTAATGAGTATGGTTACTAATAAAGTAAATGATGCAATTTTCCAGCAGATATTCCGAGTAAAGTAAATATAATATGATCTGGAAAATTGACAAAGATCCAAACACAAATACAGATTATACAGCGGTAATAGGATGAATCGGACGAACATTTAAAGGGGGCCTATAACAACACTTGAGGCCTGTGCCAAAACGTGCGCCTATATATTTCTCATTCACGGTGGGTATTCCAGTTGAAACATATGATGATCTGCAAAATTTGATGAAGATCCGATGTAAGATGTAGTTTCTAGAGGTTTAATAGAGCAGAGTGGGGCCCCATTTGGGTTATTCCAAAGTATGGACATATGGGCATCTCCCCAACAAGTATGGAAAGGCTAAAGACGGACGGAGCCGACTATATGATACACCCCATTTTCTATCTCACTACAATTCAATTCGGTAAAAAAGTGAAATCGGGAAGAATTTTTGAATCCTGTAAATGTATGTGTTTGACAAAAAATGTTAAATTGGAAAGGGCATTTGTATGGGGGTATATTGAAAACTGGAACCATATATGTTTATTGGTGAAATATAATATGTACAATTTGGCCAAAATGTTTAAAGACTCGTGTGCAACATTTGTATTGGGGCTATATCTAAATCTGAATCGATCCTACCCACTTTCAGCATACGTGTTTCTAATTGGATTACAAGATGTTGTGCCAATATTAAAGAATATCGGAAACAATATGCGGTTTCTAAAGCGGAAAAAGTGAAATCGGGACCGACATTTGTATGGGAACTATATCTAAATCTGAACCGATTTCTTCCAAATACCGATCGTTCTTGGCAAAAAATAGGAACTTCTGCCAAATTTCAGATAAGCGGACAGCAATTGCAACCTGTAGAGTACGAACAAGCTTAGACGGACAGCAGACGGACGGACAGACAGACATTGGTAAATCGATTCAGCTGGTGATTCTAAGCCAATCCGTATACTTAAAGGTGGGTCTAGCTCGATTATTTATTGGTGTTACAAACATTTGGCGGAAAACTAACTTATAATACCCTAGTCCACGATTGGTGTAGGGTATACAAATATTTGATATTTTTGCAAAATTTTCATTTTCGCTGGAGATGTGGCTAAAATGTTTCGTATGTAACATTTTATTACGTTTGATATTCTCTATATGATAAAAAGTTACTCGTGTTTATCTAAAGGCACTTTTCACAATTTTTGACTTTACAGCAACATTTATCCTATTTCACTGTTAAGAGGAGCTAAGAAACAATTGTTTAGATCGATTTTGACATATATTCATGTCAGGCATTATTTATTACACAGTGCAACACGAAAAAAAATAACCATATACGGACACCGCTACATGATAAGAGACCAAAAAAAAAGACCCGTGTTTTTTTTTCCCCCCCCAAAGTCATGCACTTTTTTTATGGGCCCCCAGAGATTTGAGGCCTCGGTGTAATTTTTGGAAAAAAGTGATCATATTCTCAGGCTCATATCTTGCAAACCGTTCGGAATTTTGATTTACTCTCTGAGGCAAAGTTCTAGCTCTTGTCATAAAGAACAAAAATTGTGAACATATAAAATCAAAAAAACTTCATCTTCAAGGTCAAAATCGCAAAAAAACTTAAAAAAATCGATTTTTTTAACCTTTTTTCCCCTGTTCAGGTCCATAGGTAGCAAACCGCTGAAAATTCAGGGAAACAATCGACTACAAAAATGTACCTAAGATCTCAATAAACAACTTTCTAGAACATATGAACTTCCTAGGAATTATTCTTAACACCGTTTAGGTAGCGCTTAGGTAGCCGCAAAAGTGAAAAATTGTTTATTCCAGTATTTCTTACCCACACGACATCATCGATGCCATTCAACAAACAACAACAAAGTCGTCGGTCCAAAAATTTGCACTAACAAAACACATGACAATTCAAAGCAGCGAAGTAGTCGCAATCCATTTGTACCAACAACATTAACAACACATATGTAGCCGCAGCACACAATATAAAAGCGACACGACGCTCACATTGAGGCAGTACACAGCGCGATTCGGAGGACGATTTGGATCCACAACTTAAGAGAGATCGATATGCAAGTCCAGGGCCATCAACATTATAAACATAATACGTATATTTTTTATTATTTTTGTATTAGATAGCATAGTATGTCAATGTTGAAGTAAAGAAAAAACAAATGAAATTAAAAAATTTTTGGGAAATTTTTCAATTTTGCGGCTACCTAAGCGCTACCTAAACGGTGTTAAGAATAATTCCTAGGAAGTTCATATGTTCTAGAAAGTTGTTTATTGAGATCTTAGGTACATTTTTGTAGTTGATTGTTTCCCTGAATTTTCAGCGGTTTGCTACCTATGGACCTGAACAGGGGAAAAAAGGTTAAAAAAATCGAATTTTTTTAAGATGAAGTTTTTTTGATTTTATATGTTCACAATTTTTGTTCTTTATGACAAGAGCTAGAACTTTGTCTCAGAGAGTAAATCAAAATTCCGAACGATTTGCAAGATATGAGCCTGAGAATATGATCACTTTTTTCCAAAAATTACACCGAGGCCTCAAATCTCTGGGGGCCCATAAAAAAAAGTGCATGACTTTGGGGAAAAAAAACACGGGTCTTTTTTTTTTTGGTCTTTTATCATGTAGCGGTGTCCGTATATGGTTATTTTGAAATGACTTCAAAAATGTTGCACAGTGTTATTGGAGAAACATGCATTTAAAAATTCACGTAATCATGCATTTATATGGAGGTGAAACACCTTTAACACTAAATAAATATATCGAAAAATAGCAAAATTATATCGTAAAGATCGTGTTGTGATATACAAATATCTAACTCATAAAAAATAAAATGGCGCTTGTGCCATAATAGCATTAATGTTAGCTCTTGGATAGGCAAGGACAATATTTGTTTGAAAAACTCTACACCTTCCGACAAACAGTTGTTTATGAAACTATCATTATTCTTTATACATTATCCATTCCCATACACATAGGAATATGTGTATTGTAAAGGGTGATTTTTAAAAGCTAAAGGAAAGTTTTTCAAAAAAACACATCAAATTCAGAAAAATGCATGAAATCTTTATTTGAATCGATAGTACGGTCCGTATAATTTAATGTTTGAAGATTATTTCATGCAACTGTTGACCTTGACTGCGCCTCAAATGGTCCATCCGCTTAGTTCAATTTTGGCATACTCTTTCCAACGTTTCGGCCGGTATCTCAGGAATAAGTGCTTCAATGTGGATCTTCGGCTTTTTTGAACTTTCTTAACAGAGCACGCATTTTGATAATAAAATTCAATAATTTGCAAGCGTTGTTCGTTTGTAAGACGATTCATGGTTCAATTATAGACCAAACTGAAGATGTTTGGCAGTGAAACAAACCACGAAATGTGCGTCAGCTGTTTAAACCAGTGTAGCCAAAAAGATAATAGCTACAAAATCACCCTTTATTATAATAATGAAACAATGCAATATAGTTAAAACGGTATTCACAAGTATACCTTATAAATTGAAATAGTAAACAAATATAGTAACAAATATGAACCGTAATATGTTATATGCATATGGTTATGCATTTCTATGTAAAGTCGGCAACCATTAATCTGCCTGTAATACTGGGGTATGAACTCCGTGTTTTTTAGCTATTATCTTTTTGGCAACACTGGTTTAAACAGTTGACGCACATTTCGTGTTTTGTTTCACTGTCAAACATCTTCAGTTTGGTCTATAATTTAACCATGAATCGTCTTACAAACGAACAACGCTTGCAAATTATTAAATTTTATTATCAAAATGCGTGCTCTGTTAAGAAAGTTCATCGCGCGCTTCCATTTTATGGTCAGTTTAATCGACCCACTGAAGCGGCTATTCGGGCTATTGTGACCAAATTTACATTGTTGGACACTAAACCACCAACACGCTTACGTAGAGTGCGAACTGAAGAAAATATCGCAGCTGTATCGGTCAGTGTTAATGATGACCATCAATTTCCGATTCGTCGCCGTTCGCAGCAATTGGGCCTCTATTACTCAAAAATGTGGAAATGCCAAAATTGGACTAAACGGATGGAGCATTTCAGGCGCAGTCAAGGTCAACATTTGCATGAAATAATCTTCAAACATTAAATTATATGGACCGTACTATCGATTCAAATAAAGAATTGATGCATTTTTCTGAATTTTATGTGTTTTTTTTTTTTTTTTTGAAAAACTTTCCTATAGCTTTTAAAAATCACCCTTTAATAATAGTCCATTGCTATATACAAATATAACACTGTAATTGTAATAAAAGTGAACATGAGGCAGCAATCTTCAAAAATATGTCATTAATATTGGGTGTATTATCAGGCGTCATTAGGGAGAAACATTTTCTTGATGCAGCTACAAACAAGGTGACTGAAAGGTAGAATTTGCAAACAATAACTAATTTCATGATTCTAGTTACATCCGCTTGCTTGTTACGAATTTTATCCCATTTTGATCCTAATGGTACAAATATCGAAATATATCTTTATTTTTCGCATCTACACAGTCAAAGCAATGTACGCACCGAATTTCTCTATTCTAACTGCAGCCGTTTGATGGCTAACTTTTTTAACCACTTTTGTCCCATTTTCTGCCTAAAAGTACAAATTTCGGTTCGATTTTTATGTTATGCGTCTACACAGTCAGAAGAATGCACGCATAATGACTTCAACATTTTGGTTGGTACAATTTGTATCCCTCTTTTCCAATTGTATTCCTTAAAATTAAGAATTTCGAAAAATCCCTCTACTCTATTCCCTATATTTCGTGTCTACGTAATTCTAGGGATGTAAATGCCGAATTTCAGGAAGCTATTGTCGTATCATTGGTACCATTTTTATCCCTTCTCTTTATCCTAGGTAATATTAAATCCTTCATAGCTCCTATACTGGTGTATGGAATCCACTATGACTTGTTATTTGATCATATTTTTACAATTGTTTAATAAATGTGAAAGCTGAGACCACGTGACACGAACCTCCTAGTACCTTCCACACTAATTATCTTGCCCTTCGTAAAATTTAATTCCTTATAACTTCAGTACATATGATCTCTGAGAGTGATGGAATTACTTACTTGTTTTTCCAATATTTGGGCAGTCTTATAATGGTCCAAATGCAATGTCGGGCTACATGAATGTACTTCAAATAAAAACAAATAAACCATAGGTTTGGGGTCCAGGAATTCCCGAGCCGTTTACCCAGAAAAAAAATTGACTGAAATATGCGGAAAAAAATGTAATTCCTGGAATACGTGAAATATAAAAAATAAATAAATATTAAAATAAAAAAATATTGATTATTTTAAGCACTAATTTAGTTCTACTATATAAATGAGAAATTGTAGACATAGCGTTTGATTTATAATGTAAAATAAAACACATAAATTTGAAAGTAGACGTAACATTTTTATTGTCGGTTAAAAGGACTGTTATTGGCATTTACTGTTTGAAAATGATATCATGTAAATGTTGGCCACGACTACGTCTGAGGAGGTCCATTCGGATGGTCCAATTTTCGGTGACTCGTTCGCGCATAGCGGCTGGAGAGCCCATTCACTGAAAATAACACGAACATTTTAGACGCCAGTACCGCAATTCTGTAACTTTTCTGTCGGTTGTTTTAGCGAAATTGCTATTCTCTAATTATACCCCACACCACTTCGTGGACTAGGGTATTATAAGTTAGTTTTCCGCCAAATGTTTGTAACACCAAGAAATAATTGAGCTAGACCCACCTTTAAGTATACGGATCGGCTTAGAATCACCAGCTGAATCGATTTAACGGTGTCTGTCCGAGTTAATCGACCAAGGACGATTGGTATTGAATTTAGAGGAAATCGGTTAAGATTTAGATATAGTCCCCACACAAATGTCGCTCCCGATTTCACTTTTTCCGCTCTAGAATCCACATATTGTATCCGATTTTCTTTAAAATTGGCACAACATCTTATAATCAGACTAAAAACACCAATGGTGAAAGTGTGTAAGATCGGTTCAGATTTAGATATAGCACCAACACAAATTTTGCTCCCGAATCTTTAACCTATTCTGGCCAAACTTTACACATTATATTTCACCAATAAACATACATGGTGAAAGCAGGTCACATCGTTCCATGTTTCAATATACCCCCATACAAATGTCCTTTCCGATTTAACATTTATTGTCAAATACATACATTTACAGGATTCAAAAATCCTTCCCGATTTCACTTTTTTACCGAATTTAATTGTAGTGAGATAGAATGTGGGCTGTATCATATAGTCGGCTCCGTCCGTCTTTAGCCTTTCCATACTTGTTGGGGAGATGCCCATATGTCCATGGGGGTCCCCATTTGGTATAACCCAAGAGAGCAGAATATTAAAGCTCTAGAAACTACATCTTACATCAAATCTTCATCAAATTTTGCAGATCATTATATGTTTCAACTAGGAATACCTACCGTGAATGAGAAATATATAGGCGCATGTTTTGGCACAGGTCTCAAGTGTTGTTATAGGCCCCCTTCAAATGTCCGTCCGATTCATCCTATTACCGCTGTATAATCTGTATTTATCATTGGATCTTGATCAATTTTTCCAGATCATGTTATATTTACTTTAATCGGAACATCTGCTGGAAAATTGGATCAATTACTTTATTATTTTCCATATTCTAAAGATGAATTTGACTAAAGATGAATTTATAGTAACTGTATAATTTATATGAACTACATAAAATTGCTCCCATGAAATACCTGCGTTTAGTAATCGAAGCGAGGTATATACGCAGGGAGTTGTGTAGGGTATTATATAGTCGGCACCGCCCGACTTTAGCCTTTCCTTACTTGTTTTTAGTTAACGACTTTTTTCGACAGCATATGTTTTTGCAAGTTTACGACGAATATCGTATGAGAATGTCAAAAATGGATTAGTCAACAATACAAAACTAAACACTTTTCAAGCTATTTTTTGGAGTATTAAATATGGAAAAAATTGTAAGTATATATTATTATAATTAATAATAATTATAATATGTATTTAATAAATATTTCTACAAACATATGTATGTATTTACATGTGTAGGAAAAAAATTACGCGAGCCGGCACACCATTAAATTAACATGCCAATTTCAGTGCCGTAAACTTTACTTTATGAAGATAATTCTTTAAAAATACACTTTTTCTTCAAAAAAATCACATTTTAGGCATGTTGTTGGTGTAAAGCGGAATTAAATAAGAAGTCGAAGTACACGAGATATACAAAAGTAGAACTTTATTCTTAGACATAAACTTAAGGAGTAAATGTTAACATAATGATTAACTATAATGAAAGCTATAAAAAAGAGAATAGTGTTTGGAATGGATAATGAAGAGTATTAGGGTGACCAGACTCTTACATACCCTACTTCAATCCAAATACTATTTGATACAAAAGTAATTTCAAAAATTTTCAAACAACATATTACAAAAATATTCATGTTTGCTTTTACATAAGCATTTGGTAAACAAATCAGCTACATTTTGTGCGGTGGCAACGTATTGAATAGCAATCTCTTTGGACTCGAACTTTTCTCTTATGTAGTGGTAGCGAATATCGATGTGTTTACTTCTCTTATGTGCCACTGGATTTTGAACAAGGAACTGTGCACCTTGGTTGTCACACATTAGAGCTGTTGGTTCTCGTACATAATCGTCTAACCCGATTTCCCTTAACAAACTCCTATGGTAAACCACTTCTTTTGTCCCCTGGCACATCGCCACTTACTCAGCTTCCATCGAACTCAAAGATACCAAGTTTTGTTTCTGAGATTCCCATGCTATAGGACCGCCAGACATGAAAAGTGCGAATCCACTGTACGACTTTCTATCGTTCACATCTGAACCCCAGTCAGCATCTGTATAAGAGACTAAAATATTATTATTTGAGCTGTAAGACAACATACCCTTCGGTTTGTACTTAAGGTATCTAAGTACATGTTTTGCTGCTGTAAAGTGCTCTTTTTCCGGATGACTGCAGAATTGAGACAACTTCGATACGACGTGAGTTATGTCGGGGCGAGAGTATACTGACAAGTAATTCAGAGAGCCAATTAACGACTGGTACTTAATGACGTCATAACCACTGCAATTTTCTTTCGAACATTTCTCAAGAACCAATCCATTCGAGAATGGAGTACTCGCAGGCTTACAATCAGTCATGTGCCACTTTTCCAATAACTCTTTCACGAATTTTTCTTGATGAATTTTTATTTTGCCTCTCAATCCCTCTCTCTCGATTTCTATCCCCAAGTAGTACTTTGCAGGTCGTCTATCAATGGCATCGACATACTGGTTCAGCTTTTGAACAACATCTTTCATAACATTTTCGGATGAGCAGGAAAGCAAAATATCATCAACGTACACCGCAATTAAGACGAGTTCGTCATTCATAGTTTTTACATATAAACAGTTATCCGATTTACATCGCTCGAATCCAATTTTTAACAAAATCTCATTTAATTTTCGGTTCCAGTCTCTGCCGGCCTGTTTTAGCCCATAAAGAGACTTTTTCAATTTACAGACACGATCTGGATACTTCGCATCAGCATACATTTCAGGTTGACGCATAAACACATCTTCTTCTAACTCACCGTTTAGATACGCAGAGACGATGTCAATGTGATTCACCAAATATTTCTTTTGAGCAGCTACCGCAAACAGCATTCGAATAGCAGAAACTCTTATTACGGGGGAGAAAGTTTCGGTGTAATCCACTTGGGGTTGTTGCGAGAAACCTTGGGCTACTAATCTGGCTTTATATTTTTCCACTTCACCACTTGCATTTCTTTTTGTTACGAACACCCACTTACACCCAACAATATTCTTTTCCCTCGGCTTTTCAACTAGTTCCCACGTATTCTTCTTCTGCAAATTTTCAAATTCAGCTTTCATTGCATCTTTCCACATTTTGGCATTTTTGCTTTTCATAGCATCAGCAACTGTTTTGGGGTCTTCTTCATTAAGAAATGAACTATTTAATAGCGCGTTTGAAACTGGCTCCACCACACGAAGTTTACGGGGACGTCCTCTTTGACCTGTCCTTTCTATTCTTGGTCTTCCTCGCTTGCGTTTGACACCAGACTCAACCTCTTCAGTTTCACTTGTTGAAGTCTCATCACAATCTTCTTGATTATCGAGCGTTTCTTCACTTTCAGTGTTTGCTTTCTCACTAACAACATTAACTTCAAACCAATTGTCATTGTCGTATTCGACTTCATCTGCCTCTTCTTTTAAATATGAGAAACTGTCTTCAAAGAATGTGACGTCACGAGCAATTTTTATTGATCTCTGTTTCTTATCATACAGGCGATACCCTTTTGTTTGATGAGAATACCCGACGAAAGTAAGTCTCTCTCCTTTAGGTTGTAATTTCGATTTACCGGGCCGTTTATCCAATGTTACTACATCACAACCAAAGATACGTAGGTGGGCAACAGAAGGCTTTCGACCGAACCAACATTCATAAGGTGTCTTGTCTTTCAAAACCTTCGTAGGGCAACGATTTCGAAGATATGTAGACGTATTCAAAGCCTCTGACCATAATGACTGTGGTATACCAGATTCCAGCAACAAACACCTTGTCATCTCCACCAACGTCCTGTTAGCCCTCTCGGCAATTCCATTTTGTTGTGGCGTGTAGCAAACAGTTGTCTGATGGTTTATACCTTCTGACGACAGAAAACTTTGAAATGCATTACTGAGGTACTCAGTACCATTATCACTGCGTAAAGTTTTCAAGACATAACCAGTTTGTTTTTCAGCATTCGTTTTGAAAAGTTTAAAAACTTTTAAGGCATCGCTCTTTTTCTTTAAAAAGTATATCGTTACGAATCTGGAATAATCATCAATGAACGATATAAAATATCGCGATCCACCTTCACTCACTACCCTCATTGGCCCACAGATATCGGTGTGTACTAACTCCAAAGGTTGCTTAGTGAAACAATTACCATAACTTGTAAAAGGTTGCACCGTAATCTTACACAATGAGCAAGTTACACAGGAAACACATTCCGTTGAATCCACAGACATACCTCGTACCATTTCCCCATTCGACAGCTTTAAAATATCTCTCATATTCAGATGGCCGTATCTCTTATGCCAGAGAACATTATCACTGTTTTCTTTTGCCATCATTAAATGTTCAATTTTACTGAACTCCGCAACAAAAATACCATCACGCGACACAGCTTCAAAAATTAGCTCACCATCTCTTGCTATTGCAGTTACCTTCTCTTTGCAAAAATTCACTCTGTTTCCATGCTCAATAATTTTATATACCGATAAAAAATTGGCACTCAACTTTGGTACAAAGAGTACATTAGATAGAGTGATGTCGGTATAGTCCGATTTGATATTTACATCACCTATCCCCTCTGCATACACACAATCACCAGATGCAAGACTAACTCTCTGCTTATGCTCTTGTAGCGAAGAGAACAGCTTTTTGTTTCCACTCATGTGCGAAGAAGCGCCACTGTCTACGATCCACATATTCTCACTGGAGACAAAATCATTCTCACTTGCACTCATCACCATAGCTTTGTTGTTGTGTAATTTGCATTGAGATTTTATATGCCCACGTTTACCACATGCATAACACTTCATATTTTTTCGTCGATTTTCATCATTATTGTCGTTATGCCGTCGATTCTTGAAGTTTGCTTTAAACCTTGAATTTGCGGCGAAAACATGCTCTTCACCCATGTGCTGTTTTTCTCCACGCCTTTGATTTTCTTCCAATATCTTGACCTTCAGATGATCCACGGGTGGCAATTTATCCCTGCTTTCCATTGCAACTATAAAAGTTTCGTAGTCTTCGGGAAGGCTGCACAGCAAAACAATACTGATGAAGTCTTCTGGAATTGTGATGTCGATTTCCTTTAACGAATCTACGAGACTGCTAAACTCGTTTATTTGTTGCGAGAAAGATGATCCCTCTTGGATTTTAAATCGCACCAAACGATTAAACAATGTCACCTTGCGGGCGGGACTCTTTGTAACATATATGCTGCTTAACGTATGCCAAGCCTCTTTAGCCGTCTTACACTTTTTAATATGGATTAGCTCCGATGGTTTTATGCTAAGTGTAATTGTAGCTAAGGCTTTCATGTCCATCGCGTTCCATGACTCCTTTTCTTCCTTAGTAGCTGTTGTAGAACAGAAGCCCTCAACCACGGACCAATAATCCAACGTGATGAGGAGACTTCGCATATGGATGACCCAACTTGAATAGTTGTCCCCATTCAGTTTTTCAATTTGCAGCGAACCGACATTTTTACTTTATTTTACAAAAAATACAAAAAGACTTTTTACTTTTAACAAAAATCACGAATCAATAAATTCTCGACCGACTTTAACTTTCTTATATAACTTCTTGGCACGCTGGGCCCATAACCTATGTTTGGTGTAAAGCGGAATTAAATAAGAAGTCGAAGTACACGAGATATACAAAAGTAGAACTTTATTCTTAGACATAAACTTAAGGAGTAAATGTTAACATAATGATTAACTATAATGAAAGCTATAAAAAAGAGAATAGTGTTTGGAATGGATAATGAAGAGTATTAGGGTGACCAGACTCTTACACATGTTTTATATAGGAATTGACAACACTGAAATATAATATGTAAACACAAACAGCTTAACGATATACGGTACGATTTTACTACGGCATTTTTATTGTATTTAGCCTACCGACAATTTTCGTAAGTTAACGATTCTTTTTAACTATATATAAAAATCGGTAAGAAAATGTTACGGAATCACTTTTAACGACAATTGTAGTAAACTAACGAATTTTGGCATCTTAACTACCGAAAGATGTCGTTAAAAAGTTACAGAATTGCGGCACTGACTTCAATTCTTACACAATTTGAGTTTTGTACGCTTGAAGGCCGAGATTCTTACATAAAATACGCCAAGTGGTCGAATACGACAAGCAAATCTGCAGAGAACGACGACGAATCGATTCGGCAAGTTCTTCTTTCTCACAGAACGTTTTTCAAAATACAGATGAACAATTTGGAGATACGGTTGTGGTGTGAGTCTTTTCATGATGAATTGGTAAGCGATATTAAAAAAAAGACAAAACAGTTTGATATGAGTCAAACTTCACGATGAATCTCCCGATGCAATCATCGCTGTCAGATTTCAATTGTCAAACGATACTGAACAAAAATGGCAAAATAGTTTCAAAAATCAAACCCCACGATGAATCACCCGATATATTCATCGCTGTCCAATTTCAGCAATCCTTGACTGCTCACAGTCTCCAAGTATTTTTTGTTTACTGTCATTTATATGTTGCAACAACACCAACTTTTTAGGCCCCTCTCACGCTGAAGCACTCTAATGTCCACATCAATGGCTTACTGTAAAATAAGCTTTTTTGATTTATATTTTATTTCCAGTTAGAAAAAAAAAACAACGGAAATCCATAGCACCAAATCCTTATTTGCTATATGTGTGTACGGGGAAGGGTATATTAATGTGTGTGCGAAAGAGAGAGTGTATGTGTGTGAATTTACCTCCCAATGCGTTTGTCATCGAGTGACAACACGTGCATGTGTGGGTGTGCCTGCTTAAAGCTGATGTATTGTGAAAATCCCTGGAAGGTAGACTGTAAGAGCTCTAATCTCTTTGTCAGCCAAAATGTCATTGATTCTCGAACAAATGGAATATCCGGTCGAGGGGATAAGGCAATGTGCGCAAGAATGTGTTTCTTAAAGTTTTAGTATTTAAAAGAACTAGCGATGAAGGAGCGGAGATAAACTATGGATTTGTGTTGATGATATATTTGGTAAAATTAGAATCAAAGTTGAGTTTTTTTAAATAAAGGGTGATTTTTAGCTATTATCTTTTTGGCAACACTTGTTTAAACAGCTGACGCACGTTTCGTGTTTTGTTTCACTGTCAAACGTCTTCAGTTTGGTCTATAATTTAACCATGAATCGTCCTACAAACGAACAACGCTTGCAAATTATTGAATTTTATTATCAAAATGCGTGCTCTGTTAAGAAAGCTCATCGCGCGCTTCCATTTTATGGTCAGTTTAATCGACCCACTTCGCACCAAATTTACATTGTTGGACATTAAACCACCAACACGCTTACGTAGAGTGCGAACTGAGGAAAATATCGCAGCTGTATCGGCCAGTGTTAATGATGACCATCAATTATCGATTCGTCGCCGTTCGCAGCAATTGGGTCTCTGTTACTCAAAAACGTGGAAATGCCAAAATTGGACTAAGCGGATGGACCATTTGAGGTGCAGTCAAGGTCAACATTTACATGAAATAACACTACGTAACAAAAAAATCTTTTTGTTTGTTTAAGTGCATTTTTTTGCGTTTATCTAATGAATTAGGTCATAAATATAATATAATGAGTGTTCTTTCCTCTACCTAAACGTTTAGTATATAAACCGCTATTTTAAAAATGATGGAGGTTTCACCACACATTTTAGCATAACTCAAGAACAGTTTGTCCGATTTGATTAAGTAAAAATCCGCAGCTACATTACCTCCAAGTTACTCTTACACTGTTTTTTGATAAAGTGAATAGTTTTGGAAATATTCAAAAACTTTTTCCAAATTTTTTTTTTCATGCAAAATTGTAAAAAATTTTTTTTCTTAAAATTCATAAAAAACCAAACAGTATTATTAAGAGCATCCTGAATTTAAGGATTCAAGTGTATTTTTCGTTTTATTATCATATAAAAGCATACCTTCATTAAAATTAAGCTGTTTAACAATCTTTTATGCACACTCTTATCTATCTGTACCATGAAAAATAAAGGCACTATTTAAAAATTTTAAAATTCGATGTCATTTCTTAAAAAACGATTAGCCAGACATCAGTTAAAGTTTTTCTTCAGTTTAGAGACATAACCAATGAGAAACAGCAAAAAAATTCACTTAAACAAAATTTTGTTACATAGTGTAATCTTCAAACATTAAATTATATGGACCGTACTATCGATTCAAATAAAGATTTCATGAATTTTTCTGAATTTTATGTGTTTTTTTGAAAAACTTTCGTATAGCTTTTAAAAAATCACCCTTTAGAAATAACAAACCAAGGAAGTGCCCATATATTCTTTCAGTAATACCACCACTTTTTTCGCATCCTAATCTAATATCTTCTGGCGCCTATTACAATTTACATAAGAGCTGGCACACCGAGCCAACCCCACTGTAACAACAATTGGCCTTTTCAAAATAAATTATGAAATAATCTGCTGTTACACTTTAATACTTCGCAGTTAATGTTCTTAATTCGCAGTTTAATACAATTTAGCATCAGGTATTATACTCGTATATTTGCATGGCATGAAAAGTATTGTGCAAAACTAGATAATCAGCTTGCAATGTCTGGCTACATTTACATAATCACATTCACAATAATGGCACTTTGCATAGATGTAACGCATCTATCAGAGATATCTTCTACAGAGAACTTGTGTTTAACACAATCATTTTCTGGATAATTACAGACAATAACGTCTTCTCGAGCCTGAAGTTGTTCGTAGGAACTTCTGTTCTAATTACCTTTGAAATGTGCAAAAGGTCGGGGTGGGGGAATTTTATATTTATATTATATTATATTTAAGTGTACGTTTCCTTTACGAATATTTACTTTAAATTTCTTTATAGATACAAGGGATTTCACAGGAAAAGGAAATTAGGTAATAGAATATTATTAAAGAATATTAAATATAAACCAAAACTACAGAATCAATCACCTAGTCATAATTAAGGTAGTTTTTTAAACAAAACCATATGGGGTATTCTCTTACAAACCAATTGTCATGGACAAAAAGTGTGACGAACCGACAATGTAGACAGTAAGTGTAACGAATCGCAGGACTACCTTTAGATCCTAAATACATTTGGGCAATATCCGTTTCATGACGTTTTAAGTTGTTTAAGCCATACCCCTAAGTCTGCTCATATAACTAGGAGGAGCAAAAGATTTTAATCAATTTTGGTTAGATTCCGATATTGGCGAAATTGAAGTCTGGTTGTTTTTTATGGCTTCAAAAAAGTTACGACGGAAATTTATACTTAGGTTCTTCGATTAATTTAATATAAGTTTTTTTATTTATACTTTTGCACAAGGGAAATAGAACTGCATTTCCTGATTTTGAACAAGTAAGGAAAGGCTAAAGTCGGGCGGGGCCGACTATATGATACACTCCACTTTCCAACCGAATACAGTCCAACTCGGTAAAAAAGTGAAAACGGGAAGAATTTTTGTACGTTTCTTAATCATAGTCTAATAAGACCTGGTTCGATTTGTCAAATCGATAAGAATATTTGTATCGGGGCTATATATAAACATGGAAAAATGTGACTAACTTTCACAATAAGTTCTTCCAGTTCAAATATAAGGTGTTATGCTCACTTTGAAAAAATTCGGTGAAAATTCGTGTTTTCTGGGGGGCGGAAAAAGTTAAATCGGGAGCGAAATTTGTATGGGAGCTATATATAAAACTGAACCGATCTAACACATTTTTACCACAGGTGTTTCTTGTTGAAATATAAAATGTTTTGCCAAATCTGATACAATATGTACAATATTTCTAGAGCGAAAAAAGTCAAATCGGGAGCGAAATTTGTATGGGAGCTATATATAAATCTGAACCGATCTGACCCATTATTACCACAGGTGTTTCTAGCTGAAATATAAGATGTTTTGCTAAATCTGATACAATATGTGGTTTCTAGAGCGGAAAAAGTCAAATCGGGAGCGAAATTTGTATGGGAGCTATATATAAATCTGAACCGATCTGACCCATTTTTACCACAGGTGTTTCTAGTTGTAATATAAAATGTTTTGCCAATTTTGAAGAAAATCTGTTGTAATATGTGTTATCTAGACTGAAAAGTGTCAAATCGGGAGGGAAATTCGTATGGGAAATCTGAACCGATTTTCTTCAAATTAAATAGCGTTCGTTCTTATCCCGAAAAACTTCGTTGTTGTCATTTGGTTCTGTCTACAATTGCGACCTGTATCGTGATTACAAGAATAGATGGATCTAAATCGATTCAAAAAGTAATTCTAAGTCGATCGGTATAATTAACAATGGGTCTATCTCGTTTCCTTTTGGGTGTTACAAACAAATGCACAAAGACATAATACTCTCGTTGAGTGTATAAAAATATGAAATTGTATACACTGTGAGAATCTACAGCAAGGAATTTTGTCATACGGTAATTTTACAAAATTCGTAACTTTTTATATTAGGAGATAGAAATATAATTGCCTTGGCGAATTTCAAGCAAATTGCTACTAGTTTAATATATATTTATCAAATTAAGAAAACACTTACATATGCTACTCAATGCGATGCTTCTCATTCGTTTGGCGAGAATCATTTACTAAAAGAGTCCGTTTATTTTGTTTAAAAGTCACATCGTAGCCACCTGAAAAACAAACAAAAATATATATTTTTTATCTTTTTTCTTAATTCTCTGTAATTTGTAATAACAAAAAGAGGTACTTTTTAAATTTTGTATTAACAGATAATAGTGTCCGAAAGACGTTCCACAAGTTTCATGATGGAGTTTACAACTGTTGAAGACTCTACAACAGTTATAAACGTGACTGCAGTCAAAATTAAAAATAATTATTACATTAGTTCTAAAACGTTGTTGATATTTCCGTCTACAATTAATCTTTGTTTCTTTGTCCGAAAATGAAAAGGGCTGTCACTACGTTTATAAAATATATCTTCAAAGTGAGCATAACACGTTATACTTCAACTGGAAGAACTTATTGTGGAAGTTAGTCACTTTATTCCATGTTTGTATATAGCCCCGATACAAATATTCTTTTCGATTTGACAAATTGGACCAGATCATATTAGCCTATGATTAGTAAACATACACAAATTATTCTCGTTTTTACCAATTGAATTTGTATTTATTACTTGTTTTTGTTTAAAAATTAGTTTTAAAAATATTTTATGGCCTCAATTTAGGATTTAGGTCTTGGACTCAATTGTTATAAGTTAGTTTCAATGTTCAATGTTTGTAACATCATGAAGATGTAGATCTAGACTCTACTTTTATTATATCGATCGGCTTAGAATCTCTAGTTGAGTCGATTTAACGATGTCTGTCTGTCCGTCTGCTGTTTGTTCGCAAATTAGAAGTCGCAATTGTTTTCCGATTTCCATGAAATTTGGCAGAAGTAACATTTTTCGGCCAAGGACGATCGCTACTTAATTTTGCGAAAAACGGTTCAGATTTAGAAATAGCTTCCATACAAATAATCCTATAATTTACTGTTCTAGAATACACATTTTACGTGGGATCTTAACAAAATATGTAAACTAGAAACAGCTAAAATTAAAGTGGACAACATGGGTCAGTGTTTTGATATAGTCCCAATACATGCCTCCGATTTACTGCTCTAAAATCCACATTTTTCATCGGATTTTGATAAAATTTCCCACATCGTGTTATATTTCAACGGGAAACACGTACTATGAAAGTCAACTAATTGGGTCCATGTTTTGTTATAACCGCCATACAAATGGAGCCTCAGATTTACACTAGTTCACCTCTATAACCCACATTTTACATGGATTTCAATCAAATTTTAGAGCTCATGTTATATTTCAATTAGGAACGCACTTACTGTGAAAGTGAACTATACGGAACCATGGTTTGGTATAGCCCCCAATTTACACAGTATCAGCCCTAGAACCCAAATTTTACATTGGATCTCGATCAAATTGTAGAGATCATGATGTATTTCACCTGCTGTAAAAGTGGTATATATGGGGTCCATGTTTTCCCACAAATACATTGGCGATTGTTTTGCTATAGTCCCCGCCCGACTTTAGCCGTCCTTTCTTGTTTTATTTTTGTCTGTATATTGTATTTAATAATATAATTTCATTCACAAAAGTAGTATGGATTAGGTAAAATAATCTTAACCTATTCAAAATTAATGAAAGATTCCCTGATTTTCTTTTTAAATTTGTTGTGAAAAATACACACAATACTGCCATGCCTGCTCTACCTTCATCGCCAATAGTTCACACTAAACAAATATTTTAAACTGACAAATACAAAATAAATTTTGGGGGTGTTTTTGGCTCACCTACTAACCAATGATGTTATCTTTTTTAAAAATACATATATGGACCTTATTTGAAGAAAAAGTTCCGCAGGAAAATGAAAATATTTAGAATATTCCACATAATTTGATTATAAAGATGTTTTGTTATATATTCTCACAATTCAAAAGCTTTATATTAGATTTTTCTAGAAGTGATTGCACATTTTGAATAAGTGTAAGTAAAACTCACCCTAATGTACAGTATATATAGTGTAAGATGCCAAATATAAATGTTTTATGTATGTATGTGCGTTGATGTATATGTTGAGATGTTGTTGACTTTCAATTCGGTCTTCAATCGCGGTATGTTCACGACTAACTAGTACTTGTCGAAAGAGACTGTAATTAGATTCAGTCAATCGTAGACAAATCCATTTCCTTGCCTCTACTGACAACTACCGTTACAGGTATAGGATGGATGCCGAACCATTCTCATCCCATGCACATAAATTATATTTAATTTAGAAAGATATATACAATAGTCTCATAGTGTTCATACTTTTCCAAACATAAATAATATCTTTGTTCATATAATTTTATCGCATTATTCGTTGAGCAGATTAGGCCCTTGTCGCCGTCAAGGCTTTAAGTATCATCAAGTACACCATGATATTTATGCAAATTCTTAATGTTTGCCATAAACCCTTTCCCTTGCCTTGGTGTGCTTTAGCATTCCTATAAACGATTTAGTGCGATAATAGTTTCATAAATTCCTCACACCAAATACAACCATCCCTACCCCCTTTCCGGTCCTTACGCACAGACACCCCGAGAGCGCGTGGCACGCATCCAGAGACAGCACGGATAAGCAGTTTGTCTTGTGGTATACGAGAAGCATGCAGCCAGGAAAAAGAAGCGAGTAGCGTTTATTATAAATAGTTTAGTTGTACTATTTCCGTTGTAAATGAAGCTCCATTTGTAATTTCCCGTTCATTTCCCTAATGCGTTTGCGTGCCATTATAAACACTTTATGAACTTCAAAGAACAAAGCGAAGCATCCATACTAGGGTTGACATACTCGAAAAATCTCTTCACAGATTTCCATCACAGTGCGGTGTCAGGGAAAATTAAAAATATTATTAAAAAAAACCGGGTTTTTTTAACATACAAAAGACAAAATTAACTACAAATATAACTTTATTTAACCCATTAAAACTTTCTGGACATCGAATGGAGGATGGTATTGTTAAATATCGTAAAAAATAAATTGTTTTAAAAAACCTATTCAACATTCTGCCGGGGAAAACTATTCTAAACTTATTGGATGTTGAGGGGTTATAAAAAATATTCTCTTAGAAAGTGCAGGGACGCACAGTGGAATATTTTCATACAATGTGCGGAATAAATTAGAAGGAATAGAGCTAGGACCTTGAAATTTCGCACACATCTCTTATATTGCCAAATTAGACCAAAAATTCTTTTTTTTTTTAAATCCGCCCACAACCACGCCTACCTCCCAAGCACGTTAAAATGAAGAACCGTCATAAATTTCATATTTTAATATATATTAGGATGGATCACGAAAATAAATTGCAAATATCACCCACCCAGAAATGAAGATTGGATTGGCTGGGTCAAGTCATCTAAACGCTCCTGAAAACACCTCTAAAAATCATGTTTTTGTCGTGTAATTTTTTTATGATGCATTTTTGTCCAATTTTTTCTGAACTAATAGGCCTTTGGAAGCACTTTAAATAAAAAAATGTATTCTTGTCTTAGAATGAATAATTGGTCGAATTATTGGACGTTAATATTGATTTTTGTTGGTTTTTCAAATTGACAGCAAAGATACAAGCCGACCAGACATGCTGCCGCCGCCGCATGTTTCTGCTCGAGCCATGGCGCCTCCGATTTCATCGGCTCAAATCGACTTGAACCACGCCGCCGATTTCATCGACTCATATCGACTTCAACCACGCCGCCGAGATTTGACGGAGTTCTAACTCAGTCAAATTTTACTACCAAAATAGACAACCCACTTGAAATTACAAAAGAAAATATAAATACCGACTTAGACAATCTACCACTGTGAAATATATGGATCTTTCTTTGAATTTGGTATCCCACTATATGATGACGTCTGTAGAAAGTTGAATGATTGTATTTTGATTTGAAAGTCGTTTTTATATAAGTCAATTCCAGTACGTGTGGCCATGTGTTCCTATAAATAACAATAAACATCAGCTCCTCTATTGTGTTTCTTTAGTGTGTCAAAGTAGGTAGAGTATTATCATTATTTGGAAGGATTATGATATTCAAGATGTCTGATCACTGAAAAGCTGTAATTGCAAAAATATTTATTAAATTCATCCATATTATAAATCCATATCATCCATAAAAAATGTATGGGATAATTATATGAAATTATGAGAACATTTGCTAATATTGGCTAATATTAACGAATATGGAATTAGTTGACAAAAAATAAAAGAAAAGGTATTAAAAACCAATACAAATTGTTCCTTCCATTTCCCCAAAATTGTCAAATAAATAAAGGTAATCGAATGACAGAACGAGCTGGCAAATCAGCCCAAAGCTGCCGCAGCCGACCCATTTTGAACAGCGCCGCCGATAATTATGGCTCGGCTTGTAATTCTGGTTGACAGTTAAAAACTCATATTTCTTTGAAGAAGTGTTATGAAAAATAAATAGATATAAAAAAATACCTTTCGAATGATTCCTAAATGATGAATATAGGACGAAAAATGACGTCACTGACTCCATGTTTGTAAAATAATTTAATACAGAAGATGGATATTCAGAGCCAACATATTCAAACTCTTTTTACAAACATGAGCGCTGCGGCGTCAATTTCCAACCGATGATCATCATTTGGACATAATTCGAAAGGAATTCAATAATTCGACCAATAAGATACTCTAAGACAAGAATCAAAATTTAAATTTAAATAAAATAAAGTTCTATTAATTCAGAAAAAATTGGAGCATGAAAAAAATTACAAAAAAAGTTTTTTAGCGGCATTTTCATGAGCGTTTAGCTGCCAGACGGCTTGAAGTAGGAACGAAATATTTTGCAAATAATCATTAAACACTTTCAAACATTACTTTCATGTGATGACTTTACTTTAACTCTCTTTTTAATGCTAAAGAAAACCTCAATACGATAAATAGTTTCCGATATACATCCCAAAAAACGGACTTTTTGCACTACATGTATCATATTTTCCAAGGGGGACAATTTCGGGCGGTCAAAAGTTACCCCAAAACAAGTAAGGAAAGGCTAAAGTCGGGCGGGGCCGACTATATGATACACTCCACTTTTTATCCGAATACAATCCAAATCGGCAAAAAAGTGACAACGGGTGGAATTTTTGTGTGTTTCCTAATATTTGTATCGGGCTATATGCAAACATGGAATGAAATGCCCAACTTTCACAAAAAGTTCTTCCAGTTTAAGTATAACATGTTATACTCATTTTGAAAAAATTCGGTGAAAATACGTGGTTTCTGGGGCGGAAAAAGTCAATCGGGGAGCGAAATTTGTATGAGAGCTATATGTAAATCCGAACCGATCTGACCTATATTCACCATGTGCATTTCTAGTGGAAATATAAGATATTTCGCCTAATTTGAAGAGGATCTGGTATCACATCGGGAGCGATATTTTAATGGGAGCTATATATAAATCTGAACCGATCTGTACTATTTTCACCATTGGTGTTCCTAGTTTAACTATAAGATGTTTTGCCAAATCTGAAGACAATCTGATACAATATGTGGTTTATAGAACGGAAAAAGTCAAATCGGGAGCGAAATTTGTATGGGAGCTATATATAAATCTGAACCGATCTAACACATTATTACCACAGGTGTTTCTAGCTGATGTATAAGATGTTTAGCCAATTTTGAAGAAAATCTGTTAAAATATGTGGTATCTAGAGTGAAAAGAGTCAAATCGGGAGTGAAATTCGTATGGGGGTTATATCAAAATCTGAACCGATTTTTTCAAATTAAATAGCGTTCGTTCTTGTACCGAAAAACTTCGTTGTGCATAGTTTCATTTGCTTCTGTTTACAATTGCGACCTGTGATAACAAGAATAGATGGACAGACAGACAGAGAGACGGACATTGCTAAATCGATTCAAAAAGTGATTCTAAGTCGATCGGTATACTTAACAATGGATCTATCTCGCTTCCTTTTGGTGTTACAAACAAATGCACAAAGACATAATACTCTCGTGGAGTGTATAAAAATGGAGAACCCTTCTGCCCTTCCAAATTTGAATACATACATTTCGTTAAAGGCTTTTGCAGGAAAAAAAGTTGTGTTGTTCCAAAAATGATATTTGTTAAAATATTTATTACAAACAAACTGTATTTGAAACAAACATAGTTTTGACGTCATAATAAAGCTAATAAAAAACTATTTCTAATAAAAAAATTGATTGCAAAATCTCTTAAAATGTGAGAGAAACAGTTCGACAAAAATCAAAAAACAAGAAATTTCCTTTTTTTTCAAATTTCATTTTCATACAGTACAAAAAAATTAAATTTGTTTCTTCGCATTATGAACAAATACGAAATATAATATAAAAATATAAATAAATAAAACATAAAAATAAAAATTTTAATTTTCTTTAAAATCGAAACCTACGAAAAGTAGTAAACTTTGGGCCGATTTCTGAAATATATCCGATTGCCCGATTTTTAATGTTAATAAGTTTGCTTTTTTACAGAACTCAAAAATGTCTACTAGAACAAAAGTTATTGAGTTATTGAGTGCGACGGACAAAATGCTAGAAACATTGAAACACCAAACTGATGAAAGTCTGTAGCAATCTCAGGCGAAATTCTCTCATTCCGTTTCGACAACCCTAATTCACACTCATGAAGTGTTCATCTGGTATAAATCACTTGTGATTCTGCATCCAGCACATCCTGGCGGCATGTACTCCAAGTCGTAGTCATGGTCACAGAGAAATTTCACACATTAAATATTTTATAAGTCTTCACACACACACAGACAAAGCGACACACGATTACACACGCACATATCACACTCGCTAAGTCAAGTTAAAAAGTGAACTGCCATGCCAGGCTCATTTTCTTATTAGAAACAATCCTCTTGACAATCTTCCGAGGCTTTCCTAATGACATCTCGTTAATGTTGATGATGTTTTTCCTTTTTTTTTGCCCCCGTTCCAAGTGAAAGTCGAAAGTTACAAAAGGACAAAAATCAAGATGAGCATTTCCTAAATTGACATTAGTGAAAAATCATGTCTGTGTCACACATCCACGCGTCTACGCGTCCTACTCGTATGAACACCCCGGAGTAAGTATGCAGTGTCTCAAATTATGTGCGGCTTTTTGGCCAGAGTCAAAACGAATCCCATTAAGTTAATGTGGGTAAATAAATTTTTACTGGCAAGTCGGTCAGTCAGTCAGCATGAGTTCCATATCAAAACAAATTGAAACCATAGTTGGTGGGGGAGGGGTTACGGAGCTGAGTATAATTGAAAAAAAAGAGAAGCGAAAAGAAAACAGAAGTGCTTTGTTATCAACATCATGCATACATAATATTTCATTGACAATTGTTCTGTGCCATTAGTTAATAAATTGTGCCGCCGAGGTATTTATCAAACGTATGAATGTAATTAAATAGAATGTGTTCATTTAGGAATCCAAACTACTCGTAAATAGCCTCCGTTAAGCTCTAGCTGTGTGCGGTCATACAAAACTAATGGAACTTTCATATTTATCAACAAACAACAAAGTGATATTAAGTTATTAAATAAATTCACGAAGATTAGTGTCAAAGTATAGAAAATATGTCATTCGCAGTAATGCGCATACCTTCCCTAAAATTATATACGGGTTAACAGCAATTGTATGTCATGGGGGTATACAAAGTTCGACATTCCGTTTGTAACAACTTGAAATAATGGCCTGAGGTCACAAAATTCTAGGAAGATCTAGACATGTCCATATGTACGTCAGAACTATAGGATGTCCAAAATTTCCAAAAAAAATCGTCTAATATTTGTAACTGGAGTGAGATTGCAAATGGGCGAAAGAATACAAGTTTTCAAAAATTATTTTATATACTTATTCGCATACTTACAACGCTATAATATACTTATAACTGTATAAATATCAAATAAAAGAAGAAAATTTAAATTGCAAGCTTTTAACTGTGTTTGTTTAGCATTGAATTAAAATATTTCTTAAAAAATAAAATATGAATAAACTAAATAAACTAAGGGGTAAATTTGAAATGATTGGTAATATATGTATAATTGGTAAATTTGAATCTAATACAAATAGAAGCATGATATTTGAAGTATTTTTAGCAGATATTCGCCAAAACAAGTCGCATTGTTTTGTCGATTTCGAGTTTCTAAATTTCGCATTTGTCTTTAAAACAACTTTTTATACACCCCACGAGAGTATAATGTCTTTGTGCATTTGTTTGTAACACCCAAAAGGAATCGAGATAGATCCATCATTTATTATACAGATCGGCTTAGAATCACTTTCTGAGTCGATTTAGCAATGTCCGTCTGTCCATCTATTGTTGTAATCAAATTACAGGTCGCAATTATAGTCCGATCTTAACAAAAATTGGCACAAGTAAGTTTTGTGGATCAGGGACGAACGCTATTTAATTTGAGGCAAATCGGTTCAGATTTAGATATAGCCCCCATACAAATGACGCTCCCGATTTGACATTTTCCGCTCTAGAAACCATTTCTTTAAATTTGGCACAACATCTTATAATCAAACCAGAAACACCTATGCAGAAATTGGGCGAGATCTGTTCAGATTTAGATATAGCACTCCCGATTTGACATTTTCCGCTCTAGAAACCATATATTGTATTCGATTTTCTTTAAATTTGGCACAACATCTTATAATCAAACCAGAAACACCTATGCAGAAATTGGGTAAGATCGGTTCAGATTTAGATATAGCCCCCATACAAATGACGTTACCGATTTGACATTTTCCGCTCTAGAAACCACATATTGTACCCGATATTCTTTAAATTTGGGACAACATTTTATAATCCAACTAGAAACACCTATGCAAAAAATGGGCAAGATCGGTTCAGATTTAGATATAGCCCCCATACAAATGTCGCTCACGATTTGACTTTTGCGCTCTAGAAACCACATACTGTACCCGATTTTCTTTAAATTTGGCACAACATCTTATAATTCAACTTGAAACACCTGTGGCTAAAGCGGGTTAGATCGGTTCAGATTTAGATATAGCCCCCATACAAATGTCGCTCCCGATTTGAATTTTTGCAGTCTAGAAACCACCCAATTTTTTTTAAAATTGGCACAACATCTTATAATCCAACTAAAAGCTCTTATGGTGAAAGTGGGTAAGATCGGTTCAGATTTAAATATAGCCCAACTACAAATGTTGATCCCGAAAGTTTAACCGATTTTGGCCAAACTATACATTTTATATTTCTCCTATTTCGTTCCAGGATTCAATATATCCTCATACAAATGTCCTTTCCGATTTAACATTTTTTGTCAAACACATACATTTACAGGATACTAAAAACCTTCCCGTTTTTTACATTTTCATCGAATTAAATTGTATTCGGATAGAAAGTGGAGTGTATCATAAAGTCGGCCCCGCCCGACTTTAGCCTTTCCTTACTTGTTTCAATTATATTTCCTTTCTGAAGAGCAAATGAAGAGGATGCTTGGTACAAAATCGTTTTAAATAGAAATGGAAAATTTAGAATCTTGAAATCGCCAAAATAATGTGATTTAGGTCTTCTGTGTGTGCGGTTGTCAGAAAATGGTCGAATATTACTGCAAATTTGGACCACAGATTTAATAGTCTTCCACTAGCTAAGCTAGTAAATTGCTGATTTATTTGAATGGAGTTTCTGAATTTGTTTATAATTATTAGGGATGTTTTTCTTCAAGCCTGGATAAAAAGTTACAACAATGAACACGTCAATAAAGAGTTCATATTTTCTCAAAATAAAAAATATGTTTACTAATTGTCGAGAACAACAATAAAACAAAATTGCAAAAAATATTTTTAAAATAATTTATACTCGGCAGTTATCCATGCTAGGCCCACAATTTTAACCATAAAATTAGTCTTTTTATTGCTTTTGACGACAATGTGAACAATTATTTTGTTTCCATTGAGTGGAAATTAATCTGTTTGCTTGCGTTTTTCTTATCCAGTCTTAAAGAGAGCTTCCCTTATTAAAGTATCATACAAATTTAGAGTGAATCGCTGACAGACGGTACGTACCGACAATATGATACATACCACTTTCTATCTCACTACAATTCATCAAAAAAGTGAAATAGGGAAGGATTTTTGAATCCTGTAAATGTATGTATTTGACAAAAAATGTTAAATCGGAAAGGACATTTGTATGGGTGTATATTGAAACCTGGAACGATGTGACCTGTTTTCACCATGTATGTTTATTGGTGAATTATAATATGAAAAGTTTGGCCAAAATAGGTTAAAGATTCGGGAGCAACATTTGTATTGGATTTCACCATAGGCGTTTTAGTTGGATTATAAGATGTTGTGCCAATTTTAAAGAAAATCGGTTGCAATATGTGGTTTCTAGAGCGGAAAAAGTCAAATCGGGAGCGACATTTGTATCTAAATCTGAACCGTTCTTACCCACTTTCACCATAGGTGTTTTTAGTTGGATTATAAGATGTTGTGCCAATTTAAAAAAAATCGGGTATGGAAAATCTAGAGCGGAAAAAGTCAAATCAGGAGCGTTATTTGTATGGGGGTTATATATAAATCTGAACCGATCTTACCCACTTTCACCATAGGTGTTTCTAGTTCGATTATAAAATGTTGTGCCAATTTTAAAGCAAATCGGGAACACTATGTGGTTTCTAAAGCAGAAAAAGTGAAATCGGGAGCGACATTTTATGGGGACGCTTTCGTCACAGATATTTATAGTTAGATTGTAAGGTGTTATACAAAATTTTAAGAAAATCGGATACTATATGTGCTGTATAGGGCGGAAAAAGTCAAATCTGGAGCGACATTTGTATGGGGGCTATATATAAATCTGAAACGATTTCCTCCAAATTCAATACCAATCGTCCTTGGCCAAAAAAGTAACTTCTGCCAAATTCCACGATAATCGGACAGCAATTGCGACCTGTAGAGTGCGAACAAGCTTAGCTAAATCGATTCAGCTGGTGATTCTAATCCGATCCGTATACTTAAAGGTGGGTCTAGCTCAATTATTTCTTGGTGTTACAAACATTTGGCGGAAAACTAACTTATAATACCCTAGAGCACGAAGTGGTGTAGGGTATAATGAAATTCGGTGTATACATTCCTCTGTTTGCGTAGACGCTTAAAAGAAACAGATTTTTCGAAATTCGTACTTTTTGGGGTTAAAAAGAAAAAAGGGGATAAAAATAGTACCAACCAAATGACCGCAGCTAGAGTCATGCGATTCGGAATATACATTCATCTGACTGCGTAGACACGAAAATTCGTACTTTCAGTGATAGATCGTACAAAGTGTTTCAGGGTATAATTTATTCAGCTCAATTTTGGCCTTTCCTAGTATTCTGAGAGTTTAATGAGTTGATTAAAGCATTATTGTCGTTTACGATAAATAGCCTATAAAAATGGACAGGGCCGTGTGCAGGATTTTTCCCTTGGGGGGGGGGGGGGGTGTTTTCATCTACACTCATGAAAAAGTGAACCCTGTAATGAGTTAAAATGAACTAAAAATTAGGAAAATTGAACTTCGTATAGCACTAAAGCAATATTTCCTCATATCAAATTCAAAATTTTCCCAATTTTCCCCAAGTAAATATTTACTCAAACTGAGGAAAACTCCAGTAAGTTTTTCCTCAAACCAAATACATTGTTACTAAATCTAAGTGAAATTTTGCTGAAATAAATAACAATATGTAAATTTTGCCCAAAACTAAAATAATTTTTACTAAATTTAAGTAAAATTGCCCTAAATCTAAGTAAACTGAGGAAAATTTTATTCGACACAAGGAAAAAAGTGAAATTAAAATAAGTTCAATTTAACTAAAAAAATCAAACAAATAGTTTTGCTTCTGAGTATGCAAAACTGATACAAAAAATGACAACATGAAATATTTCTCAAAAGCTTCATGAAACTCTGCCATAAAGAGTTGAACTATTACTTCATGTTGCGAAGACGAGATAGGCGCCTTCGCAGTGGTTGTTTAGAATAATTCTTAAAGTATTCAAGAAATAAGTCTCTGCAAACAAACATGAATTGCTTCTTAGATTAATATTCTGAATTTTTTAAATAATTTCAAATGCTTTTTATAAGTTCATTAATACTTTAATGTATGAAGATTTTAACTTCATTTTAGGAAAAAAAAAAAACAATAAAATATACAATAAAATTTCCTAAATATAATTTTTTCCATACAAAACAAGTAAGGAAAGGCTAAAGTCGGGCGGGGCCGACTCTATGATACACTCCACTTTCAATCCGAATACAATTTAATCGGTGAAAAGTGAAAACGGGAAGGATTTTTGTATCCTGTGTGTATGTGTTTTACAAAAAATGTTAAATCGGAAGGGACATTTTTATGGGGGTATATTGAAATCTGGAACGAAATAGGTTAAACATTTGGGAGCAACATTTGTATTTGGGCTATATCTAAATCTGAACCGATCTTAGCCACTTACACCAAAGGTTTTTTACTTGGATTATAAGCTGCTGTGCCAAAATTAAAGAAAATCGAGTAGTGATTTCTAAAGCGGCAAAAGTCAAATCGGGAGTCATATTTGTTTGGGGGCTATATCTAAATCTGAACCGATCTTACTCACTTTCGGCATAGGTGTTTCTAGTTGGATTATAAGATCGCGTCTAGAGCGGAAAATGTCAATTCAGGAGCGACATTTGTATGGGGGCTATATCTAAATCTGAACAGATCGTATCCAATTTAGCACAACATATTATAACCCAACTAGAAAGGGTTATAATATGTTGTGCTAAATTTAAAGAAAATTGGGTACAATATGTGGTTTCTAGAGCGGAAAATGTCAAGTCGGGAGCGACATTTGTATGGGGGCTATATCCAAATCTGAACCGATTTGCTTCAAATTAAATAACGTTCGTCCTTGATCCACAAAACTTACGTGTGCCAATTTTTGTTAAGATCGGACTATAATTGCGACCTGTAATTTGATTACAACAATAGATGGACAGACGGACATTGCTAAATCAACTCAGAAAGTGATTCTAAGTCGATCGGTATACTTAACAAGGGGTCTATCTCGCTTCCTTTTGGGTGTTACAAACAAATGCACAAAGACATAATACTCTCGTGGAGTGTATAAAAATTCAGATTTTTTTTTTTCACTGAAAACCTTGGAAATATTCCTCCACATAAATATGAATTTACTCAATTGTAAGCATTTTTTATTAGACGCAAAGAAATGTTTTTAAGTAAATCTACTACCCTTTTTCTAGAAATGAACTATTTACTATGGCTTTGAAAGGAGGGAACTTTACTCATATTTAGTTAATTTTCTATTTAGGAAATCTTTACTGAACTCGAGTAAAATTGTTGAACTAAATTGTAGTATGAATTTTACTCAGATTTAGGAATGCTATTTTTCTGAGTGTATTTTTACAAAAAATAAAGCAGGTGATTCTGTTAATTATTTTAGTAAATTTTCAAATAATGTTCAATTTTTCTCGTGAAGTCTAGTCAGTCTATGGCGCAATGATAAATGACTTTAATTTGATTATGTGTGATTACGTGAGCGTTTGGAAACCATTCATATCTTATTGTCAGCATCTTCGAGAACTATTTGGATACATTCGTCCATCTATCAGTACATTCAAAAGAAATTTGTCAGTAAAAGAAAGCAGATTTTCTGCTGCTGAAAAAGTGACAGCAGATTTGTATCTGCTGAGATGGTAAACAGCTGTTTGCTGTTTTTAGCAATATAGAAAAAACTTATAGCATATGTACAGAACAGTATGACCACATTATGTTAACAACACTTTTTTGAATCGAAATTATTATAAAGCAATTTATTACCACGGAAAGATATTGCGACTGTCTTTTTAATGATAGGCATATTGCCCCAAGCTAATATAAAAGGAAATTCGAGCTAAACTCGCATATGAACGCTTATCTATTTATATATTTTAATTAACATCAGAAAATTTTAGCAGACTGCAGTGTGAATGGTGATGTAAGATTGCAGAAAACTGCTGTTATGCCAAAAAATTGTAATAGCAGAAGAGTGTTTGCTGATTCTATTAACATTAACTTAAATAGTTGCTTGAAATTACATTCATACATATCGATGGCTTATATTCATTAGTGGATATAAACAAAAGCATAATTTTCAGGAGAGCGCAAAAACTGATTTTCTCCTTAATTTGAAGAAAAATTATTAATCATTCATATTCATAACCACTTTTGTATGTTTAAAATTGAGCTCTATGAATGGTGAAATAAGCACATAGCCATTAATGCACAAATATATAAATAAGATTTGTTGTAAACTCCATAAAGTTTTTCATGAAATCTTGGCAATGTTGTATAGAAAATGCATTTTCTGTGATGTACATAGCAATTTAAAGATTCCAGCTTCATCCGTCAGATTGGTTCCATTTTTATCCCTTTTTCCAAATATTTTACAAAAAGTGGTAGGGCACGGTAAACAAAAGAGACAAATTGGATATTTTCGCGAAAAATATGTGGAATCAAAATGCTATTAACGAGAAATGATGATTTGATAGTACGATATGCCCTAAATCTAGAAAAATGTTTTAAATAAAATCGTCGCAGTCAAAAACTAACGTATGCGTGTATAGCCAAATCAGAAAATTAAAAAAATGGCTTTAGAAAAAAGTTCTTTTCTAAATTTATATGACAAATGAACCATTTTCGAGCCACTTTTGAATATAAGTCCTCGATATATATATTGAAGAAATATTACACAATAAACGATCAAATTCCTCGGCCCTTAATACATTTTTTCTGTGATAAATGCAGAAAATTGGATATGCTTTTTGACAAAGTATGGGTCTAAATAGGATGTCTAATGAGTTTTGGGGATTTTAATTTATATAGCACATGAGTAACATGATGTTTATTCAAACTCTTTATACGCATATTCCGATTAAATAAAAAAATATTTGGAAATGTTTCTTCATTTTTATAACAGTTTTTTGTACTCGATAAAATGCAAGAAGAAACACTTAGAAATTTTAATTCCAAAATTTTAATTAGATCCAAGTTACTGAATTTGTTGTTTCTCTTTTGGATGATACTTGTTACATATGTACAAAAAAATACTAACTCTGAAAAATATTTGTGAGAAATATAAAAAATTGAGTAAGTTTAAACTCATTTCTTATTGTTTCGCAACTTCAAAGTAGATTTTAGAGTTGAGACCAACACGCAGAGAAAAAATGCATTACCTAGAAGCGAAATTTTAGACACTTGAATACCGCTTTTGAGTTTCTTTTATGGGAAAAATTAGTTTGTTTGCGATAAACATGTCATCACTTGTTGTAAATGAACAAAGAGAAATATGTTTATATCAAAGATTTTTCTTCGTTTGTCGAAATGGATTTGTATTATCATTGCAAACTCCCAAAACAGAAGTAACCCAGCGGCGGAATTTACGAGGCCTTCCAAATTTCAGGCATGTGGAAGGCCTTATTTGGCGAGGGCTTCCTTATGTAAGGCCTGCGAGAAAGCATTGCAGGAAATTATTGTAGGCATGGAACTATCAGGCGTGTTAAAAGGCCTTGCCATTGCTTTCTTTTTTATCTCATTTTTGCTTCTTTTAAGAAGGCCTGTTATATGCCCTTCTAAAAGAAGGCGTATGGATTTTTGGCTCGTTCCTCTTCGCTTCCTTTTAGAACGTCTATTGAAGGCCTTGCAAATGGAAAGCAAGATGAATGGGTTTCCATTTTCACTCTCGCATTCCTCTTCATTTCTTTTAATAAGGACTGTTATATGGCCATCTAAAAAGAAGGCGTATGGATTTTTATCTCGTTCCTCTTCGCTTATTTTTAGAAGGTCTATTGAAGGCCTTGCAAATGGAAAGCAAGGAGAAGGGTTTCCCAGTTTCTCTCTCGCATTCCTCTTCCCTTCTTTTAAGAAGGCCTGTTATAGGCCTTGCAAATATAAGCTATGGGGAAGGTGTAGACATTCCACTTCGCTTCTGTTTTGAATGTGTGTAGAAGGTGTATCATGTTTTGATATATCGTCTGTATGCTGCAAAAATGTATCCCGTTATAAAAACTCGAACGTTGAGGCAGGATTGCCACAAATCTTTTTCTATGACCAACTATGCCCAACTAAATCTGAAAAAGTCCCTAATAGCCTTTTCATACTTAATGGGAAATCAATCGATTTTATCTCAAGGTCGATTTACAAATGTGAGATTCCATACAAAATTTGATATTTGTAAATCGACCTTGTCATTTCACGCTGAAATCGATTGATTTCGCATGTTGCATTTCAGTCCGAAACATGTTTATTGATCTTCCGTTTACAATCCGGCATATAGCACATACATATCAAATTCACATAATTCTGAGAAGTTATAGTAAAAGTGTACTAAAGTAACATAGGTGTAAGTAAAAACGTTTGTTCCAACAACGACTGGGTCACATCCACAGTTCTGGCAACCCTACATTGCCTCTTTACGTGCTTCGGGAGGGGGAGTAAAACAAAAGAGCATGTGAAAACAAAAACAGATTTCAGAAAACGCTATCAGTTTTTATCAGTTTCTGTTGTCGTTCGGTTGTAGTTTCTACTTCTGGAGTTTTTATTATTTTATTTTATTATTACTGAATTATTTTATTTTACTTTCTATTATTTAAATTTATTTCTAAAGAAAAATCTGAATAAAAAATAAATATTTTTAAAAGAAGCTGTTGTTATCATTTTCAACTGTGTTGTGTCACAACACAGCCTTCTTCATGTCTTCTTCATGAAGGCCTTATAGCAGCCCTGTGCCTCAAAGGCCTTCATCAGATCTTCTCTTCGAGATCTTCTAGAAGGCCTGCTTTTTTCCGACATGCATTATGCCTTATCTAGGAAGGCCTGCTAGAAGGCCTTCCTGTAGGAAGCGAGCGTGGAAGGCCTTACCTCCCAATCTCACGCAATGTTAAAAGGAAAGGAAGATGGAAAGTCTATGGAAGGCCTCCGGGTGCTGTAGACAGGCCTGATATAAGGCCTTCCAAGTCACATTTTCCGCCGCTGGGAACAAAAACCGTTGTTGTTTCATCTGTGATGAAAATAGGACACATCGGTTCACAATTAGATACACCTCCATAAAAGTGTCCCATCGCAAATGTTACATCTTAGCGTTCTACAATCATCAAGCAAATTATTTGCTTTTATTAAGAATGTTTTTAGATTTCATTATGATATCATTGTGATTCTTGTCTACACTTTTTTAAAATTACTAAAATATTTTGTTATTAAATTTCCAAACTTTTATTGTAGTACACAATTAAAAGTTCATAAGATATTGCTCTAGTCGAATGTCAAGAAGTGGTATCGGTTAATTAAAATGAAACTTTTCCGAACAATTTGGTGTCCATTAGCGAAATTAGCATTACACAATCTTGAAATTGGCACAATTCGTTTAGTTTGTTTGTATTTTTCATAAACTTTTTTCCGAAATCCACGAAAGTGTCCACGATTTTTTATGTAATTTTCGTGTTTTCAAGAATTTACTGCAAAATTACCATTTCCGACGAGTTGTTTTAAAAAGACCATAAAATTTCTATATTTTATTGCTTCAGAAAGTGTAGAAGGTTTTAAAAAGTATATGTTCGAAACCTCTCTGGGGGGGTTTTGAACCCCCAATCCCCCCTTGCGCACGGCCCTGATGATGGACACTCGTTTCAAGAAATTGATTTGCAAATGTTAAGTATGCTGTGCTTTTCTAATATAATTCCTATTTGTTGAAGCCCCTTTGTTTTCGTAACTAGACTAACAAGTGAAAAATAATTGCATTGATATACTTCAAAAGTATCCTGTACACAATGCATTGAAACTTTAATAACGTTAATTTGTTTGCTTCCCCTATAAAATTGTAAAAGCTATTGTTCCATTGCATTGATTTCTTCCAAACAAAATATTATTGAGGTAAGTGCATTGGTTATTATTCCCAACTTATATCCCATTCTTATTTATTTTCCATTACTTGGAATTTCGTGGGAATAGCCAATGCACATTTTCTCCTAATATCTATAAAATTTTAATTTCCTGTTTCTGCTTTGTTTGTTTGTCGGCGTCCTCAGCATTTTATATTCAGGTCTCATTCATCCACCCTCGCTCTACCACTGAACACAATAGTGATGCTGTCGCATCTACAAAACCAAAAATGCCGCCAACTATTATGGATAGAAAGTGGCTCTTCTCCTCGGTCGCTCTCTCTCTCTATTTAAGCTGTTAATGCTAATTTACCTAATTTAAATTACGCTCCTTGCGACTTTGCTACAATGGCGGCCACAAGCCAATGGCCACCCAACCAAACTAACCAACCATGCTAACCAGCGAATCGAGCCAAAGCAACGGGTGAACTTTTAAAACTCGACATGAGACCTCAGCAAGAGGACATCGCTGCATAAATTGAGGTACTCGCTGATGCACTTATGTATGAGCAAGTCAAGGTAAATTTTGTTACAGTGCTAGTCGTGGGAAGGTTTGGCGGGAATTTCGAAAGAAGTGGAAAAAAGTGGACTCACCAAGTTTGGATTATTCTGGTGACTCATATTACGACCTGATCTATAGGTGTCAAAATTAGGTCTCTTTGAAAATTTAAAATATTTTCCAAAAGAAAAAAATCGGCTGCCTCCTCCTTCATATTCCTACGAGACGATTGTTGTCCTATGGTCCTATCACATAACAACAACAAGGCAATACTATTATAGAATTTTATTTGGATCACTATCATTTAGTCCTAGGATATGTTTGTATCATCATTTGTCTAGTACAATGCCTCTACCGATGATACGCACTCTAAAATGCAAAGGGAATAAATTAAAAAGCGTAAAAAACTAGATTTTTTCTACCGGTATTATTATTATTATTTTTTTAATGACTTCGTTTGAAGTGCAAAACTGAAACGAAAAGAACGGAATGGCATTAATGAAAATATTATAAATAATGAAAGTTGATGGACGGAAGAAAGGCAGGAACGCAAACATAATAATAAATGCAAAATATTACCAAGAATAATAATTAAATTACTTACTTCGTTGTAGATGGCTCCAGAACCCATTATTGGACTGATGCTGAATAGGAGTCAGAAAGAGATACAAAGGAAAAATTGAAGTGCACTTCACTTTGGAATGACAAAAAGGCAAACAGTGGAGTTGTACTCGTTATATTAAAATCACTATAACTGCAAAGCTCAAAGTAAGTAAGTAACAAATAAATAGTAAATACCATGCACGATAAAGAGCAGTCCATAGCATTAAGGGCAGAACAAATGTAATTGACATTAAGTTGGAGTTGACATTTGAAAAAAATACAAATTCCGATATTTGTATAATATTCCCAAGTACTACGCTCACTTATATGAACGCGGCAATAAGTTTGCAGTGTGCACCACACACGGCCCCCATTGTATTTAAAAGTGGTTATCCCTGTTTGATTTTTAACTAGACCATATTTGGTCTGATGTGGGTAGTGTAGTTATTGAGAAGATCAGAGGATGTGAAATATTTCTTACAACGTTTTAAAAATCCTAAACATTGCGTTTTGTCTTTTGTTCGGCTTGAGGTCAGTTTTTTTTTTTCAAATAATAAAACAAAAAATATACTATTTTATTATTTTCTTGTTTTTTATTTCCCAATATTTCGACCAACTCCGTTGGCCATCTTCAGGGGTCTAGTACAAAAAACACAAATTATTCAATTACAAGTTACAAGCATTAACAATCAGAAAATATCACAATATTTTATTTACATTTTTAAAATATTTGTAAATATATTATTTAAATATAGGCCGAATATCAAAAAATCACATTTAAACTTATTTGTAAATATTTATATTTAAATTTTTAAAAAAGATTTTCTCTCTCTGCAAGCTTTTGTCAACTACTGTCTAATTCGTCGTCTATGTTTTTCCACCGTGTTCCTATATTTTTGAGCACAACCGTCTGTGTCTCTCTTATAATTAAGCCTTTTTCCAGGGGAGACGTCAATTATATTTAGCATTTCCAATGTGTATCTCCTTGTATAATTATTCTCTTCCGCTAATATTTTGACGTCATTAAAGTTTCGTTTGTGTCCTGTCAAGCTTCAAGGGCAGTTTTTTGCTCAATGGGTTTGTCAAGAGATTTGCGTTCGGTTTTATGTGATGAAAGTCTGGTTTTCAATTTATTTATCGTAGTGCCGACATATGTCGGACTTGTCACCATTGCATTTTATCTTGTACACGACGTTTGGTTTCTCCTCTTTCTTGATTTTGTCCTACTAAATAGTTGGTTGACGGTCCTGTGTGTTTTATATGCCAACTCAGATTTTTCCTTGTCGTAAATATTAGAATTTTTTAGTCTTTCGGATAGTCCTGGAATATATGTTGTGGGTTCATACATTTTTATTGGTCTTTCGTCATTTTTGTTAAGTTTTTCTTTTTTTTTCTTCCGTTGTTCACTTGATTAGATTATTTATTAATTTTTCGGGAAAGTCGTTCATACGCAGTATATTTCTAATTTTGGATTTGTTAGTTTCGTGAAATTCCTTATCACTGGCTTGTAGGACCCTGTTTATAAAATTCGTCGCGGTGTTTATGATTGTTCGTCTTGGGTGCTTAGAATAAAAATTAATTAGACGTCCGGAAGCCGTTTGCTTTTGGTACCAGTCAACTTTCAGCAGATTCCCTTGTCTAATTATCACCGAATCCAAATATGGTAGTTTATTGTCCAATTCTTTTTCCATCGTAAATTGTATTTGTTGGTTGAAAGAGTTTAATGCGTTAAGTATGGCTTCTACTTCACTACGCTTTACAATTGCGAATAAGTCGTCTACATATTTGGTCAGTACTCTTGGTTTTTCTTTTATCTCTTCCATCGTGGCGCCCAGTAGTTCTTCCATAATGATGTCAGAGCCCTGTGGTAGTTAACCTATGCTCGTCGGATGAGAACCCATCTACAACAACACGTATAGTGCGATCTCTGAGGAAGCTCGATATAAATCGAGAAATGCAAAAGCGATAAGCTTTGATATGAGTGCGCCGTGCCAAGCTATATCAAAGGCCTTGGAGATATCTCGAGCAACGACCTTACTGCCTCCAAGCTGGTGGATGGATCGATCAATTTTGTAATCAGTTCTCTGATTTCATATCGCAAATCAATGTGTTGACTCAATCTAATCACTCAATCCAGTAGCCCTAGTTCATTTTCACAGCTGGTAAACAATCTTCACTATTTTCATATTTTATTGTGCGAGGATCCTAATAAGTAAGTAAGTACAATATATCCAACAAGTTCAAATGTTTTTGAATTTCAAAAAACTTATTAACCGACATAAAAACACCGGTTTCCCCGGTTTGTCGAAATTCATAATCCACTTGAACAAAAGATATTCTTTGGATAAATATAATACGATGTGTCAGTTAATACAATTTAGTGTTACATTTGCAATGTATGGCTTATATAGCGCTAAGAAAACAAATCATGAACCGACTAGGTTCCCTCTATCTACAGATGTTTTTAGATAAAATATAAAGTAATATTGGGTATATTAGAAAGCTATGTATATCAAAATATAGATATATGCTTTGAATATGATATGTGCCAGTTAGAATGATAGGGATCTAGTGATCTAAGTCATTTTGAGATATACAACGATTTGCATTTGAGTCAATAGAAAAATATGTTTACGCCGAAGCACAAATTTTTTTCTTCTAAAAGGGTGATTTTTTAAAAGCTATAGGAAAGTTTTTCAAAAAAAAAACATAAATTTCAGAAAAATGCATGAAATCTTTATTTGAATCGATAGTACGGTCCATATAATTTAATGTTTGAAGATTATTTCATGCAAATGTTGACCTTGACTGCGCCCCAAATGGTCCATCCGCTTAGTCCAATTTTGGCATTTCCACGTTTTTGAGTAACAGAGGCCCAATTGCTGTGAACGGCGACGAATCGATAATTGATGGTCATCATTAACTCTGGCCGATACAGCTGCGATATTTTCTTCAGTTCGCACTCTACGTAAGCGTGTTGGTGGTTTAATGTCCAACAATGTAAATTTGGTGCGAAATTTAGTCACAAAATCCGGATAGCCGCTTCAGTGGGTCGATTAAACTGACCATAAAATAGAAGCGCGCGATGAACTTTCTTAACAGAGCACGCATTTTGATAATAAAATTCAATAATTCGCAAGCGTTTTTCGTTTGTAAGACGATTCATGGTTAAATTATAGACCAAACTGAAGATGTTTGACAGTGAAACAAAACACGAAACGTGCGTCAGCTGTTTAAACCAGTGTTGCCAAAAAGATAATAGCTAAAAAATCACCCTTTATTATATCTAACTTTTATAAAAAAATCAATTTTGGTCTGAAAAAATGAGAAATGTCGTTGTAAGGGTACATTAAAAACATCAAAAATAAAAGTTTTTAAATTAGAGATCTGACCAAACTAAAGAGAAATATTGGCATATATAATTTTTTGGATTTTTGACTTAGACCACTATAATTTTAACTGGCACATATATTGATTGATGTTTTTAGATGAACTATAACATGCTTTGTTAAACTTGAAGGAAATCACTTATAACACCGTCCGACAATCCATATTACACTTGAATATATAGATTAGGCAGGGTCGCGGACCATACAAATGGAAAAACAATTTCCAGTCACCACACGAAATTAAAGTTTGGATTGTTTAACGATGATTTGCAAAATATTTCGTTCCTAGATCAATTCGTCTGTGAGCTAAACGCTCCTGAAAACATCCCCAAATATGTTTTTCCCGTGTATTTTTTTACGTTGCATTTTTGCCCATTTTTTTAATTAATTGGAGGCCCTTTAAATATAAATGTTGATTATTGTCTTAGAGTAACCTATTGGTCGAATTATTGGACGGTTATAGTAGCTTTTTGTGTTTTTTCATATTGACAAGTGAAAACTTTTCCCTATTTGGTGGTAGTATTTTATAAAACATAAATAGCTGCAGTCAATACCTTTCAAATGATGCATAAATTATGAAAATCGGGAGGAAATTGACGCCGCAGCGCTCATTTTTGTAAAAAGAGTTAGAAAATTTTGGCTCCCAAAATCCTTCTCTTCTTTTTTAAATTATTTTACAAACATGGAGTCAGTGACGCCATTTTTCGTTCGGTATTCATCACTTAGGCATCATTCGAAAAGTATTAATTCCTTCTATTTATTTTTCATAACAGCCTTTATAGAATGTTCCCAAGAAATATGAGTTTTTAGCTGTCATTTTGAAAAAAAAACGCAATAAATCAAACTAAACGTCTAAGAATAAGAACAATGAGTTACTACAAAACAAGGAGTAAAATTTATATTTAAAGTACTCCTAAGTGTCTACAAATTCAGAAAAAAATTGAACAAAAATGCAACACCAAAAAATTGCAGGGGAAAAACATGATTTTTACAGGTGTTTTCAGGAGCGCTTAGCTCACAGGCAGCTTGATCTTGGAACGAAATATTTTGCAAATCATCATTAAACAATCCAATCTTAATTTTTGGGGGGTGACCGCATCAATTTATTTTAGTGACCCATCCTAATATACATCTGAAACTGTAGCCAAAATAGAGTTAAATAACTTTTTAGTCTTTAAATTCCTAATATTGTTGGCTCTTCCAAAATATATTTTGTTTTAAATTATTTTAAATACTTACTCGCACCCTATGCTACCGTTGTAACTATCAAATTAGTGTGGAGAATATTTTAAATGGCATGCTTCTGTAATATTTTAGCATAAACAACCATTTCAAATTGTCCCCTTTTAAAATAGTAAAATATGAATAAACTAACATGAGTATTTAGAATTGTATTTAGTCCTTGTTAGGAAAATGATTTTCTCTTAGGGCCAGAGAGAGACCAGAAGTTGGCATCAGCCAAAAAAAAGTTTTAGGTATTGTTTTTATGGGGAAATAGTATAGGCTATATTTGCAATTTATATATATTTTCCTTAGAGTGAAATTGTCTATGTATCACATGGTATTACATTTGATTAGCTTTTTATACCCTACACCACTTCGTGGTCTAAGTTAGTTTCGCGCCAAATGTTTGTAACACCAAGAAATAATCGAGCTAGACCCACCTTTAAGTATACCGATCGGCTTAAAATCACCACCTGAGTCGATTTAACGATGTCTGTCCGTCCGTCCGTCTGCTGTCCATCTAAGCTTGTTCGCACTCTACAGGTCGCAATGGTTGTCCGATTGTCATGAAACTTGGCAGAAGTTATTTTATCTGCCCAAGGACCATCGTTTTTTTTTTGGAGGAAATCGGTTCAGATTTAGATATAGCCCCCATACAAATGTCGCTCCCGATTTGACATTTTCCGCTCTAGAAACCACATCTTGTACCCGATTTTCTTTAAATTTGGCAGAACATCTTATACTCCCACTAGAAACACGTATGCAAAAATTGGGTAAGATCGGTTCAGATTTAGATATAGCCCCGATAGAAATTTCGCTCCCGATTTGACATTTTCCGCTCTAGAAACAACATATTGTACCCGATTTTCTTTAAATTTTGCAGAACATCTTATAATCCAACACGTATGCAAAAAATGGTTAAGATCGCTTCAGATTTAGATATAGCCCCCATACAAATGTCACTCCTGATTTGACTTTTTCCGCTCTAAAATCCACATATTATACCCGTTTTTCTTTAAAATTGGTCAACATCTTATAATCCAACTAAAAAACCTATGGTGAAAGTGGGTAAGATCGGTTCAGATTTAGATATAGCCCTCATATATTTCAACTAGGAAGACATATTATGATAGTCAAATATATTGGTCCATACAAATTCGGCCCCCATTCCACTCTATTACATCTCTAGAACCCACATCGTGCATTAGATCTCGATATAATTTTGCACATCATGTCATATTTCAACTAAGAATACCTACTTTGAAAGTGATCTATATGGAACCTCTTTTTAATGTAGAGCCCTTACAAATGGCCCCATTTTAATTTTTACCCCTCAAGAACGCAAATTTTACATATGATTTTTTTTTTTTCAAATTTTGCAGATTATATTATATTTCAGAATACAAAGTCAAATATATGTGCCCACACTTTGGAATAACCAAATAACCCATTCTACTCTAATACAGCTCTAGAAACTACGTCTTACATCGGATCATGATATATTTCAACTATGAATATTTCAACAGTGAATGAGAAATATATAGGCCCATGTTTTGAGTCGGTGTTGTTGTAGGCCTCCTTTCAAATGTCGGTCCGATTCATCCTATTACTACTGTATAATTTGTATTCGTCTGCCGGAAAATTGGATCAATTATTCACCATATTCGTTAAATATGACTAAAGATGAATTTATACTGTATAATTTATATGAACTACATAAAATTGCTCCCATGAAACACCTGGGTTTAGTAATAAAAGCGATGTATATACGCAGGGAGTGGTGTAGGGTATTATATAGTCGGCCCCGCCCGACTTTAGCCTTTCCTTACTTGTTCAATTACTACTATCGTCTTGCTGTTTACGAGATATCGTAAAAAGCAACATAGCTGTAACTAACCATTTTTCTACTTAACAATTTAGAAAACAAAGTTCTAACAACTAGTAATTAAAAAGGAAGAAAAATATTGCAGATAGAACACCGTTTACAAAAGCATTCTATATATAGAACTTTTCTGGAATGAATAGAATATTATTGCTGACATGAGAACGAAAAACAAAACTGAAAAATGTGTAAATGTAATTGATGAAAGAATTCAAATAGCATATCAATTCTTTCCGATGGTAGGCTCTTAATATTGTCTATCAAATTCCTCAAAACAATAGATCTATTGCAAATTGAAGATTGCAAATATTGCAGATCTTGTAAAATACATGCTTTAAAACCTCATTTACTTTTAATAATAAAGTGCGAATCTTTTGTTGGTAATAGGAGGGCAGATTTTTTTTGATGAAGAATCATTAGTTCTTCAGAATTTTTTATGGTGTTTTATATATATTATGAACAGAATATACTTTATTTTTCTTTCTTTCTGAAAAATTTGTGAAGCCAACTATATTACAAAATAATAAATGTAAGAATCGCTTCACATTGTGTTTCTCAAAATAATAACCATTACGGCTCTATCAATATAACACTTCATAAGAACATATCCTCAAGTAGAAAATATTATTATGAAATATCCCAGCGGCGGAATTTACGAGACCTTTAAAATTTTAGGCATGTGGAAGGCCTTATTTGGCGAGGGCTTCCTTATGTAAGGCCTGCGAGAAACCATTGCAGGAAATTATTGTAGGCATGCTAATATCAGGCGAGTTAAAAGGCATTGTCATTGCTTTCTTTTTATACACTCCACGAGAGTATTATGTCTTTGTGCATTTGTTTGTAACACCCAAAAGAAAGCGAGATAGACCCATTGTTAATTATGTATACCGATCGACTTAGAATCACTTTTTGAGTCGATTTAGAAATGTCTGTCTGTCCGTCCGCCCGTCCGTCTGTCCATCTATTCTTGTAATCACGACACAGGTCGCAATTGTAGACAGAACCAAATGAAACTTTGCACAACAAAGTTTTTCGGTACAACGACGAACGCTATTTAATTTGAAGAAAATCGGTTCAGATTTAGAAATGGCCCCATACGAATTTCACTCCCGATTTGACTCTTTTCACTCTAGATACCACAAATTGGCAAAACATATTATATTTCAACTAGAAACAACCAGATCGGTTCAGATATTATTGTATCCGATTCTCTTCAGATTTGGCAAAACATCTTATATTTCCACTACAAACAACCATGGTGAATATAGGTCAGATCGTTTCAGATTTATATATATCTCCCCTACAAATTTCGCTCCCGATTTTACTTTTCCGCTCTAGAATCCACATATTGTATTAGATTGTCTTTAGATTTGGCAAAACATCTTATATTTAAACTAAATTAAATAAATTTAAACATCTATGGTGAAAATAGGTCAGATCGGTACAGACTTATTTTTCTGCTCTAGTAGCCACATATTTTAACAGATCTCATTAAATTAGGCGAAAGATCTTATATTTGTTCTATAAACAGCCATGGCACAAATGGGTCAGATCGCTTCAGAAATTTCAAATTTCAAATTTCACTCCCGATTTCACTTTTTCCACTCTATAAACCAAATATTTTAAGAGATCTTCAAATCTTTCAAAATATCTTATATTTCAACTGGAAACAGACATTGTGAAAATGGGTCAGAGGTTCAGATTTACATATATCTCCCATACAAATTTCGCCCCAAAAATGTCCCATACAAATTTCGGATAGACTTTTTCCGCACCAGAAAGCACGAATTTTCACATAATGAGCTGAACACGTTATATTTGAACTGGATGAACTTATTGTGAAAGTTAGTCACTATATTCCATGTTTGGATATAGCACCGATATAAATATTTCCGATTTGACAAATTGGACCAGGTAATATTAGCCTATGATTAGGAAACATACAAAAGTTCTTCCCGTTTTTTACCGATTTGATTTGTATTCGGATAGAAAGTGGAGTGTATCATATAGTCGACCCCGCCCGACTTTAGCCTTTCCTTACTTGTTATATTTTTATACACTCCACGAGAGTATTATGTCTTTGCATTTGTTTGTAACACCCAAAAGGAAACAGATAGACCCATTGTTAAGTATACCGATCGACTTAGAATCACTTTTTGGGTCGATATAGCAATGTCCGTCTGTTCGTCCGTCCGTCTGTCCATCTATTCTTGTAATTAAAGTACAGGTCGTATTTGTAGCTAGAACCAAATGAAACTTTACACAACGAATTTTTTGGGATAAGAACGAACGCTATTTAATTTGAAGAAAATCGGTTCAGATTTATATATAGCCCCATACGAATTTCACTACCGATTTGACTCTTTTCGCTCTAGATACCACATATTTTCTCAGATTTTCCTCAAAATTGGCAAAACATATATATATATATATATATTATTGCTCCCATACAAATTTCACTACCGACTTGACTTTTTCCGTCCCAGTAACTGCGAATATTCATCGAATTTATTCAAATTGAGCATAACACTTTATACTTGAACTGGAAGAACCTATTGTGCAAGTGGTTCCCTTTAGTCCATGTTTGTATATAGCCCCGATAAAAATATTCTTCTCGATTTGACAAATTGGATCAGATCATATTAACCTATGATTAGGAAACATACAAAAATCTCGTTTCTTTCTATTTCTTACCGAATAGAATTGCATTCGGATAGAAAGTGGAGTGTATTATATAGTCGGCCCCGCCTGACTTTAGCCTTGCCTTACTTGTTATACACTCCACGAGATTATTATGTCTTTCTGCATTTGTTTGTAACAGCCAAAATTAAACGAGTTAGACACATCCTTTATTATACAGATCGGCTTAGAATCATTTTCTGAGTCGATTTAGCAATGTCCGTCTGTCTGTCCATCTATTGCTGTAACCAAATTACAGGTCGCAATTATACTCCGATCTTAACAAAAATTGACACAAATAAGTTTTGTGGATCAAGGACGAACGCTATTTAATTTGAGGCAAATATATAGCCCCCATACAAATGTCGCTCCCAATTTGACGTTTTCCGCTCTAGAAACCATATATAGTACCCGATTTTCTTTAAAATTGACACAACATCTTATAAGCTAACTAAAAACACCTATGGTGAAATTGGGTAAGATCGGGTAAGGTTTAGATATAGGCCCCATACAATTGTTGCTCCCAAATGTTTAACCGATTTTGGCCAAACTACACATATTAAATTTTGACCTATTTCGTTCCATGTTTCAATATACCCCCATACAAATGTCCTTTCCGATTTAACATTTTTTGTCAAACACATACATTTACAGGATACAAAAATCCTTCCCGCTATCACTTTTTCACCGAATTGAATTTTATTTGGATAGAAAGTGTAGTGTATAATAGAGTCGGCTCCGCCCGACTTTAGCCTTTCCTTACTTGTTTATAGTTGCATATGACTGAACTACATATTATAGACCTCTACGTCCAAAAATATAGAATTTATACGAATAATACGAATGCCATAATTGAAAGTTCTTCACTTCTGCTGAAAATTTATTAAAATGGTTGGGTTTCGTCATTTTACATTTCAGGTGACGATATAATAGTTGTTTCTCCGTGTAGAAGGGTAGAAGGACATGCATTGCAAATCGACTCAGGTAGATCTATATCTTTTCCCTTTGGATTTTACACACGATATGTAGCATATAGAAATGAGAACACTTCTGATATTTTTACGACTATGTACGGTGTAGATGGATTTCTTCTCCGCAATGTACACCAGCGGCTTCATTTTAAACGTCTTTTGTCCTCTGAATGATGAATGAGGAAGACGACGACGACGAAGAAGAAGAAGAGAAAGTCTTAAACGACTGAATGAATGAATTCCTTTGGCGCTGTTATGCGTATATTGGAATTTACTTCATTTACACTTTGCAAGTTTCATTGCTATAACACATACACACACACATACTCACGCATACAAAAAAGAAAAATATTTTTACCCAAATACGTGACCATTTTTCCAGCATTTGTTCGTTCACTCCATCCATAAAAGGAATGGAACGCCAGAAAACAACAACAACAAACACTATGCAAGATGAATAAAACTTTCACATACATTTATAGATATGTGTATGTGGGGGACAACAGTGTCGTGCCTACAAATTAGGATTCTCTCAAAGCTCTCTACATCATATGACGTTTTCTGAACGTAACATCTATATGCTTAGACAGCTAAGAGTCGAAATCAGTTTTCTGTGTAGCCTCCTCTCGTCTCGAACTGAAAGATATACCTGACTTTTCTACTTATTAAATTTGACTTCGGCTTAGGATGGGGGTAAAATGAGCATGTATTTCCATAGGAAGTCAGAATCCGATTCATGTCATTCGTATCGAAAACAACACCCGGGTCAAGAGTTTCTACTACATATTCAAATTAAAATCTGAATATTATATTGGCAAATATGTTCGTCGCGTCATCTGTCAAATGTCATGTGGAAGCATTTAGATCGATTAAGTGCTATACCGTTGTAAAGGGTGATTTTTAAAAGCTATAAGAAAGTTTTTCAAAAAAAAACACATTAAATTCAGAAAAAATTATGAAATCTTTATTTGAATCTATAGTATAGTCCATATAATTTAATGTTTGAAGATTATTTCATACAAATGTTGACCTTGACTGCGCCTCAAATGGTCCATCCGCTTAGTCCAATTTTCCACGTTTTTGAGTAACAGAGGTCAAATTGCTGCGAACGGCGACGAATCGATAATTGATGGTCATCATTAACACTGGCCGATACAGCTGCGATATTTTCTTCAGTTCGCACTCTACGTAAGTGCGCGCGATGAACTTTCTTAACAGAGCAAGCATTTTGATAATAAAATGCAATAACTTGCAAGCGTTGTTCGTTTGTAAGACGATTCATGGTTAAATTATAGGCCAAAGTGAAGATGTTTGACAGTGAAACAAAACACGAAACGTGTGTCAGCTGTTTAAACCAGTGTTGCCAAAAAGATAATAGCTAAAAAATCACCCGTTACTTAGACGAAGAAAGTATAAATCTACCTATGTCTAAAGCAATTTCACATCATTCAATGACCGGATAGCCTTAACAATTGTAAGTCATCTGTATATAACATATATCTAGATTAAGGAAAACAATTAGAAATTTCATTTGTGAAAAGAATGAACAATAAATAACCCAAAGTACTGTCCTGAGGTACACCATATGTAAAGAGTGATTTTTTTGAGGTTAGGATTTTCATGCATTAGTATTTGACAGACATGGAGTCAAAGAGAAAGATGCTCAGTATGCTTTGACATTTCATCATGAATAGACTTACTAACGAGCAACGCTTGCAAATCATTGAATTTTATTATCAAAATGCGTGCTCTGTTAAGAAAGTTCAGAAAGAAAGAAATTGTGTTCAGCGACGAAGCTCATTTTTGGCTCAATGGGTACGTAAATAGGCAGAATTGTCGATTTTGGAGTGAATATCAGCCAGAAGCATTGCAAGAGCTACCAATGCATCCAGAAAAAGTCACAGTTTGGTGCGGTTTATGGGCTGGTGGCATCATTGGACCGTACTTCTTCAAAGATGATGCGAATCGTAACGTAACTGTGAATGGTGAGCGCTACCGTGAGATGATATCCAACTTTTTTTTGCCCAAAATGGAAGAACTGAACTTGGTTGACATGTGGTTTCAACAAGATGGCGCTACATGCCACACAGCTCGCGATTCTATGGCCATTTTGAGGGAAAACTTCGGAGAACAATTCATCTCAAGAAATGGACCGGTAAGTTGGCCACCAAGATCATGCGATTTGACGCCTTTAGACTATTTTTTGTGGGGCTACGTCAAGTCTAAAGTCTACAGAAATAAGCCAGCAACTATTCCAGCTTTGGAAGACAACATTTCCGAAGAAATTCGGGCTATTCCGGCCGAAATGCTCGAAAAAGTTGCCCAAAATTGGACTTTCCGAATGGACCACCTAAGACGCAGCCGCGGTCAACATTTAAATGAAATTATCTTCAAAAAGTAAATGTCATGGACCAATCTAACGTTTCAAATAAAGAACCGATGAGATTTTGCAAATTTTATGCGTTTTTTTTAAAAAGAAAGTTATCAAGCTCTTAAAGAATCACCCTTTATATCTGAATATGTGCTTTCAATGAAAACGGAACACTACCTGCATATTAAATAAGATCGGAAGCAGTCGATATTATTAGAATGCAAAACCTATTTTAGGTAACTTAAATATCAGAATACTATGTGGAACTTTATGAAGCGCTTTTTAAAAATCTGTATAAATACAGGGTGGACCATTTCAAATTTTAAATTTGAACTACCGTCTTTGAAAGGTGGAATAACATTCATTTTTATGTTTGACATTTGCACAATGGGACGATCAAAATTGGGAAATACAGTTGAACTTCGATTAACCGTGACTCTATTAACCGTGATTATCTATTAACCTCTATTGACCGTGATTTACCTCTATTATCCGTGATGCACATGTCCATGTGACTGCTTGTTTGTTTTTTTTTTCGTATAATACACACATCTCTCATATTAAAATTCGGTGATTCCCCTTTATCATGAAAGTGTAATTTTCATATCAAATTTCATATTCATTCATCAGTGTGAAATTTGATCTGTCAAGACGTGTTTTCCTTACATCATGCCACCGCCAAAAACTAAATCCGCGAAAAGAGCAAGAAATGTTCTTTCAATTAAAGAAAAAATGGAGCTGAATAATGAATACTCAAAACGTAAAGTACCTTTTAAAATTTTGTCTGAAAAATATGGAGTTGGCCTTCAAACTGTATCCGATTTAATAAAAAACAAAGATCGGATTTTAAAATTTTGCTCCGATACTGATTCAATGCTTGGCCTTAAACACAGATATACACTAAAAACATCCGAAAATCCAAAAGTTGATTTCGCAACCTATGAATGGTTTCGGCAAGAAAGATTTAAGGGAACTCCAATTTCAGGTAAGTTAACTGAAATCGAGATTGTATGAACTTGAACTGAAATTTGCTTCTGAACTTCAGGCGAAATGTTGTCGAAAAGGCAGAAATGTTCCATTTGAAGTTAAACATGAATTCAGAGTGCACTTATTCATTTGGTTGGTTGGATAAATTCAAAAAACGTCATGGAATCCGTCGACTGAAATCTACGGGAGAAAAGGAGTGTGCTGATTATGAGTCTGCTACGATGTTAGTGGACGACTTGGATGAAATCATTAAAAACGAACAACTTACAACTGAACAGATCTACAATGCAGACGAAACCAGTCTATTTTGGAGGTGTTTGCCTCAGAGTTCTTTGGCTAGTGGTAATGAATATTCTATTGAAGGGTACAAGGAATCCAAGGAGAGAATCACAGTGCTAGTTTGTTCAAATGCTGCAGGAACTCGCAAGTGTAAATTGATGATAATAGGAAAAAGTGCCCATCCAAGAGCTTTAAGAAACGTTGAACACCTTCCTGTGATTTAAAATCTAACAAGAAAGCTTGGGTAACACAACAGCTATTTCTGGAGTGGTTTAATCAAAATTTTGTACCAAAAGCAAAGGAACATCAACGGCGCATCGGTCTCAAAAATAACTGTAAAATACTTTTACTATTAGACAACTGTCCAGCACACCCAGATGTAAACGGTATGATATCTGAAAACGTTACAGTAAAATATCTCCCACCAAATTTCACGTCCTTGATTCAGCCTATGGATCAAGTAGTAATTCGGAGCTTCAAATGTCACTACCGTAAACTGATCGTTCAAAAACTTGTTGGTGCTAATGACAGACGTGAGTTCGTTAAATCTTTGAATATTAAGACAGCTTTGTGGGCAGCCGCGGTGTGAGTCTGTCCCAAATATCTTGTGATTCAAGCAAATATATGTATATTTTTACGATTCTAGTAGTTTTTTTGTACCAGTTATATCCCTTTTAGTCATTTTTTCCCAAAAGTACTACTTTGGAAATACCTTTTATTTCGCGGATCTACTAAGTAAGAGAAATATATAAATTGAATTTCATGATTCTAACTGCAGTCGTTTGATTGGTACCATTTTTATCCCCGTTTCCCTAAAGTGCTAGTTTTCCGAAAATCTTTTGTGTACACCGAATATCAGCATTCTCTTCACTCTTCCTCCATTTGTGGCTAAAAGTACGAATATCAAAACACTGCTTCACCGATTTTCATTATACTAACTGCAGCGGTATGATTGTCCCTTTTGCCCGTTTTCCTCCTAAAAGTACAAATTTAGAAAATGTCCTTTATTTTGGAAGAATTGTATTAGTTTAGCTGCAGCCATTTTCCCCCATAAAATTTCGAATTTCGAAGAACCCTCTTATTTTATGTGCGATTAGAGTGATGTCATAATTGTCATTTCACTGGTACCATCCCTTTTTCCCTTTTTCCCATTTGTACAGCATTTCACCCCCCTAAATTTATGCATCAATTCATGGCACGTGTTCACGCTACAAAGGTATTGAACTTACCAAATATCAAGGGGTTATTTGATATCATTATTAGGAAAAATTTGTTAATTTCAAGGTATTGCAATCGGAATGATAATAAAATCGATTTTGCCATTGTTTCTACGTTACATCTGTATTAGAATCTATTTTCACATTTAATTTCTATAGTTTTAAAAACTTCAAATTGGGTCCATTTTTATGGTCTGATATTTCCCTTATCTCCCTAACGGAAAGTACCCGCACAAAACCTATTTTGAGAGCTCCCTCTCATGTCGAATGAAAGAAATCTTTTTTATTGTTTCAGATTCTAATGTTTGACCTTTTACTGTTGCCAATGGACGTGATATTTTTTGTCTTAATGAATATGAGTTAATATGAGTTGTGGCTGTTGTTCTTTTGGCCGTTCTTCTCTTCACATTGGCCATTGTGGTGTGTTGCTGTTGTTCTTGTGCGAATTTTTGTTCAAAATTCCAAAAGTCAACTGAGAAGTTGTATAACATAAATTTTATTTATTTTTTCTCTCTTTCGGTTTATTTCCTTTCCATTATTATTTTAGTCATTTAAGCGTAAAATGATTTCAAGCGAAATGAGTAACCAAAGTGTTTTATGAAATATAAAATTATGCGATAAAATTGATTTAGTTTCCTTTAAATTTGATCACATTCTTATAGCCGGTAGTATATGGTGAAATAACATTGCGCAGATATTTGTCAGTTACTTAGAATTCTTTAACAACTTATAATAAAACGAGTAAGGACAGATTAAAGTCGGGTGTTGTCGACTTTAAGATATTATTCACCACTATGTGTACATATACAGAATTTATGTAGCCCACATTAAAACTGAGACCTATATTGTTCAGGATGACTTAACCTTTAATAAAATTACACGGAAAAGTTGGGGAAACAGACAAAGATGAAGTATTGAAGTACAGCTGGAAGCAATAATATAAATTTATTTGTTTACTAATATACTTGGAGTATATTCATTTTCATATTTCATTTTCTATTAATTATCAATAACATTTAGCGTGGATTTGACAATTCATATAGTTGCTACTTAACGGCGACTGACGAACGTTTCATTTATATTTTTTCTTCTATATTCTTTGCAAAGCTTTATATTAGTAATATTCTCGAATTTTTTGGAACAAAGATAGTTGTTATAATTTTTTCGAGTTTTAATGTGGCGAACACCCCATAGCAAAGAACTTGTATACTAGTTATACACTCCACGAGAATATTATGTCTTTGTGCATTTGTTTGTAACACCCAAAAGGAAACGAGTTAGACCCATCGTCTATTATACAGATCGTCTTAGAATCACTTTCTGAGTCGATTTAGCAATGACCGTCTGTCGTCCATTGTTGTAATCAAATTACAGGTTGCAACTATAGTCCGATCTTAAAAAAAATTGGCACAAATAAGTTTTGTGGATCAAGGACGAACGCTATTTAATTTGAGGCAATTGGTTCAGATTTATATATAGCCCCCATATAAATGTCGCTCCCGATTTAACATTTTCCGCTCTAGAAACCACATATTGTACTCGATTATCTTTAAATTTGGCACAACATCTTATAATCCAACTGAAAACACATATGCTGAAATTGGTTGAGATCGGTTCAGATTTAGATATAGCCCCCATACAAATGTCGCTCCCGATTTGACATTTTCCGCTCTAGAAACCCCATATTGTACTCGATTTTCTTTAAATTTGGCACAACATCTTATAATCCAACTGAAAACACATATGCTGAAATTGGGTGAGATCGGTTCAGATTTAGATATATCCCCCATACAAGTGTCGTTCCCGATTTGACATTTTCCGCTCTAGCAACCACATATTATACCCTATTTTCTTTAAATTGGCACAAAATCTTATAATCCAACTAAAAACACCTATGCAGAAATTGGATAAGATATAGCCCTCATACAAATGTCGCTACCGATTTGATATTTTTCGCTCTTGAAACGACATATTGTACCCGATTTTCTTTCAAATTGGCACAACATCTTATAATCCAAGTAAAAGAAACCTATGATAAAGTCGGTAAGATCGGTTCAGATTTAGTAATATCCCAAATACAAATGTTGCTCCTAAATGTTTAACCTATTTTGGCCAAACTATACATATTATATTTCACCTATTTCGTTCCAGTTTTCAATATACCCCCATATAAATGTCGTTTCCGATTTAACATTTTTTGTCAAATACATACATTTCCATTATAAAAAATCCTTCCCGTTTCACGTTTTCACCGAATTGAATTGTATTCGGATAGAAAGTGGAGTGTATCATAGAGTCGGCCCCGCCCGACTTTAGAATTTCCTTACTTGTTTTTAGTTATAGCTAATTTACTATAGGTTTACAACTCAATATATATAAATTAGATAGCCAGAAGAACTTTTTAAAATATTATAAATATTTTTACGTGTTTAAGGAGACGCTCTGTAAATGTGTAATTTTATGAGGATCATTTTTGTGGAAGATCTTAACCCTGTAGCTCCACTCTTTATGGGTCAATTTGACCCTCTTTTCGAGAAAATCAATAAAAGTCCTTTCAAAAAGGACATTCAAGGATTGAAATGTTCTACGAAAAAAATTGCGGACATTTTCAGTGTTCAAAGTTGTAAATAAAACTCTTCACACATAAATAACAACATTACACGCCAACTTATACAACAAAATTACTAGGGTTAAATTGGGTCCATGTTTTTTGGAAGATCGATCATCAGTAAAAATACGTTAAGTTCGACCGGGCCGATTATTACATAAACCCCCGGCCTTCCCCACCATGAAGTACATTCCACAGTATATATTTATTTTTCGAGTTCACTGAAAATGTACATTTTTGTATGGGGGTATATTGATACCTGGAACGAAATAGGTGAAATATAATATGTATAGTTTGGCCAAAATCGGATAAACATTTGGGAGCAACATTTGTATTGGGGCTATATCTAAATCTGAACAGATCTTACCTAATTTCTGAATAGGTGTTTCTAGTTGGATTATAAGATGTGCCAAATTTAAAGAAAATCGTGTACAATATTTCGTTTATAGAGCGGAAAGTGTCAAATCGGGAGCGACATTTGTATGGCTATATATAAATCTGAAACGATCTTACCTAATTTCTGCACATGTGTTTCTAGTTGGATTATAAGATGTTGTGACAAATTTAAAGAAAATCGAGTACAATATGTCGTTTATAGAGAAGAAAATGTCAAATCGGAAGCGACATTTGTATGGGGGCTATATCTAAATCTGAACCGATCTAACCTAATTTCTGCATATGTGTTTCTAGATGGATTATAAGATGTTGTGCCAAATTTAAAGAAAATCGAGTACAATATGTCGTTTATAGAGCGGAAAATGTCAAATCGGCAGCGGCATTTGTATGGGGGCTATATCTAAATCTGAACCGATCTTGCCTAATTTCTGCATATGTGTTTATAGTTAGTTTATAAGATGTTGTGTCAAATTTAAAGAAAATTGAAAAAAATGCAAACGAAAAAACTAAAACAAATGAGCGTTGGCACGGCAGAAGTGTTGCTGGGTAACTATACCTGCATATACACATACTATGCAACTCAATGAGATGCTTGTAAGATGGCATGTGTGCTTTATTACTTGGTGCGATTTTTTAAACGCAAATTCGGCAAGTGAGTTGTGATTCTCGTTCGTTTGTGAGAATCATCTCCTTATAGAGGCCGGGTTTGATGTTGAAAAGTCGCTGCGAATCCACTTGAAAAGACTTTTGACATGGTCGAAATCATGATCGTGGTAGTCTGCAGTCAAGTAATAAATGTCACCATGCCATTTGTAAATAAATTTGCATTCTATTAAATATAGAAGCAAAATGGTCTTGAGCCAGGACAATATCGCAGTTCAAATCGAAAATCGAGTACAATATGCCTTTTATAGAGCGGAAAATGTCAAATCGGGAGCGACATTTGTATGGGGGCTATATCTAAATCTGAACCGATCTTACCGAATTTTTGCGTAGTTGTTTCTAGTTGGATTATAAGATGTTGTGCCAAATTTAAAGAAAATCGGCTACAATATGTGGTTTCTATAGCGGAAAATGTCAAATCGGGAGTGAAATTCATATGGGGGCTATATATAAATCTGAACCGATTTGCCTCAAATTAAATAGCGTTCGTCCTTGGTCCAAAAAACTTACCTGTGCCAATTTTTTTTAAGATCGGACTATAATTGCGACCTGTACTTTGATTACAACAATAGATGGACAGACAGACAGACAGACAGACAGACAGACAGACAGACAGACAGACGGACATTGCTAAATCGACTCAGAAAGTGATTTTAAGTCCATCGGTATACTTAACAATGCAATGCAAATGCACAAAGACATAATACTCTCGTGGAGCGTATAAACAGTTTGAATACCGATACAAAATACTGTCGATACAATATTATTTTTCCGCGTACGAAGTAGAGGGTATTTGCTAGTAATGTATAATAATGTAATAATGCACCGTATGTTAATGCTTATTAGCTGCGATTACTATTTTAACAGTGGCGAGTATATGACAAGAAGTCATGTTTAATGTCAGCATGTTCTTTCCTCTAGGCAGAACAGTTAACGAAAACAAACAAGGAGTCTTATTTTAACAGCCTGTTACAATTGTAAGCGTGTGTCACAAATCACAAATTTCATTTTAAACTTATCTGCGAACAGAGTTCAATTCGCACAACATACTTCATCCGTTGATGTAACACGTTGGTGTAAAACATGACGATATTATTTTACAGCTCTTCCAGAAACATTATAACATCGTACATACCTACATACACACATACATACATATTACATAAGTAAAGGGTGATTTTTTAAGAGCTTGATAACTTTTTTTTTTAAAAAACGCATAAAATTTGCAAAATCTCATCGGTTCTTTATTTGAAACGTTAGATTGGTCCATGACATTTACTTTTTGAAGATAATTTCATTTAAATGTTGACCGCGGCTGCGTCTTAGGTGGTCCATTCGGAAAGTCCAATTTTGGGCAACTTTTTCGAGCATTTCGGCCGGAATAGCCCGAATTTCTTCGGAAATGTTGTCTTCCAAAGCTGGAATAGTTGCTGGCTTATTTCTGTAGACTTTAGACTTGACGTAGCCCCACAAAAAATAGTCTAAAGGCGTCAAATCGCATGATCTTGGTGGCCAACTTACCGGTCCATTTCTTGAGATGAATTGTTCTCCGAAGTTTTCCCTCAAAATGGCCATAGAATCGCGAGCTGTGTGGCATGTAGCGCCATCTTGTTGAAACCACATGTCAACCAAGTTCAGTTCTTCCATTTTGGGCAAAAAAAGTTGGATATTATCTCACGGTAGCGCTCACCATTCACAGTTACGTTACGATTCGCATCATCTTTGAAGAAGTACGGTCCAATGATGCCACCAGCCCATAAACCGCACCAAACTGTGACTTTTTCTGGATGCATTGGTAGCTCTTGCAATGCTTCTGGCTGATATTCACTCCAAAATCGACAATTCTGCCTATTTACGTACCCATTGAGCCAAAAATGAGCTTCGTCGCTGAACACAATTTCTTTCTTTCTGAACTTTCTTAACAGAGCACGCATTTTGATAATAAAATTCAATGATTTGCAAGCGTTGCTCGTTAGTAAGTCTATTCATGATGAAATGTCAAAGCATACTGAGCATCTTTCTCTTTGACACCATGTCTGAAATCCCACGTGATCTGTCAAATACTAATGCATGAAAATCCTAACCTCAAAAAAATCACTCTTTATATTCGACACGTAAAAGAAAGTAAAGTTTTTCCGATGACAGACCTCTGGAGTTAGCTGTGATGTTGTTGGTGTTGCATTTCATCATTAAGTTCTGTTTGTTTGTTTGTTAACACAGATGTTGTGCTGCTGGAAGTGTTGTTAACACATTTTACGATGTGTGAAATGTCTATGAAAATGTTGATCATTGAGACACTTTTCTCCAAGTTTACCATCATCTTGTCGATGATGTCGGCTCCGAACAAAAAATAAGCAAGCATATGTTCTAGGAACAAAGCTCACACACACACACAAACCACTTGAACACCCATTTTATTGAACACTCATAGTACTGCCATCTTAAGCTTTTCAAAAAAAGTTTCGACATAAAAAATTGTATCCCATGCTGTCGTCATTGCAGAAAATGTCATAAAATATTCTTGTGTCTTAAACCGCTATCAAATCCTTCAACTTCAAAATTATTTTGTTGTTGAGAAAAAAAGGAATAATTTTTAAAGAGCTTTATGGCAGTAACTTATCACTAAATCTTATAAAATGTATGTTGCATTTTATGACACCACAAAGTGAAGTTTTTGTTAAATTTTGAATTCAAATGGAGTCCACTTTTACTATTCCATGAAGCAGGCCCGTGCGCAGGATTTTCCCTGGGGGGGTTTTCATCTACACTCATAAAAAGTTACGCTCTACACTTATAATGAGTTAAAATTAACTAAAATATAGGAAACCAAGTACATTCTTACTAAATATAAGTAGAATTTTGCTGAAATTTTCCTAAATCTAAGTAAATTTTTCCTAATACCAAGTAATTTTTTACTAAATTTAAGCAACCTTTTCCTAAAACTAAGTAAATTTGTACTAAATCTTAGTAACATTTTGCTGAAAATTTCCTAAAACTAAGTAAATGGTTACTAAATATTTACTAAAACTGAGGACAATTTTGCTGATTTTTTCCTTCAAAATGAATACATTTGTACTTAAACTGAGGAAATTTTATTTTATACAAGGAAAAAAGGTGAAATTAAAATAAGTTCAATTTAACTAAAAAAATCAAACAAATTGTTTTGCTGCAGAGTATGCAAAACTGATACAAAAAATGACAACATGAAATATTCTCAAAGTTTCATGATTCCTCTGCCATAAGGAGTTGAGCTATTACTCCATGATTGTTGCGAAGGAAAGATAGGCGCCTTCGCAGTGGTTGTTTAGAATAATTCATAAAGTATTTAAGAAATAAGTATCTGCAAACAAACGAGAATTGCTTCTTAGATTAATATTCAAGCATTAAACAATTTCAAAAGTTTTTTTAAAAGTTCATTAATACTTAAATGTATGAAGAACTCGGCATAAATTTCAGTAAACATTTTAACTTCATTTTAGGAAAAAACACATTTTTAAGTTAAAATTTTTTCCATACAAAAAATTTCAGATTTTTTCTCACTTAAAACCATGGAAATATTCTTCCATATAAGTTTGAATTTACACAATTCTAAGAATTTTTTAATAGATCCACAGAAATGTTTTTAATTAAATCTACTACCCTTTTTCTAGTAAATGAACTATTTACTACTAACTATTTTATTTAAGAAGGAAACTTTACTCATACTTAGTTAATTTTTCAACTTTTTAGGAAATTTTTACTGGAGCGTTTGGAAACCACTCATATTTATTGTCAGGATCTTCGAGTAATATTTTGATACATTCGTCCGACAGACATCGTCGGCAAAATTGCATTTCAGTAATTCATCTATCAGTACACTCAAAGGAATATGCCAGTAAAAGAAAGCGGAAAGTCTACTGAAAGAGCAAATTTTCTGCTATTAAAAAAGAGACAGCAGTTTTGTATCTGCTGAGATGGTAAACAGTTGTTTGTTGTTTTTAGCATTATATATGATACGCATATTGTCATAAGCTAATATAAAAGGAAATTCGATTCGATTAATTAACAACAGCAGACTGCAAACTCTTTAGCAGTGTGAATGGTGATGTGAAGATTGCAGAAAACTGCTGTTATGCCAAAAAAACAGCTGTAATAGCAGAAAAGTGTCTGCTAATAGGCAGCAGACAATCGCTGCTTTTATTAACAGACTTATTCTCTAAGTGTAGAACTTTTTTTTAATAGTTACTTGAAATTACATACATACATATCGAGGGCTTATGTTCATAATATTCATTCATAATTCTGAAACTTTTCATAAACAAATAAATATTCCCCATGAAGTCAGCAATCACATGCCAAAGAAATATTTTGGTATTCTCAATATAATAAAATGTTACGCCGGTTTTTTTTTAAATATACTTTTCACAATTTTTAACTTTATCCATTTTTCATAACTGGGGAATCAAAATGCTATTAACGGGAAATGATGGAATTTGATAGTACGATATGCCCTAAATCAAGAAAAATGTTTTAAACAAATCGTTGTAGCGAATTATAACCTTCGGTTTTATGCTACTCCATTGTTGAATTATTTTTTTCTATTATTTTTATGTTCATAGCCACTTATGGCTTTAGAAAAAAATCTTTTCCAAATTTATGTGACTTTTGAATATAAGCCCTCGATATCTATTTTGAAGAAATATTACACAAAAAACGATCAAATTCCTCGGCGATAAACCCTTCAGTCCCGCATTTTTTCTATGATAAAAGCAGAAAATTGGATATGCTTTTTGACAAAGTATGGGTCTAAATAGAATGTCTAAAGAGTTTTGGGGGTTTTAATTTATATAGGACATGAGTAACAGGATGTTTACTCAAAATCTTTATACGCATATTCCGATTAAATAAAAAATATTTGGAAATGTTTCTTCATTTTTATAATCTTAAGTATGTGTAAGTTCGAATAACAAATGCAGTTTTTTTTATATTCGATGAAATGCAAGAAGAAACAACTAGAAATTTTAATTCCAAAAAAACCAAATAATTGGTATTTTACGTCTTCCTATGTAGATCCAAGTTACTGAATTTGTTGTTTCTCTTTTGAATAATACTTGTTACATATGTACAAAAAAATACATAAAAAATAAAAAAAATAAGCATCAAGCAAATTATTTGCTTTTATTAAGAATATTTTAGATTTCATTATGATATTGTTACAATTCTTTACTTTTATTTAATTATTATGAAATACAATAATTATAATTATAATTCATAAAAATAATTCATTAATTTAAATTATTGTATTTGGTTCCCGAGAGGATTGTGTTCGATGTCCGCTAACGATTTTAAAAAACAGAACATCAGTTTAATTGACCGGCAGTCTGACACAGCAAAAATTCGTCTTCATTCATTACTCAATCAGACTTACTCTCAAATTTCTTCTCCAACATTCAATGTCATTTCATTAACTCTCAATGACATACACAGGTCAATGTCAAAGCGGAGACTTTTATCCTCTCTTTCTCTTTGTTATTGGTATTCCATTAGCGATGCACTTATTTACTCCATGCTTTGCTTCGTTCATTCGTTGTGTATGAGTGGAACGTCCCCCTATCTCTATTTTGAGTACATTTACTAAAGCAGTAATATTTGTATAGTGTCTTAGAATAATGAATACTTGGTTCGGGTATTCATTTATCTAAATCACAAAAAAAACTATCAGTCGTAACAATATCATAGTGATTCTTATCTACACTTTTTTAAAATTAATAAACGATTTTGTTATTAAATTTCCAAAATTTCCAAATTGGAGCCAATGATTAACATTACACAATCTTGAAATTGGCACAATTCGTTTAGTTTGTTTGTATTTTTCATAACCTCTGTCCGAAATTCAAGAAAATGTCCACGATTTTTTTATGTCATTTTCGTGTTTTTCATTATTTTACTGCAAAATTACCATTTCAGACGAGTTATTTTAAAAAGACCTTAAAAATTCTATATTTTATTCCTTCAGAAAGTCTAGAAGGTTTTAAAAAGTATATGTTCGAAACCTCTCTGGGGGTGGTTTGAACCCCCAAAACACCCCCCCCCCCTGTGCACGGCCCTGCCACGAAGCGATGTAAGGCAAGTTAAATGAGTCAAAAAGTGAAAACGGGAAGATTTTTTTATGTTTCCTAATTATAGGCTAATATGACCTGGTCCGATTTGTCAAATCGATAAGAATATTTGTATCGGGGCTATTGACTAACTTTCACAATTTGTATGGGAGCTATATATAAATCTGAACCGATCTAATACATTTTTACCACAGGTGTTTCTAGTTGAAATGTAAGATGTTATGCCAATTTTTAAGAAAATCTCTTGTAATATATGGTATCTAGAGTGAAAAGATTAAAATCGGCAGTGAAATTCGTATGGGAGCTATATGTAAATCTGAACAGATCTGACCCATTTTCACTATGGGTGTTTCTAGGACAAATAAAGCGTAATTTTTTAGCTATTTTCTTTTTGGCAACACTGGTTTAAACAGCTGACGCACGTTTCGTGTTTTGTTTCACTGTCAAACATCTTCAGTTTGGTCTATAATTTAACCATGAATCGTCTTACAAACGAACAACGCTTGCAAATTATTGAATTTTATTATCAAAATGCGTGCTCTGTTAAGAAAGTTCATCGCGCGCTTCCATTTTATGGTCAGTTTAATCGACCCACTGAAGCGGCTATTCGGGCTATTGTGACTATTGTATTACGCACCAAATTTACATTGTTGGACATTAAACCACCAACACGCTTACGTAGAGTGCGAACTGAAGAAAATATCGCAGCTGTATCGGCCAGTGTTAATGATGACCATCAATTATCGATTCGTCGCCGTTCGCAGCAATTGGGCCTCTGTTACTCAAAAACGTGGAAATGCCAAAATTGGACTAAGCGGATGGACCATTTGAGGCGCAGTCAAGGTCAAAAAATTATATGGACCGTACTATCGATTCAAATAAAGATTTCATGCATTTTTCTGAATTTTATGTGCTTTTTCTGAAAACCTTTCCTATAGCTTTTAAAAAATCACCCTTTATAATATATTTCGCCTAATTTAAAGAGGGTCTGTTAAAACATGTGGTTTCTAGAGCGGAAAAAGTCAAATCGGGCTCAAAATTTGTATGGGAGCTATATGTAAATCTAAACCGAGCTGACCTATTTTCACCATAGGTGTTCCTAGTTTAAATAGTATTTGTTTTGCCACATCTGAAGACAATCAGATACAATGTGTGATTTCTAGAGCAGAAAAAGTCAAATCGGCACGACCTGTATCGTGATTACAAGAATAGATGGACAGAAAGACGGACATTGCAAAATCGATTCAAAAAGTGATTCTAAGTCGATCGGTATAATTAGCAGTGGGTCTATCTCACTTCCTTTTGGGTGTTACAAACAAATGCACATAATACTCTCGTGGAGTGTATACAAATATAAAAATATTTACAGTGTTGGTCTGGAAACTTTATATTAAAACTAGCTTAACCCCGCCCGCTTCGCCAGGCAAAAACAAAAATGGTAAAATTAAAATCAGGTTTCATATTGATCTTATCATATTGATATTATCGTGGTCAGTAATATATACGTTCCAATTTTCAGCCTTCTAGCTAAAAGACACTTTTGCCACTCCCCAACTACCCACCAAACGAAAATTCAAACTCCAGCATCATATTTATCTTTCTTGTTGTCAGTAATATATACGTTCCAATTTGCAGCCTTCTGGCTCAAAAAAACACTACTGCCACACACATAAAATGAAAATCCAAATTTCGGCATCATATTTATCATTCTCGTGGTCAGTAATATTTATGAACCAATTTTACATCCTATGTCCTTCCTTGGGCCAACACGAATTCATCAAGCCCAAAATCGTGAAAATCAGACGATCCGTTATAAAGTTTTGCGTGTTCACACGGACGGCATTCTCTTTTATAAATATATATTATTTTTTACTTTTCAAATAATTTCATTTGATATTTTTTCAAATTATCTGAATCACCTAAAATGGACATTTAAAAAAAAATATTTGTTTACGTGATGTAAATGTCAGTGGAAATAGTGTGACTTAGACCACTTTCGAACTGACACTAAAGACACTTTTGGTGTGCATAAAATGAGAAATATCATTGTTAGGGCACATTTTTATAAATGTCAAAAATATCATACCATTTTTTTTTTGGTTTTTGACTTAGACCACTATCATTCTAACTGGCACATTCTCTCCAAAACGGATCAAATAAAAATTTGGTTTTTTTTATTAATGTATTTTTGCTGTACATAAAGCTTATACAGGGTGAAGTATACTGTGTTGAAACGGGTTGTTGTCATTGTGTCGCTTCCGCGCAGTGCAAGAGGAATTTTTGTGGCGAGGATACTGCTTTTTAAATTTCATAACTTCTTTAGAAAATAATGTTTTACCGTTTGTTCTATACTTTCGATTTGTGTGAGATCCCACGAAATGGTTTTTTGCAATTGAAAGTAAACACTAGAGAAAAAATTATTGAAATTAAATCATAAAAATATTTATAGTATTTTTTATTGGTAAGAACAAACAACAAAAAAATTTTTCCCTCACAAGGTCTAACAATATACATAATAACCCCTAATATATTAGAGTATTTAAGGACATTTTTTCAATTTGTCTGCTGGATTAAATGGGGCAAAAAGGCATAAAAATTAGACATATTAAATGACAACAGCCAGAAACACGAAATTCGGTGTGCACATTCCTCTAATTGACTAGATACATAATATAAAAATATTTTTTTCCAAATTCGTACTTTTAAGGGGTAAAATGGGAATAAAGGGATAAAAATGGTACCAATCAAACGGATGTACCTAGAATAATGAAATTCGGTGTATACATTCCTCTGATTGCATAGACAAGTAAAATACATGGATTTTTCAAAATTCGTACTTTATTGGTTTAAAATGGAAAATTGGGATAAAAAGAGTACCAATCAAATGACCGCAGCTATAGTCATGAAATTCGGAGTATAGCGGAGTAGCGACATTAGTATGGGGACTATATCTAAATCTGAACCGATCTTACCCACTTTCTGCATAGGTGTTTCTAGTTGGATTATAAGATGTTGTGCCAAATTTAAAGAAAATCGAGTACAATATGTGGTTTCTAGAGCGGAAAATGTCAAGTCAGGAGCGTCATTTGTATGGGGGCTATATCTAAATCTGAACCGATTTGCCTCAAATCAAATAGCGTTCGTCCTTGATCCACAAAACTTAGTTGTGCCCATTTTTGTTAAGAGCGGACTATAATTGCGACCTGTAATTTGATTACAACAATAGATGGACAGACGGACATTGCTAAATCGACTCAGAAAGTGATTCTAAGCCGATCTGTATAATAAACGATGGGTCTAATTCGTTTCCTTTTGGGTGTTACAAACAAATGCACAAAGACATAATACTCTCGTGGAGTGCATAATGATGACCAACCAAATGGCCACAGCTAGAATCATAGAATTCGGTGAATATATATTCCTCTGAATGCGTAGACACGAAAAATAAAACAGATTTTTTCCAAATTCGTACTCATTTACTTTTACGGCAAAAAATGGTTGAATCAATTTCATGATTTATTTAAGTTATGTTGCACTATGTTCGTTATAAATAAATTTTTAAAATTTGAAATAAAATAGAATGGAAATACAGCCAAGTGAACCCACTATCTACCAATATTTGTATTTATTTAAGCTTTTTGAATATAGCGTTGATTGAAATAATAAAAAGATTATATTTTTTGGTTTGGCTATATTAAGAGAAAATATATTTTCCTGTAATATTACTGCACTTCTACGAAAATCGACAGCCTCTGTGGAATGCAATCCATGGTGGAGGGTATATAAAGTTCGGCCCGGCAGAACTTAACGGCTTTTTTACTTTACAAAAATAATGTATGCAATAAATTTCAAGTGCATATAAATAAGAAATTAAAAAATCCTTAAATAGTCTAAATATTAGTCCTTGTTACGGAAACAGTTTTCCTTCTGGGCCGATTTCGCCCACTTTCAATCCCAATCATAGAGATATATTTAGGCAAAATTTTAACCTCTTAGGTTATTTCGTTCGGCGGCTAGCGTGTTTTCAACAGACAGACGAACATGGCTAGATCGTCTTAGAAGTTTACCCGGATACAGAATATATACTTTTTGGGGTCTCTGATGAATATTTCAAGGTGTTACAAACGAAATGACAAAGTGAATATATATCCATCCTTAGGTGGAGGATATAAAAAGTTTTTTTCCCGAGCTACGATTCGAACCAGAGACTTTCTGGTGCAAAGCGAACACGTTACCTGTATACTTGTGAAAATGCTATTCGTAAAATGTTATATATTACAGACTTGTTTGGAACTTGATTAAAAAACTTCCTCAAAAGAGGAAAAAGTGCAAATTTAGATTTTGAGATGAGATTAAAATGTGCTTCCTGCGGAAGTACTTCCAATGTTTTTGCTGGGATATTGCAACTTTTAGTATAAACTAAAGGTTTGTTCCTCATATTCATTAAACAGAATCTGCTGTGGACATATTTTAATATCAAAGCAGCTCCACATAGGGTAATCAATAAAAGTCACTATTTCCCCTTAAGATGCTTAATATCTCTCCACATATACGTTCTAGTACGTTTAAGTTCTTCTAATGGAGTTGTACTGTAGTTTTTCACCCCGCATATGGCAGAGGAAGGATTTTGTGTTTTCCCATCATTCAATATTTAAGTGGATTTGTGGTACACAGTTGGATGCTAATGAATAACTCCCCTCATGCAGTGCCACAGACAGCATTAAATGGCAAAACTGCAGATATCACAACATGACATGACACGATATTTGGAGTGCGGTGTCACCGTAGTCGTGGAAATTCTAAAGAAAGCAGAATCTATATGGATACAAATATAGTGCTCAGATTTTGAAATGGCTAAAAGTGAATTAAATCGTTGTCAAAATGATTTACAATCATTAGTTTAATATCGTTTCAACTATTTTGTGAATTTTATTAAGGTAACAACCACAGCAACACATATGTTAAGCAACACTAAAACGTATTGTTTTTATTAAAAATATTAAAAAATATACCTTCAGACTTTGACGTTGTGTCATTATTTTCTTTGTGCCACCAGATATTTTCAAAGAACTTTTGATATTTGATATTGCGGGGAAGTCATGCGTATCCGTATAGTTCGATTTTATATGTTCACACCAAAACCCCTTCCGACTGACTCATCCAAATTGTTTTCAAACTTTCTGTTTGATGCGTATGTCCTCTTTTACGAATGCTGGCATAAACGACAAGGAAGGATTGTATAACAACAGTGTGTCGTAATATGGAAAATTGATTTCGACTTGCCAACCGTCACCCACCCAACATTGGCTGACTACGTTGGGAGTATATGCTCCATTGAAGATGAAAAGACACAAAGAAATTTATGCAGCGAACAAGATTTTCTATCGGTTTGTTTTTTGTTTGGCGGGGCTTGTTTTACACATACATGATTTTGATAGTCAGCAGCGCATACGTCGATATATTTGCATATTATTCGTCAATTTGAGTATTGTGTAAGTGACCTTGAAAATATCATTATTTCCGTGCCCTCGTATGGTGACATCGATGACGCTTGGTGAAATAATAACACATATTCTACACCATTTCCAAGTAAGTAATTCAGAAAAGATCAATTGTAATTCAGAATTTCCATTTGAAATACAGAACACATCAGTTGATATTCAGAAATTCCATTTGAAATTCAGAACTCATCACTTGATATTAAGAAATTCCATTTGAAATTCAGAACTCGTCACTTGATATTCAGAAATTCCATTTGAAACTCAGAACTCATCACTTTATATTCAGAAATTCCATTTGAAAATCAGAACTCATCAATTGAAATTCCATTTGAAATTCAGAACTCATCAATTGAAAATCAGAACTTGTTATTTGAAATTCAAAACTTGTTATTTGAAATTCAGAACTCATCAAATGAATTTCATATGAAATTCAGAACTTTTCAGTTCAGAAGTTATCAATTCAGAAATTATATTCTACGCATGTAAAACTTTTTAAAAGATATTTACATACAATCTAAATTATTTATTAATTACGGTTATATATATTCTTAGCTTTATAGATCGTCGGAATGAAATCATAAATTGAATATAGAAAGTCTTTGGTAACACTCCACTTATCTTGTAAAGTTGGCCAAGTTAAAGTTTGAAATGAAAATTATGTACCGATTACAGAAAAATGCTCTTTTTGTTGTTTTTAATTTCACGTCTATTGACGGTCGCTATTAATTGCCTGTTAAATATTTTTAAAGCTTGTGTTCTTCCATTTCCAATCTAACGATCTATTTCTTGATTTCATTGATTTATTGAATTTTATCAATTTAAATATATTTATGTACGACTGACTTTGGAGTATATCGAGTTATTTCTCTACAAATGTTTTCCGAATTTTGTTTGATAAATTCTGAATTTCATATGAAATGTTCTGAAATTCATTTGATGAGTTCTGCATTTCAAATAACAAGTTCTGATTTTCAATTGATGAGTTCTGAATTTCAAATGGAATTTCAGAATTTCAATTGATGAGTTCTGAATTTCAAATGGGATTTCTGAATATCAAGTGATGTGTTCTGAATTTCAAATGGAATTTCTGATTTTCAATTGACGAGTTCTGAATTACAATTGATCTTTTCTGAATTACACTTGGAAATGGTGTAGATCTAATGTGAGTGTTCCAGTTTATTACGGGTGTGTTTTATTTATATTATTTTAACCGGGATAAAAACGTTAATAAAGAGTTATTTTTTACTCAAAATAAAAGATTTTTTTTCTATTACAAAAATACGTACTATTATTATATTATAATAATAACGTATACATACCCCGGTGTTAGGCGTTGTGTTGGTACGTTTCTTCATATGATTGACTTTGGGTAAGATTTTAGTGATAGTTTGCGCGGGCGTATACTTACTATTATTATACCCTCACTCTACAGAATAGGAGGGCATATATCATTTGGTACAGCAAAAAAGTGTAACGCATCAAAGGAGTGACTTAAGACCCTAAGAATGTTGGACCAAATCCGTTTCACGACTTTTTAAGATTGAGCCATGTCCGTCCATCTGGCTGGTGTACACGATAACTATCGAAGGGAGTTAATGAATCAATTCAAACTTTGCACATGATAATTTTTAATAATTTTTTCCAAACTTAGTTTAAATTCGAAGATGGGCGAAATTGCCACGCCCCTTCGTGTACCTTCCACATAAATGGATCATATTCCTATGTTAAATTAAAACCGATGTTCGGAATCACCTATATTTTGGTCATTGATTATGTTTTTATAATCACTTATTTGTACTAAATATGACGGGTTTTGCCACGCCCCTTCCAGTACCTCCCACACAAATCACCCAAAACTACATACAATAAAAGCTGTTATAACTTATATACGGATGATCAGAATTCTGTGAAATTTGATATTTAGCAATGCTTTTTTTAGTGGTTACATTCGCATGGAATATGGGCGAAATTGTCACACCCCTTCTGGTACCTCCCACACAAAGTTGCATAACCATTGGTTACAATAAAACTGACATAACATCCATACGGGTAGTCAAACTCATTTACAATTTGATATTTAAAAATGTTTTTATAATCACTTTAAACCTTATAAATATTTACTTTTTAGCTACGGCCCTTCTTGTACCTCCCACGCAATTGTCCCTATACTAGGTAATATTAAATCCTTCATAACTTTTATACTGGTGCATGGAATCCACTATGACTTGATATTTGATCATGTTTTTACAATTGTTCATCTTTTCCCCCAATTTCACCTTTTCCACTCTATAAACCTCATGTTTTAACAGATCTTCTTCAAATCTTTCAAAATATATTATATTTAAACTAGAAACACCCATGTTGAAAATGAGTCAGATCGATTGAGATTTACATATAGCTCCCATACAAATTTCGCACCCGGATAGACTTTTCCGCCACAGAAACCACGAATTATCACCGAATTTCTTCAAAGTGAGCATAACACGTTATATTTGAACTGGAAGAACTTATTGTGAAAGTGGGTCGCTTTATTCCATGTTTGGATATATCCCCGATACAAATATTCTTTTCGATTTGACAAATTGGACCAGGTAAATACTGAAATGAATTGTATTCGTATAGAAAGTGGAGTGTATCATATAGTCGGCCCCGCCCGACTTTAGCCTTTCCTTACTTGTTTTATTATGATAATATTGGTATGGTTCAATTATTTATGGAACCAAATATCGGCACACCTCTATCCGATGGTCCAAATTTTCGATTACGCTGGCTTATCGGCGTACTTTCTTTCAAATAACCCCAAAGAAGGAAGTCCAACGGTGCAAATCACACGATCTTGGCGGCCAATTGACATTGTTTCGTTAGCTGTGTGGCAAGTGGCACCGTCCTGTTAAAACCACATATCGTCCACATCCATATCTTCCAATTCGAGCCATAAAAAGTTCGTTCACAGTAACTGCCTGACCGGCCTCATTTTGGAAAAAATACGACCCGATGATGCCGCCAGCCCATAAACCGCACCAAACAGTCACTCTTTGTGGGTGCATTGGTTTTTCGACAATCACTCTTGGAGTATCATTCGCCCAAATGCGGCAATTCTGCTTATTGACGTGACAGTGCCTCATCACTGAAGATGAATATCTTCGAAAATTCCACTCATCCACTGTTGTCATTTCTTGCCACCATTCTAACCACTGACGATGTTTGGAATGGTCAAGAGGTTTTCGTTCGCGTGAGAGGTGCAACTGTTGGGCACGACGACGAATTGAGGTGGACGGCTCTTCAGCCACACTATAGGGATTCTTATTTGTTAAAAGTGAGTAAACTCATAAATTCATCAGAAATCATCTTAAAAGGTAAATATCATCACTATGTATGTTTTTTTAAAATAATTTATGAAAAATGATATTTATTTGGAAAAGAATCCTACATATTAAATACATTTTGAAAAACCTCACAAGGATTATAAAAGTAAAATAAAAACCAAAATCGATTAAAAATAAAAAACAATTTATTTTTTAATATATTATCGTATCATATTTAATGCAAAGGCACAAATTATTAAATGTTTTTTGTGGCAAATTAAATAGCATCGGAATCACTTCTAAGAGTTGGTCATTTGCGTCTTCCAGTCACTGGGGAAGTGCTGTCATCGCTTATAGATATTGTGACAGTTATACATGGCTGCAGAACTGTCTGTTCATGTAAGAATTAACATATTATACCCCCACTAGGGTACAATGTATTTGTGCATTTGTTTGTAACATCCAGAAGGAACCGAAATATACCCATTGTTTAGTATACCAATCTAATTGAATAAGGAAGCATTTGTAATGTGGTACTGGGTATACGGTATTCACTCATGAGAAAATATAATCCCGTCATTCTTAAGACAGTCTCTAATATACTCCTGTCCCATGCACATATTATATTTGTACTTATATTATTCTGAAAATCATCATTTAACTACCCATCAATTTACTCCAAATCTTACGAATTGATGTTGCACACACACACACACACACAAAGTCATAAGAAGATTATCTCCACCTTCCTTTCCTTCATCGTTTTGACAAATTACATTTTTTAAATATTTGTCAGTGTATCATTGCTGTGTCTTTAAACATTGACATTGTCAACATCTGTGTTCTTTTTCATTTTTGCCAAATAACGAAACAACCGAAACTTGTCCTTGGAATAAAATGTGAATATTTAAAAAATGTCAACTCATGCTGTAACGTAGGACATTTTTTACATACATATGTTGTATGTACATTAGGGCGTACCTCAAAAAAAAAAGTTCGCCGTACACCTTCGAATATGAAGTATTATTGAAAGGTAGTTTCAAAAATTTTTTTTTTATTTTTTTATGCCGAACGTAGGGGTCGCGATTCTACATTTTTCTATATAACTTCTGCATTTATAAACGGATTTTAAAGTGTGATACATCGATGTTTTTGTCTCGACGAAGCCGATTTTTTTGTCTTTGAAGTCATTGAGCTCAAGCACCCCCTTCTGGTACTTACCCATCATATCTCAGTTGCTACTACCCTAATGTACCACTCTAATATCAGAAAATTAAAGCTCGCATAAAATCATGAATCATGCTTGAGCTCAATGACTTCAAAGACAAAAAAATCGGCCTCGTCGAGACAAAAACATCGATGTATCACACTTTAAAATCCGTTTATAAATGCAGAAGTTATATAGAAAAATGTAAAAGCGCGACCCCTACGTTCGGCATAAAAACATAAAAAAATTTTTTTTGAAACTACCTTTCAATAATACTTCATATTCGAAGGTGTACGGCGAACTTTTTTTTTTTACTTGTAACCTGGTACGTTGTACATATAACAGGGTAGTTTATTCAGTTGGTTGTTCTTTAAATAATTACAATATTTATATCATTTTTATGTTCATAGCCACTTATGCAGTCACAAATTAATCAGAAAAATTAAAAACTGGCTTTAGAAAAAATTTTTCTTTTCCAAATTTATATGACAGATGCCATCCATATCTGAGAATAGTTTGGCATCAAAAACTCATTTTCGAGAAAATGGTTCATAGCTGCTTTTGAATATAATCCCTCGATGTATCGAAATAATACTTCAAGTTAATTCAAAAAATAATTATAAGGAAGCAATCTTCAACAAAGCTTAAATACCACAAATATTGGTAGATAGTGGGTGCTAAAGTTGGTTGTATTTCCATCCTATTTTAATTCCAAAAGTAAAAATTTTGAAAATCCATTATCTCTCACGTACACAGCGCAAGATAACCTAACTTCATTATTTAACCAATTTTTGAAGTAAAACTAAAAAAGTACGAATTAGGAAAAATATTTTTATTTTGTATGTCTATGCCGTCAGAGGAATTGTATACCGAATTTCTTAATTTTAGCTGCGGCCATTTGGTTGGTACCATTTTTATCCCATTTTTCATTTTATCCCCTCTTAGTACGACGTTCTAAAATCTTTTACCTTGGATATACGAATTTGGAAAAAACTGTCAGAGGAATGTTTCTAGCTGTGGTCATTTGGTTGGTACACTTGGTATCTCTTTTTTCCATTTTAACTCCAAAAATTAGGAATTTCGAAAAATAAGTTTATTTTACGTGTCAGACGAATGTATACACAGAATTTCATTATTTTGGGTGCAGTCATTTGGTTGGTACCATATCCCTCCATTCCCATTTTACCCCTAAAGGAACGAATTTGGAAGAAAAACTTTCGTGTTTCTAGCTGTTGTCGTTTGATAGTTACCAGTTTTATCATTTTTCCCCCTATTTCACTCCCTACGAATAAGAATCACTTTATGGTGCACGTAATAGTGGGAATCCGCATACCCATTATCAAATTAGTACAATCAGACATATTGAAAAGACATGCTTAAACACTCCAAAAAATTAGGGGTTATTATGGGTATTTTCTGTTCTTGTGAGGAAAAAATGTTTCCCTTTCGACCGATTTCACCCAGTAGCAATACCAACCGATCTACGACTATAAGACGTATTTTTGGAAAATTTGAACCTGGCTAGATCGTCTTAAAATTTAATGACGATCAAGAATATATGTTTATATATGGTCTCAGGTCGATATTTCAATGTGTTATAAACGGAGTGACAAAGTTAGTTTACTCCCAACCTGGAAGTGAAGGATATAAACATGTTGAAATATTAATGCTTATTGGGGAAAGTTGTCCTTGTTAGGCAAAAATGTGTCCCTCTCGACCGATGCTGCCCATTTTCAATGCCAACCGATATTAGAAGTACGCTTGGAAAATTTGGATGATCTAGCTCTTCTCGTTTAGATGTTAGAGTGCTTTCAAAAGACGGACAGATATACATTCGTACGAACGGTACGGAGCGTAATTATTAGCTCAAATTAACCACTGAATATCTCGAAAACTGAAGAAGATAATAACCAAATGATAGGAAATTCTGAAAGGCCATATTGAAAACCGAGAATCGCATTATTCACTCAAAAATCCCAATATGGCAGATAGACCACATAGTATTTAACTAAGGATATGAAACTCCACTTTCAAAATCTGAATTCCTGACCCACATTCCACATTCTTAGTTTCATCCCAAAACCCCTATTATGCATGTTTTTTATTTTTGGCCAAAAAGAAGTGGCTGTTGAGGTCCTCTTATCGCATTAATTGGCGCAATTTATATTTAAGTATTTTACTATTTAATTATATTTATTAATTATTATTTATTTAATGAATATTTAATTATTTAATGAATAGGTTTTGAAAGTTATGCTATGTTGTTCAGTAAGATCAACTACACATAATGTGGAGGAAGGTATACAAATCAGAAATCAGTTTTGAATACAGACCATGATCAGCTATGCGCATGTCACTTCTTAAATTTCTAAAGAGGCTTCAGAAAAAGATGGAATTAATGAACCTTCCCGTATATCAGTCTAATCATCAGAACTGTATATAACCAAATTAGTATTTCAATGAGAGGAGGCTTAGGAGAGCACCTACACCTTTGTCATATGTATGTACAATTCGAAACTCAAAATGTTGGCAAGCCAATACTTCCAACCACCTCTAGCACTTGTCATTTTTTATACCCTCACTCTACAGAGTAGTAGGGTATATATCATTTGGGAAGTGTGATGCATTGAAGGAATTACTTAAGATTCTAAGTATGTTTGAACCAAATCCGTTTCACGACTTTTTAAGGTGTTTAAGCCATGTCCATCCGTCTGTCTGGCTGGCTTGTGTACACGATAATTCTCGAAAGGAGTTAAGGAATCGATTCATACTTTGCACATCGTAATATCTTTCCCAGACTTAGTTTAAGTTCGAAGATGGGCGAAATTTCCACGCCCCTTCCGGTACCTCCCAGACAAAGCTGTTATAACTTATACACTGATGATCAGAATACTGTGAAATTTTATATTTAACAATGTTTTTCTACTAGTTACATTCGCATGGAATATGGGCAAAATTGTCACACACACTTTCTGGTACCTCCCACACAAATTGGCACAAACTTTGGTTACAATAAAACCGATATAACATCCATACGGGTAGTCAAAATCATTTGCAATTTTATATTTGAAAATGTTTTTATAATCACTTTAAACCTAAACAAGTAAAAACGGCGTTAAATTCGGCCGGGCGAACTTTATATACCCTCCACCATGGATTGCATTTCGCAGAGGCTGTCGAGTTTCGTAGAAGTTACAGGAAAATAAATTTTTTTAATATAGGCGAACCGAAACAAATACAAATATTGAGAAAATAGTTTTATAACTAAATATAATATTTTTTTACTTCAAACCACGCTTATAATGCAAGGCTACCAATACGTTTACACTATATATATAGAAATAATACTTCAAGTCAATTCAAAAAAGTAAATATTCTTACAAATATTTATATTTTCAAAAAGCTTAAATACCACAAATATTGGTAGATAGTGGGTGCTACTTTAATTGCAAAAGTACAAATTTTGAAAATCCATTATCTCACGTACATAGTGCAAAATAACCATTTTTGCTGTAAAAGTAAAAAGTACGAATTTGGAAAAATCTTTTTATTCCGCGTGTCTATGCACTCAGAGGAATGTATACACCAAATTCCATGATTCTAGCTGCAGTCATTTGGTTGGTACCGTTTTTATCCCCTTTTTCCCATTTTACCCCCTTATGAGTACGACTTTCTAAAATATCTTTATTTCACGTGTCTACGCAATTGTGTACTTTCCACACCGAATTTCATCATTCTAGCAGTAGCCGTTTAGTTGGTACTATTTTTATCCCTTTGTACCCATTACATCTCTTGAAAGTACGAATTTGAAAAACTTTTATTTTTCGTATATACTCTGAATTTCACGACTCTAGCTATTGTCATTTGGTTGGTACTATTTGTATCCCCTTTTTTCATTTTGACCCAAAAAAGTACGAATTTCCAAAACTCCGTTTATTTTACGTATCTACGCAGTCAGACGAATGTATACACAGAATTTAATTATTCTAGATGCAGCCGTTTGGTTGGTACCATTTCTATCCCTCTATTCCCATTTTACTCCTTAAAAGTACGAATTTTGAAAAAATACTTTTATATTATATATCTACTCAATTAGATGAATGTACACACCAAATTTCGTGTTTCTAGCTGTTATCGTTTAGTATGTACCGTTTTTATCCCTTTTTTGCCCCATTTCGTCCCCTGTGAATAAGAATCACTTTATGGTGCGCTTTTATGCTATAAGGGGAATGTTCATTCCAAATATCAAGTAAATACAAGCAGACTGAAATACTCTAAATATTAGGGATATTTTCAGTCCTTGTGAGGGAAATTTTTTTCCGTCTGGGCCGATTTCGCCCACTTTCAATCTCAACCGATCTTCAACCATAAGACACATTTAGGGAAATTTGAACCTCCTAGCTCATTTCGTTCAGAAGCTAGCGTGCTTTCAACAGTCAGACGGACATGACTATATCGTCTTAGAATTTTACCACGACCCAGAATATATATACTTTATGGGGTCTCCGATGAATATTTTAAGGTGTTAAAACAGAATGACAAAGTGAATATACCCCCATCCTGAAGGTGCAGGGCATAAAAATGTGTACGCTTTAGCCAACAAAATTGTCTCTATCATAGGTAATATTAAATACTTCATAACTTCTATTCTGGGGCATGAATTCCAGTATGACTTGAATATTGATCACGTTTTTACAATTGTTTTATAAATGAGGAAGCCTGGATCATGTGACACGAATCTCCTAGCTCCATCCACATAAATTATCCTGCCCTACATATTATTCCTTATAACTTCCGTATATATGTTCTCTGACAATGATGGGAATCTTACTTACTTGTTCTAAATTTAGTCTATTGTCCAAATTTATAATAATTTAAAAACATTTATCTGGCCAAAAATATTTTTAAAGCCAGTGTGGTTATTTTTAGATCACAAAATTCATTTTTCATTTAAGCTTATTCCTTACATCCAGCTGGAAACTATTTATTTTGTGCTTGTGAAATCCTAATATTTAGTGGAAGTTGCTTACAATTCGACCCAACCAAAGCAAATGCTTTTGCTTGCTTTAAGTGAGAAAGACATCCCACCGTTACATATGGCTACACAAAGGCTTTAATTAATTGTGGTACTTGAGACTATTTCTCATGGAAAAAACTGCCTCAGCCGTATGAGTCTTTAGCTGTCATTTAGAGCCGAGCAAAAACAATTATTTATCGTCACTTTTGTTAATGTTCTGCGACAATGTGTCCTTTAGAACGCACCATGCATATGTGGTCATGAAATGATTGCCGTCATTCGCTGTGACCCATTTTAGGTTTACCTCCATTCGCTTATTGTTCCCCGTTGTTTACTAATGAGTCCTTAAGGTGCAATTTCATAAAACTGTTGTGGGAAAAAAACATATTCCATTACTCATACACTATCGATTTGTGGACGTGTAAATATTTAAATCGTTTCAACGGACAAGCACCAAAACATTTTTCGACTAAAAATCACAAAGAATAAAGTCGAATTTAAACATTACTTGTTGTCATTTTATATTTATATATTTCAGTAACCCCCATATCAACTAGGTATTCAAAATTTTGCAAATCATCTGAAAAAAACACTTCTGAAAGTTCGTCCTTTCAAAAGCTACAGATTTAATTCCAAACCAAAATCAGATTTGCAACCACTGTACGTCGATGTTTTTTTATTTATCTGAACACTTTAAACAATAAGACAATTTCCTAAAAATTTAAACTCATTCAGCCTGTGTTCCAGCTAAAAGTTGTTAAAATGTTGTGCTATTTTCCACAACAACAAAAATAAAACTAGTTGCCCAATATGTGCATTTATTTTTGTTTTTGTTTAACAAAAACTTTTTCGCGTTTTTCTGCTGAGTGTTACAATTTATACATAATTTTGAACAGGATTTTATTTTGGCGAATCACTGCTTCCACAAATGAAAAAAAAACAAAACCTTTTGTTGTGGCTGTGTTCATTTGAGAGTATCATACTCATGTGTCGAGCAGTGGCCATGTGTGCTTGTACTCGAATGCATACACTTTTTTGGCCAGCTCTCCCACAATGAACACAGCAGTGCTTTTTTAGTTCCCATTTCGGACATTTGGTTGTTGGCTGTGCGTGCTGTTGTGCTGCGGGGATTTTGGTCAGCATTTTATGTTTTATACAGGGTGTTGTTTAAGGACTGACATTTTTTTGAATTTATTAAAACAATAATTTAACTTCTTATTTAACAAGAAAGGAAAGCCTAAAGTCGGGCGGGCCGACTCTAGGATACACTCCACTTTCTATCCGAATACAATTTAATTCGGTGAAAAAGTGAAAACGGGAAGGATTTTTGTATCCTGTAAATGTATGTGTTTGACAAAAAATGTTAAATCGGAAAGGACATCTGTATGGGGGTATATTAAAACATGGAATGATGTGACCCGCTTTACCATGTATGTTTATAGGTGAAAAACATTTGGGAGCAACATTTGTATTTGGGCTATATATAAATCTGAACCGATCTTACCCACTTTCACCATAGGTTTTTATACACTCCACGAGAGTATTATGTATTTGTGCATTTGTTTGTAACACCCAAAAGGAAGGGATATAGACCCATTGTTAATTATACCGATCGGCTTAGAATCACTTTCTGAGTCGATTTAGCAAAGCCCGTCCGTCCATCTATTGTTGTAATCACGATACAAGTCGCAATTGTAGCCAGCACCAAACGAAACTTTGCACAACGAAGTTTTTCGGGACAAGGACGAACGCTATTTAATTTGAAGAAAATCGGTTCAGATTTAGATATAGCCCCCATACTCTAGTTACCACATATTTTCTTTAAAATTAGCAAAACATTTTATAGTTCCACGAGAAACACCTGTGGTAAAAATGTGTTAGATCGGTTCAGATTTATATATAGCTCCCATACAAATTTCGTTCACAATTTGAATCCACACATTTTAACAGATTTTCTTCAAAATTCTCAAAACACCTTATATTTCAACTGGAAACACCTGTGGTAAAAATGTGTTAGATCGGTTCAGATTTATATGTAGCTCCCAGACAAATTTCGTTCCCAATTTGAATTTTTCCGCTCTGGAATCCACATATTTTAGCAGATTTTTTTCTAAATTCGCAAAAAACCTTGTATTTCAACTGGAAACTCCTGTGGTAAAAATCTGTTAGATCGGTTCAGATTTATATATAGCTCCCATACAAATTTCGTTCCCAATTTTAATTTATTCCGCTCTAGAATCCACATATTTTAGCAGATTTTCTTCTAAATTCGCAAAAAAACCTTATATTTCAACTGGAAACACCTGTGGTAAAAATCTGTTAGATCGGTTCAGATTTATATATAGCTCCCATACAAATTTCATTCCCAATTTGAAATTTTCCGCTCTAGAATCCACACATTTTAACAGATTTTCTTCAAAATTCTCAAAACACCTTATATTTCAACTGGAAACTCCTGTGGTAAAAATCTGTTAGATCGGTTCAGATTTATATATAGCTCCCATACAAATTTCATTCCCAATTTGAATTTTTCCGCTCTAGAATCCACACATTTTAACAGATTTTCTTCAAAATTCTCAAAACACCTTATATTTCAACTGGAAACTCCTGTGGTAAAAATCTGTTAGATCGGTTCAGATTTATATATAGCTCCCATACAAATTTCGTTCCCAATTTCAATTTATTCCGCTCTAGAATCCACATATTTTAGCAGATTTTCTTCTAAATTCGGAAAAAACCTTATATTTCAACTGGAAACACCTGTGGTAAAAATGTGTTAGATCGGTTCAGATTTATATATAGCTCCCATACAAATTTTATTCCCAATTTGAATTTTTCCGCTCTAGAATCCACACATTTTAACAGATTTTCTTCAAAATTCTCAAAACACCTTATATTTCAACTGGAAACTCCTGTGGTAAAAATCTGTTAGATCGGTTCAGATTTATATATAGCTCCCATACAAATTTCGTTCCCAATTTGAAATTTTCCGCTCTAGAATCCATATATTTTATTCTAAATTCGGAAAAAACCTTATATTTCAACTGGAAACACCTGTGGTAAAAATGTGTTAGATCGGTTCAGATGTGTATATAGCTCCCATACAAATTTCGTTCCCAATTTGAATTTTTCCGCTCTAGAATCCACATATTTTAGCAGATTTTCTTCTAAATTCGGAAAAAACCTTATATTTCAACTGGAAACACCTGTGGTAAAAATGTGTTAGATCGGTTCAGATTTATATATAGCTCCCATACAAATTTCGTTCCCAATTTGAATTTTTCCGCTCCAGAATCCACATATTTTAATCGACTTTCATCAAAATTGGCAAAACATCATATATTTAAACTAGGAACAACTATGGTGAAAATCGGTTCAGATTTACATATAGCTCTCATACAAATTTCGTTCCCCCAGAAAACGCTTATTTTGAGAGAATTTTTTAAAATTTAGCATAATACGTTACCACTGTACCGGATTTTCTTCAAATTTGGCTTAACACCTTATAATCTAACTAGAAACACCTGTGGCCAAAGTGGGCTAGATCGGTTCAGATTTAGATATAGCCCCCATACAATTGTCGCCTCCGATTTTACTTTTGCCGCTTTAGAAACCACATATTGTAACCGATTTTCTTCAAATTTGGCTAAACATCTTATAATCTGACTAGAAACACCTGTGGCTGAAGTATGCTAGATGGGTTCAGATTTAGATATAGCCCCCATACAAATGTTGCTCCCGATTTGCCTTTTGCCGCTCTACAAAACACATATTGTAAATGATTTTCTTTAAATTTGGCACAGCATCTTATAATCCAACTAAAAACACCTATGTTGAAAGTGGGTAAGATCGGTTCGGAGTTAGATATAGCCCCCATACAAATGTCGCTCCCGATTTGACTTTTGCCGCTTTAAAAACCACATATTGTACTCGATTTTCTTTCTTTCCGGACAAACAAATCGACTCAGAAAGTGATTCTAAGTCGATCGGTATACTTAACAGTGGGTCTACATCACTTCCTTTAAGGTGTTACAAACAAATGCACAAAGACATAATTCTCTCGTGGAGTGTATAAAAATGAATGTTATCCTTCCTTTCAAGGTCAAAATAATTGGTAGTTCAAATTTAAAAAGTTGTATGTCCCACCCAATTTCATACCTATCAATACATCAAGTGTATTTGATTGCTCCATATCCACACCGTTCATTGAAATCGACGACACCATTGGATCAGTGAATCGCTTGTGAGAGAACAAGGAATACTGGGTCTTACTGTATTAAAATCTAATCTATTCACTTGACCCCATTGGGAAATAACCAGTAAATCCTGGCTTTCCTGGCAACGTGGTCAATGATCGAATGAGTATGAAAGACAGAAGTGGTTGTCATCCGCGAATGAGTAGATTGGATTCAAACGGATGACGATAAAATAAGAAAATTTGAGGGGGAAAGTGGTACTCCTGCGGTTAATCTATGCTCGTCGGATGAGACCCCATCTAAAACAACACGTAAAGTGCGATCTCTGAGGAAACTCGATATAAATCGAGAGAAATCTCTTCCAACACCAAAAGCTATGAGCTTTGATAAGAGTGCACCGTGCCAGACTCTATCAAATGTATTGAAAATAAATTGAAGATTGTGTGTGATATAAAACGATATATAAATTGTTCTTGAAATAAAAATTATATCAGAATCGTTTGGTGAGCCGATTGAGAGGGGGATTTTGGGGTGAGCGATAGAGGCTACTGTTTTCGAAATACATAACTTCTGACATAGTTAAGATATGTTGTGTTTGAAAGATATTTTCCTGTGGATTTAAAAAAATCATAATAATATTTTTGATTGACAATACAAAATAAAAAAATAAAATATTTCTTTTTTTGTAATTAATGCCACTTTTGATTTCAATTACTTTATCTCTAGACGTAGCCATTTTTTCACTTTTTTATAACTTATTTTTTTACAATTTAATTTATAATCTATTAAAAATTGAATGCATTTATAAATCCTTCAGAAATTACTTTTAAAGGTTAATATCATCACAGTGTAGAAATTTTAAATTTTCAAAAAATCGACACAAAAAAGCTCATTATGGACCCGATCCCTCTTGATTTATACAAAAATTTGGCACGTTTGTTCTCATCGCTGTTGTGAATTTTCTTGGCCTTAAAGTTTTGGCATTATTTAATGTAGTTTGTATTTATAGTGTTTCTAGAAATAAATGCACCACGGATTATAAAACCTAAGGTGTCATTTAAAACGAAATAATACATTGTAGGACATCCTTGAATATTCTTCCATAACGGCATTAGGTTTTTTGCAAAAAATCACCCACAATTTTCTATAAAACCTTTGATCATCATGGGATGGAGATGGTCCATTTAGGACCAAACAATAAAAAAGTGTTACAGTTCTCAATGGGATAGGAAATTCCAAAAATCAAAATTAGCGTTCAGTACCGTTTGAACGGCCCCTTTCAAACACTAAATGTGGAAGTAACGCGGATTTTATTAAACTGCATTAAACATAAATTCAACTTAAAGTATTTCTAGAAACACTATAAATTGCAAACTTTGACGAATCTTAAAATACAAACAAACGTTGAATAATTCCAAAATTCTCCTCGCAGAAACGAGGAGCAATTGTACAAATCGGAAGACCTCGGGTTCGCGACTCAGTCGAAAATGTTTGGAATCACTCATGAAAAATCATATTTATTTGGAAAATACACTCTTACGGTTTCTTTTAAACGTGTGAGATCCAATGCGTTTTTTTGGAATTGAAAGTAAATACACAGTCTAATCCCAGAATTTTTGAAATCGAAGTTAGTTTATAAAAAAATAAATAGTTTATTTTTATACCCTCACTCTACAGAGTAGAAGGGTATATATCATTTGGGACAGACCAAATCCGTTTCCTGACTTTTGAACAAATCCGCTTCATGACTTTTTAAGCTGTTTGAGCCATATCCGTCCGTCCATCCGTCTGGCTGGTGTACACGAGGTAAACAAGTAAGGAATCAATTCAAACTTTGCGCATGATAATATTTTTCCCAAACTTAGTTTAAGTTCCAAGATGGACGAAATTTCCACGCCCCTTATGGTACCTTCCACACAAAAAGGCCGTATTCCTATGTTAAATTTAACTTGGTATACAGATAAATTAGCACTGAGAGTCACTGTAGTTATTATTTCTTTGTTTTCGGTAAATAACGGCGCACTGTGGTCATTATTTTGAGATAGCGGCCAAAACTCCTTTTGGTTTTTGTTCTCCGATTTTAAAGTTATTAGACTTATATGAAAGTAGACAGTAGTAAACCTCGGGTGCCAAAAAATTAGAACTTTATTTTAACTATTTCACTGAGAACAGGGTGGTCCAAAATGGGCTTTTTCAGAATTTATGATATTTATGATATTTTTAGTTAATTTTTAAAGTTGAAATGATCATAACTTTTTTGTTTTTCAAGATTTTTGGACGAAATAAATTTTGTGTTGTAACTTAACTTATTTCCTGTCACTGGTATAAAAAATTGAAGCTCTACTGTTTGCAGAACAATTTAAATATTTTTTTAAAAAAGGTCTAATTTATCGGAAATTTCCTACTTCATAGAGCACAACTCCTGTGAGTCAAGCTGAGTCAAACACACAAATTTACTATTTTGTAGTCCTAACCCTCCCCTACATTCCTATATATACATGTCCATGCATCGGGACTGCACTTTTTGAGCTACAGCAATTTTTCTGACCCAAGGTAAGATATTCGGTACAAATGCACGTCATATTTTTTGAGAAGTTATTTGTATGTGAAAGTGGCTATTATGCATATATTTTGATGAAATTTTGTACAAGAGTTCTTATTGACCCAAAAAATAATTCTGTTGAAATTAGGAGAATTTGGCCCATATTTGGACCTAGTCCACATAGAAGGGTGTATCAAAATTTTGACAAAAATGACAATAGAATCTGACAACATTCGCTTTGCTTACAAATCAAATAGAACATTAAATTCAATTTTTACCAACATTAACGACAGAACACAACGAAGAGAACATTAGAAACGAGAATGAATCACAAAAATGAAAGAGACAACAGCACTGTCACAACTTAGTGCTATCCAGTGCACGAAAACAAACGAAACGATTGACGTACATATCATCCAAAGTCATTATTATTCATTACACAGTACAACACATGATTTGCCAACTCAATTCTGAGAACAGTATGTGAAATTTCTGCATCATTCGTTTTGTCTTCTTACCTGCCGAAATATTTTTAATATCGATTTGAAGTTATTACTATCGTATAGGGGAATTTATCACGTTTTAGGCCCTGTTGTTTGACATAGCTCGACAGCCACTAGCCCGATTTAGTTGAAATAAATTTTAAAAAATTAAGAATTACAATTCCCTTAATCTGTTCATATATTGTTTTCCTATACAAGCAACAGTTTACAAGTTAAAAATAATTTTCCAATAAAAAATGAAGAAATTTTTTTTTTTAAATTCATAAAAAATACAAAACGGAAATAAGTTTCAAGTGTAGTTACTTTTTCGCAAAGTCATATAACCTATGAGCAAAATGAGACAAAGATCATGAAAATCGATGCACGCGTTTCGCTTTTATTCGCAATTTCAAAAAATAAAATAAAAATAAAAATTAAAAAATTATCATGCAAAAAAAATATATTTATAAAAACTTTATGAAAATAAAATAATATGCAATTAATACGCAATAATAATATGCATAAAAACCAAATTCAGAACATTTTTTCAATTATTGGCAATATCCATGCTTGCAGAAGTTGACGCTTGTGGTTCTGATGATCTTGTTTTCTTCGTAGGTTGTTCATGAAAGAATCACTTTTGATCAATTTCCGAATATCAGGTCCGTTCAGAATACCTGTTTTAAATACATTTGCGAATAATGACGACCCATAAATGTGCGTTGAATTTCTGTAAAAAACAGGTAGCCAAGTGAAAAACCCATAGTAAGCAAAGTAACTTTTAATTATTTGGGTTTTTCACATTTAGGGGTGGTCATTATTCGGAAAATTTAAACCTCACACATGGTGAAACAGGTATATAGCGACGGTAAAAAAATATGCACCCATTTACAAGTACCTGGCAGTAAAATAGTGAACAATATACAGTATAAATAGGTGTGCATTGATCGATTTTACTCATTCAACAAGTGTCGACGAACGCGAAAAGTACAAGTCAATATTTTGAAAGTGCAGTTTTTAATAGTGAATTATATAATTATATATAATTATTGTTTAAGCAATGGCTAAATTCAGTTATGGTGTTCTATCTGATATATATTTTGAACGGAAAGATGAAAACGACATTATTTTACATATAATGAATAATCCATTCTTCAAAATATCCGACAAACAAGAAATTAAAATTCATAAGTTAAAAATAAAAAACTTTTTAAATACTTTAAGAAAACGGTACAATCAATGTTCCAGAAACAAGAAATTGTTTTACTCACGCAACCAAGAATGGCTAAGAAATAAACTTATTTTTGAAAAGCCATCAGTAACTACCACGGAAACTGGAAAAGGTGGTCGACCAGCAAAGCCAATTGATAATTGTAGTGAAAGATCACGAAGACGCAAGCTTAAACATATCAATGAAGAAGTTTGTTGTATCATCATAAAAGATTCATTTCTGCATCAAATTCAACCATCGAAAACTAAAAAGAGTAAAATTGCTATCATTGAAAAAATAGTGGAAGCAAGCCCCAGACGCACAAAAAGGATTTTAGAAAGTATGCCGACACCAACTGAAGAAAATAAATTTACTCCAGAAGAAGCACTTGCACTATTTTTGGATTTGAAAATGACTAAAAACCAATATACAGAATTGCGGAAGCGAATCAATGAAAAAAATTGTGGAATTTTTCCATCATATCGAGATTTAGTTTCTGCCAAAAAAGATTGCTTACCTTCACCAACTGCTATTAGTGTAACTTCAAGTTCAGCAGAAATAAAATTGCAGGATCTTCTTGAACACACTGCAGAACGATTATTAAAGACATTTGATGCTGACTATTTAAAGAAGTTTAAAAATTGCAGCATGCCAGAAACAAAACAAACAATGTAATGCGGAAAATTCATCAGATGCCAATTTATTCATGATTTCTTTCGTTCCATTACGTTTAACAAAAACTTATATTGGTTCAGAGCCGTCAACTAGTAGAGCTGCAGAGATAGATGTATGGAAGAATGAAATTCCCTCGTCAACAAAATTTTGTAGACCAATAAAGTTTGCTTACAAAAAAGAAACTAAAGATGTCATAACTGAAGAAGTTGGCAAAATAAGAGATGAAATTAAGGAACTTCAACCAGTGATATTTGAATTTAATGACCAATGCATCGAAGTTAACTTTAAAATGTCACTTACAATGATCGATGGAAAAGTTGCACAAGCTTTAACCGAAACAAAGTCTTCGTCAAGCTGCACCATATGCCAAAAAACATCAAGTCAATTGAGCCAACCACCAACACAAGACGATACTTTTAATGAAGCATATGAATTTGGAATGTCACCTCTTCATGCTAGAATTCGTTTTATGGAGCATATTCTTAAATTGGGATACGATTTGGAATTTGGCCCGTTAGGCGAAACAGTGAGAAACAACAAAGAAAATTTGGAAAAAAGAAAGCAAAAAAAAAGATATTCAAGAAAAATACCGTGAGATAGGCCTTATAATTGACCAGCCAAGCAAGGAGAAGGAAATTCTAATGATGGAAACACAGCAAGGAGATTTTTTCCGATCCAGAAACTGCAGCTTCTATAACTGGAGTAGATTATGATTTAATACGACGATTCCAAATCATATTAGAAGTTATAGCATGTAGCAAAAAGATAGATGCAAAAAAATTTGGTCAGTATGCTAATGAGACAGCAACCCTTTATAACCAAAAATATTCTTGGAGACATATGCCAACCACAGTTCACAAAATTTTGTTCCATGGGGAACAAATAATTCAGCACAATATGCTTCCAATTGGAGATCTCTCAGAAGAAGCGCAAGAAAAAAGGAACAAAGACTACAGATTCTTTCGCGAGCACAATACAAGAAAAATTTCCAGATATTGTACTAATGAAGATCTTATTAATATTTTGTTGTGCACATCAGACCCATATATGTCCAGTATTCGACAAAAATGGAAATCAACCTCATTAGAGTTAGATGAAGAAGCTAAACAACTACTGCAAAATGAAAATCAAAGCTATTTGGAAGAAATTTTTACTAATATTGTTTAATTAACACTAGTTTAAAGATTATAATTTGTTTCTAATTTTAGTATAATTTTTTATTAATACATTTAAATAAAATATATGTGCACTTTAAATCAATAGTAAAAGTTTACTTAAAATTTTATCGATGTTGTGTTCTGTATATAATATATCCAAATGGTATTGATATTGTTGGGAATTTCAGTGTTATTTTTCAGTTTAATCCTCACAAGAATTAGCTTTCTTCCACAAAAACCAACCTTTGGCCCCTATGAATATTGAGACTAAATAAATGTCAGGGGCCAAATGTTGGCATTTTCTGACCAAAATTAAGTTTAGGAATAATATATAAGTATTGGTTGTAAAATACGATTGAAGAAAATTAGAAATTATAAAAAATATACCTATTTAAAATGTCAAAATATTCAACTTTTACATGGAAACTCAACAAAAAATTAAAATGCATTTTTAACTCCACATTACTTACGTTCCTATCAGTCGATTTTTACGTTTGAACACGCAAATTGAAGCTTAAAGTCCCTCCTATTGAACAAAACAATTTGCGTAAAAAAATACCAATCCGGCCAAAAGTTATAGAGTTTTGACCGCTATCTCGCGAAATTGACCACTGTGCGGCGTTAAGAAACAAATCTCAACAACAATGAAAACTGTAAAGCGACCAAAAATTTATTATGAAATTTACTTTTTATGTTATGTAATGTGGCAATGTTACCGACACAGCGGTATGTTAAGCTCAAAAATAAATATAAAAATAAAGAAGGAGACTCTGCTCTGGGGCAATATATAGTACAACAAAAAAATGGTATACTTCCAATAAATCAAATGTACAGATTTATGATGAAACAAACAGAGCATCGATCTGGAATAGTAAGAGAAAAGTGGTTACTTACTCAGCATATGTTGAAAGGCCTTCCAATAGTACGCCGTGTTATAGCTCTCTCTTGATATTTTGTGGCAATTTACCAAGGTTTCGTTTATCCCTTCTCGCTTTTATTTTATCAAATACTTCACACACAAATTTCTTATTTGCCATCGATTTCTAAGTTTTTAATCTTTTTACCTCGAATCAAGTGAATGTACACTACGACGTTAATTGAAGGTTGATAACACTGTGCAACATTTTTGAAGTCATTTCAAAATAACCATATACGGACACCGCTACATGATAAAAGACCAAAAAAAAAAGACCCGTGTTTTTTTTTCCCCAAAGTCATGCACTTTTTTATGGGCCCCCCAGAGATTTGAGGCCTCGGTGTAATTTTTGGAAAAAAGTGATCATATTCTCAGGCTCATATCTTGCAAACCGTTCGGAATTTTGATTTACTCTCTGAGGCAAAGTTCTAGCTCTTGTCATAAAGAACAAAAATTGTGAACATATAAAATCAAAAAAACTTCATCTTCAAGGTAAAGTAAAGAAAAAACAAATGAAATTAAAAAATTTTTGGGAAATTTTTCAATTTTGCGGCTACCTAAGCGCTACCTAAACGGTGTTAAGAATAATTCCTAGGAAGTTAATATGTTCTAGAAAGTTGTTTATTGAGATCTTAGGTACATTTTTGTAGTTGATTGTTTCCCTGAATTTTCAGCGGTTTGCTACCTATGGACCTGAACGATTTTGACCTTGAAGATGAAGTTTTTTTGATTTTATATGTTCACAATTTTTGTTCTTTATGACAAGAGCTAGAACTTTGCCTCAGAGAGTAAATCAAAATTCCGAACGGTTTGCAAGATATGAGCCTGAGAATATGATCACTTTTTTTCAAAAATTACACCGAGGCCTCAAATCTCTGGGGGCCCATAAAAAAAAGTGCATGACTTTGGGGAAAAAAAAACACGGGTCTTTTTTTTGGTCTTTTATCATGTAGTGGTGTCCGTATATGGTTATTTTTTTTCGTGTTGCACTGTGTAATTTTGTTATTGGTTTTATACCCTCCACCTCCAGGATGGGGGTATATTCACTTTGTCATTCCGTTTGTAACACCTTGAAATATTCATCGGAGACCCCATAAAGTATATATATTCTGGATCGTGGTAAAATTCTAAGACGATATAGCCATGTCCGTCTGTCTGTATGTTGAAAGCACGATAGCGGCCGAACGAAATGAGCTAGGAGGCTCAAATTTTTCTTATGGTTGCAGATCGGTTGGGATTGATTGTGGGCGAAATCGGACCAGAGGGAAAAATTTTTCCCTCACAAGGACTGAAAATACCCCTAATATTTAGAGTATTTCAGCATGTTTTTCATCATATTATCTTGTATTTACTTGATATTTGCAATGAGCATTCCCTTTATAGCATAAAAGGGCACCATAGAGTGGTTTTTATTTGTAGGGGGCGAAATGGGACAAAAAGGGATAAAAATGGTACCTATCAAACGACAACAGATAGAAAGAATAGAATAGAATTTGGCGTGTACATTCCTCTAATAGAGTAGATACATAATATAAAAGTATTTTTTCTAAATTCGTACTTTTAAGAGGTTAAATGGGGATAGAGGGATAAAAATAGTACCAACCTAACGGCTGCATCTAGAATAATGAAAATCGATATATACATTCCTCTGATTGCGTAGACACGTAAAAGAAAAGAACTTTCCAAAATTCGTACTTTTAGGGTGTAAAATGGAAAAAGGGGATAAAAATAGTACCTACCAAATGACAACAGCTAGAATCATGAAGTTAGGAGTATACATTCCTCTGACTGCGTAGACACGAAAAATAAAACGTTTTTTCCAAATTCGTACTTTCAATGGATACAATGGCTACAGGGGATAAAAATAGTACCAACTAAACGAATACAGCTAGAATGATGAAATTCAGTGGGTACGTCCTTCTAATTGTGTAGATACGTAAAATAAAGAGATTTTAGATAGTCGTACTCTTGAGGGGGCAAAATTGAATCATGATAGAATCATGGAATTCGGTGTATACATTCCTCTGACTGTATAGCCACGTAAAATATTTTTTTTCCAAGTTCGTACTTTATTTTGTTGCTTTTACGACAAAAAAATGGTAGAATCATGAAGTTGTCTTATACTGCGTACGTGAGAGATAAGGTATTTTCAAAATTTATACTTTTGAAATTAAAATAGGATGGAAATACAACCAACCAAACGACTGTAGCTGAAAGTACACTCTCTATCCCCAAATATTTAGGGTATTTATGATTGCTCCCTTATATTTACCTTATGAATTGAAGTATTATATCCATTATATATATATAGTATACAAATATTGTTAGCATTGGCTTATTAATTAAATTTCTTATTTTCATACAGTTAAAATTTGTTGCGGACATTCCTATTGTAGCTTGGAAGCACCACAAAGAAAATAAAAGTTTTAGCGGGCGAAATGGGACAAAAGGGGATAAAATATGGTACCAATGATACGACAACAGCTAGAATCATGAAATTCTGTGTGTACATCCCTCCAATTGCATCGACACGTAAAATAGAGGGATTTTTCGAAATTCGTTCTTTTAAGGGATATAATTAAAAAGAAGGATGAAATTGGAACCTACCAAACCGCTGAAGTTGAAATCATGAAATTCGGTGTATACATTCTGACTATGTAGACTCGAAAAAGGGGTTTTTCAAAATTTGTACATTTGGGCGGAGAATGGGGCGAATGGGGATATCTTTAAAATTAATACTTTTCATATCTCTTTGTCTGTATCTGGAAATGCTTCTCCCTAATGGCGACTGACAATCGTCTAATATTTAGGCATGTTCACTTTCACAATTTTAGCATTTTATTTATATATAGTAGTCGATTTTAAACAGTGCTCATAAGTATACATTATGTTTGAAATAGTAAACAATTATAGTAAATGTGCATAAAAATATCACAATTTTCGTAATATGGTACTGTGCTTCTGTGTAAAGTCGACTTCCTTTAATCTGCTGGTAATAAAGAGTGATTTTTTTGAGGTTAGGATTTTCATGCATTAGTATTTGACAGATCACGTGGGATTTCAGACATGGTGTCAAAGAGAAAGATGCTCAGTATGCTTTGACATTTCATCATGAATCGTCTTACAAACGAACAACGCTTGCAAATTATTGAATTTTATTATCAAAATGCGTGCTCTGTTAAGAAAGTTCATTGCGCGCTTCCATTTTATGGTCAGTTTAATCGACCCACTGAAGCGGCTATTCGGGCTATTGTGACTAAATTTCGCACCAAATTTACATTGTTGGACATTAAACCACCAACACGCTTACGTAGAGTGCGAACTGAAGAAAATATCGCAGCTGTATCGGCCAGTGTTAATGATGACCACCAATTTTCGATTCGTCGCCGTTCGCACCAATTGGGTCTCTGTTACTCAAAAACGTGGAAATGCCAAAATTGGACTAAGCGGATGGACCACCTAAGACGCAGCCGCGGTCAACATTTAAATGAAATTATCTTCAAAAAGTAAATGTCATGGACCAATCTAACGTTTCAAATAAAGAACCGATGAGATTTTGCAAATTTTATGCGTTTTTTTTTAAAAAAAAGTTATCAAGCTCTTAAAAAATCACCCTTTACTATGGAATGCACTCAGTGGTGGAGTGTATATAAGATTCGGCCCGGCCGAACTTAACGCCTTCTTACTTGTTTGAATTGCAAATGGAATTTTTGAATTTCAACTGGTGTCTTTTGAATTACAATTGAAAAAGGTGTAGTAATATTATAATAGTGAAGCATCACAATTTATTTAAAACATTGCACATAAGTGTGCCTTGGAATAGTTAACAAATATCACAATTTTCCAAGTACGGTTCTGGATTTCTATGTAAAGTCGTCAGCCTCTAATCAGTCGATAATACTTTGTATTGCACTCCGTGGTGGATGGTATACAAGATTCGGACCGGCCGAACTTAACGCCTTTTTTACTTGTTTCTCTTTACATCACAACTCTTTCTTTTATTGTCTTTTATAATCGAGTAAACTAAACTCTCAGTTCAAATTGCCTTTTTAACCTAGAATTATTTTTTTTATTTTGTTGAACGAACACTTATTTTTTAAACTTAGATAATAACTTTCATATTTCTTTTTCAAATCCTTCGCACTTGCATTTCAGGCTATCATTTGACGCGGACTGTATTGTGTAGAGTAGTTACCAACTGCCATCCCTCTGTATATTTACTCTTTTTCTATCGGACTTATTTCCTGGTCATTCAGAACACTCTTCAAATTAAGAGCGAAACAAAAACTCCAATGGGATGATTCCTATATCTTTCAGGCCAATATTGGAGAACAATGAGGAAGTATGAAGTACAATTTCTGCATTATCTGTTATTTCGTTCTTCAATTATTTCGATGTTCAACTAAATATCAGCCAAAATCAGGAATATCAATTTCTATAAAGATATTGTTATATTGCAATATTATATTCAAAGATAGTACAATTTCTTGGCTAAATAGCAATAGGTAACTATAGTACGAGAATTCCTTAAATAGTGCCTTGACTGAGGTCTGTTCCTTCGAATGGTTAAAACGGAAATGGAGGAAACGTAATACCTTCTTTCACCATGCCTGAACACATTGGTTTAAATTTCATGACAATCGGCTGAATTTTATCCGCAAACAAATATGTTGCTGCCAATCGCATAAAGGCAAACTGATAGGTAAAATATACCTCAATTGTCATTGTGCAACTTCCAAAATCGCATGCAAATTCTAGATCCGCGGTTTGCCAGTACTCAATTTGTTTAAAATAAGTAAGAAAAATTTAATTCCTTGTAACTGAAGCTTACCTACTTGTTTTTTATAATTTGCTATTAAAAGCAAATCCTTCACAAATTTCCTTTAAAGGTTAATAATACCCAGAATGTTTAAAATAATACATATCACCCATATTTTAAATAAATCGAATAAATCGACACAAAAAACAGTAATTCTGGACCCAACCCATTTTGATTTATGATTTATAATTTTTTTAACGTTTGTTTTCCTCGTTGCTACGAGGTGCTATTTTTGAAGCATTTTTCATCAAATCCGCTTTAATTCCTCATTTTTTGCCCGATTTCTATTTGAAAGGGATCGCTGGGAAGGTACTGATCGCTAATTCTGATTTTTGGAATTTTCTAATCCATTAAGGACTGAATTTTTTTTTAATTTTAAAGAACCATCCCGAGCACATGATGATCCCATCCTGAAATTTTGAAACAGTAATCAGTCGTCATTCTTCAGGCGGATGTATATAATGACTAGCAGTACCCGCTGCTTCGCACGCGAAAAAGCCGTATCTGTTTTTGGATAGTATTTATTTAACTTTCTTTTGGTGGATATAGATAAATCTAAAATAGTAATTTGGAAACCTCCTATTTGATAGCACTCATTTTCAGTCACAGGAATGTGCTTGTCGATGTGAACTATTTTTGCTGCACTCCCTTTGTTTGAACTCACTTCGTATTTTTATCATTTTCTACCCAGTTTTGCACAAAAAAATACAACCATTTATATCCTCATCTCATGTTTCTAGATTCAGCCATCCACTTTATAACTTTTTGCACCTATTTCCCAAAAAGTACACATTTTGAAAAAATCACTATAGGTAACATGTGTTTTTGCTTCCCCAACTCACTATTTTTGTCCCGCTCACCCTTTATTAGTACAAATTTCGAAAAATGCATATAGATTTGCGCTTCTACGTTGTCAGAGGATTTTACACACCAAATTTCAGGACTATCACTGCAATACTTGAATTGGTACCATTTTTATTGCTTTTTGTCCCGCTCACCCCTTATAATTATAAATTTCGAAAAAATCCATTTAGATTTTCGCATCTACCTTCTCAGAAGTATCTACACACCAAATTTAATTCTAGCTGTAATACTTTAGTTGGTACAATTTTGTATCCCTTTTTGTCCCTTAAAAGTACAAATTTCGAAAAATCCAATTTTACTTCGCTTCTATATGGCCAGAGGAATTTACATACCAAATTTCATGATGCTAGTATGCTGTAATAATTTAGTTGGTACCATTTTTATCCCTTTTTGTCCCTCTCGCCCCTTAAAGTAAAAATTTTAAAAAATCCAATTTTACTTCCCTTCTATATGGTCAGAGGAAACAAAATACAAATTTCGAAAAATCCATTTATGTTGCAAGTCAACGTTGTCAGAGAAATGTAGATACCGATTTTCACGAATATAACTGTAATACTTAAATTGGTACCATTTTTATCGCTTTTTTCCTCTTTCCTCCCTTAAAAGTACAAATTTCGAAAAATCCCTATTTGTAGCTTGCCTGCATGGTCATTGCAAGGAACACACCGAATTTCATGTTTGTTGCTACTGCCGTTTAGTCAGGACGAAGGTTCGATGTTTATCTCTTTTTGGCCATTTTACCCCCTAAAAGTATGAATTTCGTAAACCCCATTCTTAGTCGACGTCTACGTCATATTTGGGAACTACCCTGAAAATTGCATGACCCTGGCTTCAGCCGTTTGGTCTGGGGGCTGGTCAATGATAAGTCAGTCAGTAACGCAACTCTTTTATATATATAGATAGGTGGTCTAACCCAAAACCGTCGTAGAATACGCCTCAAAAATTAGTGAAATCTTAGTATATATGTATGTTACCAAAAAAACATTTTGAACTAATTCCAATGTTTTTTTACTGAATGACTCTCCAAAAAATCACCCCATTACAAGTACGACACTCCGGCTGTGGTTAGAGCACTACCAATTTCAGCGGATGTGGATGACAAGGACGGTGCTGGTGTCGGAGGTGAATGGCTGAATTGTTAAGGCAGCAGACATGATGCTATTAATAATACGAAAAACAAACAGCGCGCTGTCGTGCAACACAAAACGTCAAAAACGATATGTTAACAACATTTTATAAATGCCCCCGTATTGTTGCTGCCATTTTTAAACAATGAAGCCCATTTATACTTGTTGGCTGTTCGGTTAGTCGGTTAGTTGGGGGAGTTGTCGATTGGATTGTTAGTTGCGATACAATGCAAAATAATGCTAACCACATACATACATATATTTTCGAGAGTGTGATGTTCATGTTTGCCAACAAAAGTGGATTTGAATTAAGAAAAAGTAAAAACGTGGTGTGTGCACAAAATGATTACCTCTTCGCATTGATTTACGGTGGAGCATGTTATCTATACGAGACGAGTTTTGGGTGTTCTTTTTATACCCTCACTCATTATAATGTGAAATATATTTCCACGTACAAAGTAATTAAAGTTTGAAGAACAATGCATTTAATATTTAATAATGTAAGTCTATCCAGGTTGTACTTTCCTGGAGCAATTATTTGTTAGTATTTAATTTTTTGCCCGAAATTTAAAACATATTCATATTTGAGGTTAACATGTTTTCGGCAACATTTCGTTATACCATCAGCAGATATGGTGGGTTTATATAACGCGACTGCACTGAATTCATATGCGTTGCTAGATTTAAAAACTCTTGATTTCGCATTCATATATTATATATATAATAATATTAAAGTTCAGACGTAATAAAATTTTTGCTGTTGTCAGATTGATTTTTTTAAGCAACAGGAAAACAAATTATGTCATAAATGGCTAATAGTTTTGGTACCAGCTAGAGTTTTTCTTTTCACGGACTTTCTCATTTACCGCGATAGCGGGATTATTTATTTTTTAATTATTAAAAATAACATGCGAATAAGTAGTAGTTTTATTTCGAAAATAAATAAATGCATGTATATCATTGTTGAAAAAATTGATTCTTTTAAATACTAAAGAGTTTACAGATTTCCCTCAAATACGATTTGTTAAACATTGTAGGGCCAAAAGGAGTTTGGCAACTGACGCAATTTACATAAGTGTAAGTTATAAATATCAGCGGCTAGCTAGTTTATACCCCGATGAATTAATGCTTCTATAGCTAAGATTATAGATTAAGACATTTGAAATATTGGAAATTCAGTAATTTTCGCTTATAACGAACCCGCTTAAAACGAACCAATTTCAAAAGCACGTGCTTTATTTCTTATAAACCATGAAATTTTCGGCGCTTATTACGAACCCGTTTAAAGCGAACTTTCGGTTATAACAAACTTTATTTGCATTCAAAATTTGTTTATTTTTCGGTTAAAACGAACCCATAAGTGGCGCAGTGTTTTAGTTTTCCTATGTTCTCGAATCAGGGGATTTCCCTAAGTTTAATGTTTGTTTGTGTGAAGGCGATGTGCAGACAGCAGTTGAAAATTACAAAGCTAGAAGATGGACGTAGTAGCAGTTGGAAAGCAAAGAGAGTGTTTTTTCTTTAAAAGAGAAGTATGAAATATGTCAAGAAATGGGCCTCATCAAGTCAACAATTGCTACAATTTGGAAAAAATAAGGACTTGGTGCTAAATAATTTCGAGCAAAACTCCTCAAATGTAAAGAAGGTTAAAACTCCTTCTTTCATGGAACTGGACCATTGCCTACTAAAATGGTTAACTCAGAAAAGAGCCAATAATATGACTATAACCAATGCCGTTTTACAAGCTAACGCTCTAGAATTTGGAAAAAAGCTTAACTACTGCGATTTTAAGTGCAGCGAAAGTTGGATTGTTCGATTTAAAAAATTGTTGGATAGGCGGCTGAAGTCAATGCTGATGTGGTCAATGATTGGTTGCAAAATAAGTGACCAGATATAAGAACAAATTATAAAGATAAGGGCATATTTAACGGCGATGAAACTGGTTTATTTTATAAACTCACTCCCAATAATACACTGCGATTCAAAGGTGAGACCTGTGCAGGTGGTAAACTATCAAAGGAACGGCTAACAGTGCTCGTAGTAGCTAATATGACGGGTACAGAGAAACGAAAATCAAAAAGTCCCAGGTGCTTTAAAAACATTAAAAAATTGCCAGTTAATTACCAGGCTAATAAAAAGGCTTGGATGACATCTGAAATTTTCACCAGCGAATTTAGACAGTGGAACTATAATTTACGCCGTGCAAATCGAAAAATTATACTTCTGGTAGACAACTGCCCAGCTCATCCAGATACAAAGAACTTAGAGTGCATTAAATTAGTGTTTATGCCTCCAAATACAAGCTCAATTTTTACAACCTATGGACCAAGGTGTCATTCATGCATTGAAAAGTAAATATCGCCACTTGCTTCTCTCAAAAATTGTTAATTCGGTTGATATGGGTGAAGATAACTTTAAAGTTAGTATACTGGACGCAATCAATTTTTTGCATATGGCATGGTTAAAAGTCAGTAAAACAACAGTTGCTAATTGCTTTCGGCACGGCGGATTTACCAGCAATAAAGATGAGTTCGATTTGGATGATGATCTTCCATTAATAGAATTGCTAAATCAACCAATGGAAACATTTACAGATGCTAATAAAAAGGGTTTGCTGAGTGGGTGGGTTTGCAGAAAGCTTCAACGATTACATATGTTTTGATGACGACCTTGTAACTTCGGAAGAATTGAACGACGCAGCTATTTTGCAGTCTGTTCGCGCTGATGATGACGACCTTGACGACGATATGGACAACGAACAGCCAATCCGAGTCACAACTGCCCTGGATGCAATGTGTAGCGTAAGCTATGTAAGAACTTTTCTTCAGTCACGCGACACTCCACAACAAATTCTTGATCACTTGGCTCAAGTAGAAGTGTATATTAATTAAACTAATATTGGTACTAAGCAAACTCAAATAACAGATTTTACTAAAAACTAATTTTTTTATACATATGTATTAAAATATCCCAAAATTGTCTTTAATAAATCAATGCATGTGCACTTACGTACATAAATTGTTTTCTTCAAGTCTTCATTTAAACCTAATTTCGCTTAAAACGAACTAGTTTACCCATTCTCTTGAAGTTCGCTTTAAGCGAAAAGTAGTGTACTTTCAATCCATTACTCACCCATATCAATATCGATTAAACAGTTTTAATACAATTTTATAAAAGCAATCCCTATGCCCCGCTTTCCCCATATAAGTACAAATTTCGAATAATTCTTTATGTTGTGCGTCTGAATTTCAAGATTTTAATTTTATGCCTCTTTTCCCATTTTAGCACGTATTTCGAAAAATGTCTTTACTTTCAGCGTCTACTAGGGTATCCGACCCATTAATTATTGTTCGATTAGTCGAATAATTGTTATCAAATATCGTGTTTTTCGAATAACGCCGAATAAATTGACCTAAATAATCGATATTATAAGTTTTGAAATTAATATTATAAACTGATTTAGAATAAACCGTTGACTTTATTTGGTGATGTTCTGTATTTAATCACGGAATTGTGGACAAACTGCCCTGGATAGTCTGAGAAAATCCAGAATACAATATACGCTTGGATTATTAGTAATTGATATTATTTAAATGCTATAAATATCAATTAGATATTTCCATCAAATAAGTAAATTTTTTTCTTTCAATTTATTCTGAATTTCGAATAAAAAAGTATAATCTTTTTCATATAAGAAGAAATAGATATATCAGAATCGTTCGGAAATAAATATGGAAAAGTAGTGATTCACATTGAATTAAATGTGTCTTTCCTATTACTTATATTTTAATGAGTTGAACATTTATTCGATAAATCGGTTAATCGAATAACTGTTGATGCCTATTTTACCCTAGAGTCTACACCATTAGAGAGATGTTAACTCCAAATTTCAACTCAAAAATTTCCCAATCAATATAAGGCGGAAATTTAAAATAATGTGGGGAATTTCAGTCATTTCAATCTGCTTCAATTTTTCCCATTCACAATACTTTCTACAGACAGTCAGAAAGATCGATAGACAGGTATACACGACTAAATCGTCTAAATCTCCCTTGAATATTTCAAGGTGTGGAATGACAAAATTAATATACACTTCATTCTATGATAATTTCCAGAATTTTTTAATAATAATAATTTTTTAATCTATATATATATATAAAAGAGTTGCGTTACTGACTGGTAGGTAAAATGGGACAAAAAGGGATAAACATCGAACCTTCGTTCTGACCAAACTGTAGTAGCTAGAAACATGAAATTCGGTGTGTTCCTTGCTACGACCATGCAGACAAGCTACAAATTGGAATTTTTCGAAATTTGTACTTTTAAGGCAGGAAAGAGACAAAAAGGGATAAAAATGGTACCAATTTAAGAATTGCAGCTAGAATCGTGAAAATTGGTATTTACATTTCTCTGACAACGTATAATTTTTCGAAATTTGTACTTATGAGGTGAGCGGGACAAAAAGGGATAAAAATGGTACCAACTAAAGAATTACACTTAGAATCGTGAAATTTTGTATGTAAATTCCTCTGACCATATAAAAGCGAAGTAAAATTAGATTTTGGAAATTTGTACTTTTAGGGCCGTGCGAGACAAAAAGGGATAAAAATGGTACCTACTAAAGTATAACACCTAGAATCGTGAAATTTGTAAATTCCTCTGACCATATAAAAGCGAAGTAAAATTGGATTTTTCGAAATTTGTACTTTAAAGGGCCAGCGGGACAAAAAGGGATAAAAATGGTACCAACTAAAGTATTACAGCTAGCATCGTGAAATTTGGTATGTAAATTCCTCTGACGATATATAACCGAAGTAAAATTGGATTTTTCGAAATTTTTACTTTTAAGGTGTGCGCGGGGCAAAAAGAAGGGATACAACTTGTACCAATTTAAGTATTGCAGCTATAGTCGTGAAATTTGGTATGTAAATTCCACTGACAATGTAGTAGCGCAAATCTAAAAGAATTTTTCGAAATTTGTACTTATAAACGGTGAGCGGGATAAAAATAGTACCAACTAAAATATTGCAGTTAGAGTTGCGAAATTTGGAGTGTAAATTCTCTGACAACGTAGAAGCGTAATCTAAATCGATTTTTTTTTAAATTTGTACTTATAGGAGTGATACGTCCCGACAAGAAATAAATGTGTTACCAAATAAAGTACATATTTTTAGGGGAAGCAAAAACACATGTTACCTATAGTGGTTTTTCAAAATGTGTGATTTTTGGGAAAAAGGTGCAAAAGTAGCTGGCTGCATCTAGGAACATGAGATCGATGATAATTATGGTGGTAATTTTTTGTTCAGAAAATGATTAGAAAATGATAAAAATTATACATACGAAGGAGTTCAGCTAAAATAGTACATATCGACAAGCACATTACTTTGACTGTGTGTGAGTGATATATAATAGGATGTTTCCAAATTACTATTCTAGATTTATCTATATCCACCAAAAGAAAATTAAATAAATAGATAAATAACAGAGACGGATAAAATAAACAAATAACTGGCTTTTCGCGTGTGAAACAGCGGGTACTGCTAGTAATACATAAATCAAAAACATAATAGACAACAATATTTAAATAAATTCAAAATTTAACAAATGTTTATAAATTGTTCTCTTTATAGAACAGTCCAATACTGCACATAAATGATTTCAAACCAACTGGCGAAATTTACTTATAATCAGAAGTTTAATCAATCTATAATGGAATATAATCGTAATGTAATATCCAATTAATGTGACAAATACTGCTTAACACATCATTGCATATTATGGCCGTAAAAATATCTAAAAATATCTCTTCCTTGCAGATTTCAAGCGTGCTTTTCGTCATTTTTCATTTTATGTCCAAGGTAAGTTATTGAGTTTTCAATAACAATCGTTTTCTCTCGTTAACATTTAACAAGCTCATTATTTATGTATTTTCACTCATACATATGTAGTAGTCATATGCTTGTTAAAAACCACCCAACATGTTGTCGTAACCAGAAAAAAAATATTCTCAAACTCGCACTGATATACATATTGCATGTTTCAACATGTACTCGCATGTACGTAAAGTGGGTCCACCTACCAAAAAACTTTGCAATACGAAGTACTACAAATATTTTTAAAATTTAATTTGAGGCATTGTCATCCGAAACGATTTTGCCTATTTGCAATCGCAATGGATGTGCAAACATTGTCCAAATTCCGAACATAAGCATTGTAGATTTTAATCAGATGCGTCTGAATATGTATTACTCGTACTTATTAACAAAATAGACCGAATTATGGAAGAGAATTAAATATACAGCGAATCCATACTTCTTAGTTTCTGGTGTAATTAGATAGATCTTTTTGCAATCAAATATATATATTTTTTAATTCTAAAATCTTGGCTTTTTATCCGTCCCTCTTGTTTGTAAATAAAACATGAAATTTTTTGCAACACACTTTGATGTTCGGTTCTATGTATTTTGTAAAACGTTTGCCTAGTTAAAGTTTTGTCACAAAATGTTTGCCCACACTAATGTTCATAAGGATGCATGTACATATATACATATATATATATATATATATAGATATATATATGGAAACACATGCGAGTATGTAACAAGAATATATTGATTAATGAATTGTTTCTAATGAAACGACAGTAATTGATTGTTGAAATTCTCATTTAATGTTATTTTAACAATTTTTGTTACATCCAATAAAATATAGATGAGTAGTGAGAGAAACAAAACAAAAATTAGGAATATTTGATTTGTATTTTAATAAATACCACCACATATGATTTATAAGTCAATTTGTCAAAGCACAAAAATGTTTTTATATGACATCAGTCATCAGACTCACCACGTGATAAACATTAATATACCCAAAATAAAAAACAAATCTGTCGGGGATTTTACGAAAAAAAAATTCTCGGAAATTTAATTTTCTAAATAGTTTTCAACATCAAACCCGGCCTCTTTAAAGAAATGATTCTCACAAACGAACGAGCAGCACTTATTACTTGGTGCGATTTTTTAAACGCAAATTCGTTTGTGAGAATCATTTCCTTAAAAAGGTCGGATTTGATGTTGCGAAAGCCACTTGAAAAAACCTTTGACTGGGTTGAAATCATGCTAGTGGTAGTCTGCCGCCAAGTAATAAATGTCACCATGCCATTTGTAAATAAATTTGCATTCTATTAAATATAGATGCAAAATGGTCTTGTGCCAGGACAATATCCCAGTTCAAAAAATCGAAAACTAAAACTTGTATTTTTTGTGTTTTTGTTTTTTTAAATATTTTCACGTATTTGTTCATAATGCGAAGAAAAATTTTTAATTTTTTTGTATTACATATTTTTACGTTTGCTAAGAAAACAATATATTTTACAACATCTACCAATAAAAGATATGTATTCTTTTCGTTTTCGTGTATATTTTTGAATGTACTCATTTTCATATTTTGATTTAAATGTAAACATGGCTGCAACATTTGCATTCCCTGTCATCTCTCAACGTTGCGTCGGTAATAACAGCAAAGAGCGAGATTACATGTCTTGAATATACAAAGTCTTTGGCAACACTCCACTTATCTTGTAAAGTTGGTTAACTCGGCCAAGTTATATTTTGAAATGAAAATTATGTAGCTATTACAGAAAAATGCTCTTTTTGTTGTTTTTTAATTTCATTCCAATTGACGGTCAAAAAGTGATTCGCTATTAATTGCCTGTTAAATATTATTAAAGCTTGTGTTCTCCCATTTCCAATATAACAATCTATTTCTTGATTTCATTGCATATTTATAATGCAAATAATAAACAACATATTAAAATAATTAATTGTGTTCTTTAATGAATTTTATCAATTTAAATATATTTATGTATGACTGACTGTGGAGTATATCGAGTTATTTCTCTATAAATGTTTTCCGAATTCTGTTTGATAATTTCTGAATTTCATATGAAATGTTCTGAAATTCATTTGATGAGTTCTGAATTTCAAATAACAAGTTCTGATTTTCAATTGATGAGTTCTGAATTTCAAACGGAATTTCTTAATTTCAATTGATGAGTTCTGAATTTCAAATGGAATTTCTGAATATCAAGTGACGAGCTCTGAATTTCAAATGGAATTTCTGAATTTCAATTGACGAGTTCTGAATTTCAAATGGAATTTCTGAATTTCAATTGACGAGTTCCGATTTACAATTGATCTTTTCTAAATTACACTTGGAAATGGTGTAGTACAAAAGTTATTGCATTTTGGCCGATGGATTTTGATTCTGAAAAACTGTGTGTCGTTTAACTCAATTTTCAAAGTGTTTAATTGCGCAAAAATTGTGTCTCCATCAATTACTAATATCATATTGAATCTAGATTCTCTTTTAATAGATTAATTTTAATGTAATGGTCCAATTGCACAGATATGAACTGTCAAACACAACATTTGATTCAGCCAACACGTATTTGCTTTGCATTGCCAACTTTTCTCTAAAGTTGCATTTGTCTCCATTAAGTGGAATAAAAGTGGATTAGTTTATAGTAAAAGGTATGCATTAAATAAAACAAGTTATGGTTGTGATGCAGAAAAAAATAGTTACAGTTGACTATACCACTAACTGCTTGAAAAAAAAAAAAAAACAAAATAAGACTTCCGTGAACCGAAACTTCTGATATTCGTGGGTAATCGCGCTAGATTATTATTTTAATGAATTACTATGTTGCCTTGTGACTGTAAAATGTCCAAATCATTTGCAGCCACATAAACTTTACAGGATATTGCATTGTTTAGGAACAATGTCGATGCTCAGACGAGAAGTTTATTTGGTATGGCGCAACGAGTCCGCGTCTACTAAAAAAATTTCTATGAGTCATACATTAGTCATTGCATGTCAATTTTTGACCCAGATAGCTGCGATTGTTTTGAGGGTTTGTGTATATATTACTCTCATCAAAACATTGTGTACTTATGTTTTGGAAAAAACTAGAATATTTTTCACGAGTTATGAACAATTTATCTATGAAAAAATAAAACTTTTTCAAAAAGGTGTGTTCATTCAATCGCCTGTAAATTCTGAAATATTTAACCGATCTGAACCTTGTTTTGAGGACAATTTCAAATACATTTAAAATATTGAGGTGTAATTTATATTTTTAAAGGTTTTACAATTTTATTTTGATTTTCAGATTTCCCATTGAGTGACTGTGTGAGTGGAAGTGGTGATCTTCTATTTTTAAGATTTTTTTGCAAAATCAACAAGAATTTCAGTGAAAAATCTTCGGATTGACAATTTTTTCAGTACTTTATTAATACAAGGTTTAAAATCAATAAAAAAATCTAAGAAAAAATAGTTGATGAAAATTTTAATTTTTTCCATTTTTTGTAGTGTGCGATTAATTGCTCAATCAGAAAAATAAAAAAATATATTTTTACATTTTATATACATGGTATGGCTCATATTTTTTAATATAATTAATATCAACCAGACACAAGCAGACACAAGGAGTGTATAGACGGACAACTTTTATTAGTTAATCCACTGACTAATGGTGGAAGACTCAATAAGAAGTTCATCGAATGTTCCAACAAAATGGAATTAAGTAAAGTTTCAAAAATTGTTAAGGACACACCTCACAACGTGTAGTTTATACAAAGCTGGAAAATGAAGTGCGTCGGAACTTGCTTCAATGGCTGATGACGAAGGCATTGAAAAAAATAAATGGAATACACCGGACGATGCTTTCGCATTAAAGACTGAATAAAGTCAAAAATAGTTTTTTGAACAGAAATAAAAATAAAAAAAATAAATAATACATACAAACAACAACAATACACACGAGGTACAGTGAAGACGGGACATCCCGTACAACAACAACCTTTGCATTGTTGCGAGCGATGCGAGCACATGCATAACAGTGAATTGGCAAAGTGAGATTTTTAGTGTGTCGACTTAGTTCGGTGAAATATTTTGTTTATCAGCGCTTCTCATTTGTCATATGTGACCGCTGGTACTAATATGAACCCTGATTTAAATCAAAGACATACATTCGTTGCGAAAGTTCTGACGAGATGGGGTAGCGCCCATCGAAACTTCGCAGTCAACTTTTAGCTGCAACAATAAAGGTCTCACTTTGTCTTTTTGCTAATTTTGGGTTCTGCTGAAGACATCAGCACAACCTTTGGTCTTAAACCAAAATAAATGACAACACAAAATAAATAAATGTTGAAAATCGTTTTTATGTTGAAGTTTAATATATTTTTTTGCACAAAAGAATGTGAACTATTAACTCTAACTATTAACTTAATCATGTTTTCCTGAATGATATAAAAACTGTTTAAAATATGAAAAAAAAATCAGCAAAAAATGTATATATAAATATATTTTTAAAATGTTTGTGTTTAACCTTAACCTTAATCTATTCTGTTTAGCTTAATCTATTTTCAACTAAACAAAAATATTACACAAACAAACAAAAATTCGCCAAGCGTTATAAATTAGACACTCAATGACCATTAGAATCTTTGCAAGCCCAAAGACTGACGCCCACCATTGACCTCATTACGCTAGCTGATTTGAACTAGAGGTGAAGTGAGTCTGAAAATACCAACCATCATCTACATTTGTGAGCATCTCTTTTAGGAAAGTCGACAATTTCGTAGAGATTTCAAATTGAAATATATTTTAAAACACAACAACTATTCTACCAACAAACCAACCGGACAGATTTTCCTATGAAATTGTACTAACCACTGTGAGCATAATGTTGGACCTATAAGTTATACCATTTTTACATTCCGAGGGTTTTGTGAAAAATCAGTAACAGAAAGAATACATTAAAATTACGAAAATTTTTGATGTCAAAAAACATGACAGTCTTTAAATTAATTTCCACCGGCCATTATATTTAACTAGGTTGTAAATTTTGAAAAAATTCAATTCACACTTCGCTAAAAGTTTTACAGTAGTTCCTACAGTACCGACAGGCCAATAAAGGTATATTGTCTTTGTGCATTTGTTTGTAACACCCAAAAGGAAACGAGATAGACCCATCGTTTATTATACAGATCGACTTAGAGTCACTTTTTGACTCGACTAAATGAAACAACGAAGTTTTATGGGATAATGACGAACGTTATTTAATTTGAAGTAAATCGGTTCAGATTTACAGTGGTGGTCACGAGTTTAGCACATTTCACATGTGTTGTTTGTAATAGCAATTAATTTGTTCGGATAATGAACTCTGCGCAAAATATTTGTTTTTTAGTGTTGCTTATGGTGTGATCAGTAAGCCCAATAATTTTTTTTCGAATTCTTTTGTGCCTTTTCTTCGTACTCTCATGTTTTTGCAAGTAATTCGTAATCTGAGCTGGACACAAATTTAGCACATTTGATAAAAGTTGTTATTTTCTATTTATTTTTGCGTTTAAATTAATTAATTGGTATGTTTGGGTAATTTTTACTCAAATGGAAGTTATTATTTAACAAAAATTATAATTAGATATTGCTAAAGGAAAATAGTGCATTGAGGCGCAGCGTCAGGTTATTATGCAATTGAACGACAGTGGAAGTACCGCTGGGGATATTGCAAACATTATAAATTGATCCAGACAGATTGTGTGCAATATACTAAGCAATATTGGCACTTATGGGAGCTTCAAAAATATTGCAAAATGTCCCCCGCCGACAAAAACAAGCAATAAATCGGATTTTTTAATTTATAGAACCTGCGTAGCAGATTTAAAAGCTCAACTCAGAGAGATTTTTCGGCAAAAATTGACATTAGCATTTCCTCATGAACCATAAGAAGAAGAACCAATGGAAAAAATTTACTTGGCTGCATTGTTCAACATAAGCCAGACGTATCAAAATATGGCTTACAGTGTCAAATTTCAGAGAGATTTTTCGGCAAAAATTGACATTAGCATTTCCTCATGAACCATAAGAAGAAGAACCAATGGAAAAAATTTACTTGGCTGCATTGTTCAACAGAAGCCAGACGTATCAAAATATGGCTTACAGTGTCAAATTTAATCTGCTCAGGATCATTTAGAAAAATCCAAGATTTTTGGGAAAATATCGCATGGATTGGCGAATCGAACATTTGTCGGTGCGGATCTAATAGGAAACAATACGAAGTGTGCCCTCCAAACATGCAGCACAACCCAAAGTACAAATCTGAGACGTTAAAGCTTGTTGGCGAAAATCTAATGATGTATGCTGCGTTTTCTGGACACGGCGTTTGTCCGATACACAAAATCGATGCACTAATGGATCAGAATATTTACAAAAATCTATTTGGTGATACTATGATAACATATTCATATAAAGACATGCCAATTAAGTGGCGTTTTATACACGACAACCGACCAAAACACACTTAACGCCAGTGAAGAGCTGTTTGAGGCTGCAAAAAATAGATTTTTAAAAATGGTGCAGTACAGTCACCGGATCTCAATCCTATTGAGAATCTATGGAATGGACTTTAACAACATATTATAGCAATAAAACCCAAAAATTTGCCCGAATTAAACACAAAATTCCTGAGTAGCATACTCCAATGGAGTCTTTTATGCCTCTAGTGGAGAGTATGTCCAGAAGATGTACAGCTATTACTCAAAATAGTGATTATCCAACCAAATATTAAGTTTATAATAAAATGTATTGGTTAGTTCAGTTTTTTTCCGATTTGATTAAAGTTTTTTAAATTTAAATTAAATTTTTAAATTTTTTTATATATATATATATATATATATATATATATATATATATATATAAATATATATATATTCAACTAGAAAACCTTTGCTAGACATGGGTCAGATCGGTTCAGATTTGTATATAGCTCCCATTCATAGTTTGTGTTAAAATTTTCTTACAAATTCAGATAGAAGTATGGAATTTGTAGTATATTCTCCTGTTATAGCTGCATTGTATATCACCCGGTTCAAATGTAATGACCTTTTTATATCCTAAACCATAGTGTATAATGACTAAGTGTAGGGTTTCATATAGTCGGCCACGCCCGACTTTAATCTTCCCTACTTGTTTTCTTTAAGACTGGATAACTAAGCTGCGATAAGAAAAACCTAAATAAAAAGTTAAAATTTCACTCAAAATAAAAATTTATTTTTTATAATTATCCCCAACAGCAATATACATGTGTGTATGAAAACAAATTTTGAAAAAAATATTTTATATTAAAAATATAGGACTTAGTCTGGATAATTATCCAGTATAAGTCAAATTTATGGTTATCGAGGCTAAGTCTAAAAAAGTCAACGCAAAATAATTTTTTGGAAAATCTGTTTTGATACCAATATTTATATTGTAGTTGGCGACAATGTGAAAAAATATTTTTTTATTTTGAGCAAAAAATAAGTTTTTATTAACGTTTTTGTTATCGCAGGCTTAAAGAAAAACAGCCTTATTATTTTGTCTGATATTTCATAGTGCACTTTTCCAATTATTTTAAAATAAGCCACTAATAAAAAGGCAAGTAATTGGAAATAATTTATAAATAGCATCTTTTGAATAAGGAAACAAGATGTAATCAAGCCTTCCACATACGCGTCTGGTGATAATGCTGAATGCTATAAAATATTAACTCTTAACGATATAATGTTTAACTCATCGCAAAATAATTTTCTCAGTATTTAATTTTCAAATATGTATACATACATACCTGTTACTCAAATCAACATCTAATAGCATTAACGGAAAGTACGTCATTTCAATTGAATAATTATTATTTCTGTTTTTGTGGCCCTTAACGGAATTCACACATGACACAATTTCGATGTGTGGTTTTGATTTATAGCCAAGATTTATTTTTATATATTTCAAGCATTTTCATAAATTTATATGATTGACACTTGAGAAAAAGTTTGCAACAGTAAATTAAATTCATAAATATTTAAAATGCTCACAATCACTTAGATATGCGCACACGTGCTGCACATTGTATGCAATATCTTTAATTACTTAAAGCGCTGTGGATGTTCTTGGGGACGTATGATGAATATATGACCTGTAATGGCAAAAGTAATCATTTAGCTGTATTTGTTTAAATGAAAAATAAATTTCACAAGATGAACCAAAGTTTTTCATTCTCGAATACATTGCGCGATTAGTTTTGCGCCACCCTGTAGATAGGGTGACCAGGAACTTCTAGAAGGTTTTTTAATTGTTAAAAAAATATGTGAGTCGAAAATATTATTTTCGCTTCTGAAGCAAAAAATATACTGTTTCACAAAATGTCACTATTAGTTATACCTCTTCGTGGTATATGATTTAAAAGTTAGTTTCACGCCAAATGTTTGTAACACCAAGAAATAGTGGAGCTAAACCGATCTTTAAATATACAGATCATCTTAAAATCTCCAGTCCATCTAAAGCTTGTTTATTACAGGTGACAATTGTTACACAATTAAAATGAAAATTAGCAGAAGTATTTTTTGGGCCAAGGACGATCGCTATTGAATTTTGAGGTTCAGATTTACCTTTAAAATTAGTGCTCTAGAATACACATTTTACATTAGATCTTGATAAAATTTGCATGATCATGTTATATTTGATCTAGAAGCAGCTAACGTGAACGTGGATATCGGATCTTGATCATAATTCCGCATCATGTTATTTTTCAACTAGAAAGACCCACAATGAAAGTCAACTATTTGGGTCCATTTTTTGGTATAGTGCCCATACAAATGGGGCCCACCAGTTTACACTATGACCGGTCTGGAGCCCACATCTTACGTCGGATCTTAATAAAATTTTACAGATGACGACTATGAAATCCTACTGTAAAATTGATCCATATGAGTCCATGTTTTGGTACAGCCCACAAGTACTGTTATAGGTCCTCAACAAATGTCGCTCCGATTAATCCGTTGTAAAATGTGCATCTGGCGTCGGAGCGTAATATAATTTTACAGATCATGATATATCTAATCTTGGAATACCTACCGTAAAATTGCACCATATATTTTCAAATAGCTCCCCTCCAGTTTTCATATATACCACCTTAAAACCCTTAAAAATCCCACTTACTGGATTATTTCACAAAGAACACCACATGGTTCTGCCCAAATAGGTCGCCGATACGATTCTAGACGTATTTCCCACATCACGTTATATTTCAGTTAGGAGCCGGATGCAAGTAGAAAACTCTGCAAAGTGATATTATTTCCCTGGTAGTTATTTTCGAGTAAAACAAGAATATGTTTGTGAATTTTCCCCAGATACACACAGAATATTGTTTTCGTACCTTTGCGCACATAGAAGCCTTAGTCGATTATAAACCGTTTCAGTTTCTAAGCGGTTTATGTATAGGGCCGCGATTTCAAATGTTTCTGGTAATCAATAATAGCACTGTAGCACAAATTAAGACTTTTTAATGGAACAGAATAGCGACCCTATAATTACAATGTATTAAATTCATTTTAGCGAAAATGACAATTTTGCGAAAATATCCAATTCGAATTTTGCACTGGAAGGAAGTTGTACTGTGTACGTAGGATGAAATTACAACCAATCAAATGATTTTCAGCCACAATCGTTTGATTGGTGCATCCACTATCTGCCAATATTTAGGGTATTTAAGCCTTTTTGGTATTGCTGCCGTATATATTTACTTTATGAATTGACTTGAAGTATTATTTCGATATATATAGTACTAGCAGTACTCGCTGCTTCGCACGCGAAAAAGCCAGTCATTTGTTATTAGTTTTTTCCGTCTCTGTTTGTGGATAATATTTAACTGATTTTCTTTTGGTGGATATAGATAAATCTAAAATAGTAATTTGGAAACCTCCTATTATGAATGTTCTTGTCGATGTGCACTATTTTAGCTGAACTCCCTTCGTATGTATATTTTTTATCATTTTCTACCCAGCTTTGAACAAAAAATTACAACAGCAGAGCCTTTTATATCCTCGACCTAATGCTTCTAGATGCAGCCGACCACTTTATATTTTTTTGCACCTCTTTCCCAAAAAATACACATTTTGAAAAATCACTATAGGTAACATGTGATTTTGCTTCCCCTAAAAACATGGACTTTATTTGGTACAACGCACAGTGGGGCCTTTTGACGTTTTTCGTTGCAAAAACCATAACTTCTGAAATAGGAAACATAATTACAAAAGTAAAATTTTGTTGCAAAGAAGAAAACGTAGGCTTTATAATGAGACCACGAATTTGATCTAATACTTACTGAGAGCTTCAAAAATCAGACTTTGAATATGGATTTTTTTCAAAAACATTATATTTTCTGTTATTCTTCATTTACCTTTTTTGTTATCAAACTAATCATTTATCATTTATTTTTGATCTAACATAACATATATTCACATATTTAGTAATGGAATTACAGTTAACTAACTGAACCCAGTCCGCTTCTCCAGGCAAAAAACACGTACCGAAAAATCAAAATTCGGGTTTATATTGGTTTTTTTTCGTGTTCAGTAATATATATATGTGCTAATTTTTATAAAGTTATTCTCAATATATATAGCCTACAAAGTTCCAAAAAGAGACAAAAGGTTTTATAATATTAATAGGAATATATATTTACTTTATGTGGGAGGCGCCACTCCCACTTTTCTCGTACCGCCCATTTGTTCCACAAATTTGCACATTAATACTCAATGAACACACACAAAATATCAAGATTATTGTTGCCATATAAGAATATAATTTTTACAGTAGATGACACGTCCATCTTTCAAATCCGCCCATTTGTATCTTGCTTAAGTGAAAACTTAATGAACTTACACATATTTTCAGGAAACTTGGTGTCATGTAAGAGAAAATACTCTATAACTGGTTTTAATTTCTTATGGGAAGTGCCACGCTCCCTTTAACATTACCGCCCATTTTCTCCCAACTACCCAGATTAATAGTTGATGGTTGCAAATAAAATTGTAGAACTCGCTGTGTCAAAGAAATGAATATATTTTATAATAGATTTTAATTTCGTATTGGAGGTACCACGCCCCCTTTTCCAATTCCGCCCATTTTTTGCACAACTGTCCAAATTAACAACCAATGAACTCTCACAAACTTTCAAGACTCTGACGGCCATAGCACTCCAAATATGTTGCTTTATAAAATAAGAAAAAAAATAAATAAATTTGTGTTGGAGGTGCCACGCTTTTATTGTAATAACATGCGAATAGGCAAGTATCGGCTGCCAACTTTGAGTGAATATAACAGAGTAATGAGTACTAAATCACCTAAAACTAATGCCTTCCAAAACTAATCAAAACCTGTTTAGTTCTATTCCACCATAGTTGAAAAACGATCAAAATAAAGTGCTATTTTTACTACTGCAATTTTTAGGTAACTAAGCGTTGGAAACCACCAATTTTTTTCATTTTTTCTTTCATTTCATCTACGTACCTTTCAAACGAGACCGAAGACGTAAAAATTGTGTAGGTAGTTTGTCTGTAACTCAAATCTGAATCTTAATTTATTTACTTTTGAATCAAGGAATCATTTCAGTCTCTGGTATTTAAGCGGGAAGACCATTATTTACAACTTTGGTGTCTTCGGAGACCCCCACTGCAATTTCTCGGCAAACATTTTCCTAGAACATTTTAATCCTTAAATATCTTATTTGAAAGGACAAATTGACCCATAAGAAGAAGAGTAAGAATGTTAAGATATTCCACAAAAATGATCCTCGTGAAATTCCTCTATATAGTTGTGATAATAAAAATTCTCTCAGACATTAACCTATAACACATTTTTCAGTTAATCCGCGATAAAAAGAAACTCAGACCAGCTGGCCTATAAGTTTATTCTACAAAAATGATCTACTCTACTGATCTATCTAGTCTTAATTTGTTGGACAGTGTTTTTTTTCATAGTTTTATTTGTTTTTTTTTTTGGTTATATTAAAAAAAAAACATTTTCCTGTAATATTACTGCACATCTACGAAATTCGACAGCGTCTGTGAAATAAAGAGTGATTTTTTTGAGGTTAGGATTTTCATGCATTAGTATTTGACAGATCACGTGGGATTTCAGACATGGTGTCAAAGAGAAAGATGCTCAGTATGCTTTGACATTTCATCATGAATCGTCTTACAAACGAACAACGCTTGCAAATTATTGAATTTTATTATCAAAATGCGTGCTCTGTTAAGAAAGTTCATTGCGCGCTTCCATTTTATGGTCAGTTTAATCGACCCACTGAAGCGGCTATTCGGGCTATTGTGACTAAATTTCGCACCAAATTTACATTGTTGGACATTAAACCACCAACACGCTTACGTAGAGTGCGAACTGAAGAAAATATCGCAGCTGTATCGGCCAGTGTTAATGATGACCACCAATTTTCGATTCGTCGCCGTTCGCACCAATTGGGTCTCTGTTACTCAAAAACGTGGAAATGCCAAAATTGGACTAAGCGGATGGACCACCTAAGACGCAGCCGCGGTCAACATTTAAATGAAATTATCTTCAAAAAGTAAATGTCATGGACCAATCTAACGTTTCAAATAAAGAACCAATGAGATTTTGCAAATTTTATGCGTTTTTTTTTAAAAAAGTTATCAAGCTCTTAAAAAATCACCCTTTACAATCCATGGTGGAGGGTATATAAAGTTCGCTCCTATCGAACTTAGGGCCGTTGTTTTCAAATAATGCTCCTTTTGACTGAAAAGAACTGAAAACTTTCAAAAGTGCTGTCGGATAGTGGAAAACATTCAGAAAACTATGTTAAGTACCACAGGTCCTTAATATGTATTCGCTACACCATGTTAAACATTTAGGAGTTATGAGATATATACACAACACACTACCATATTCCCCAGACTGGGTATAATGGAGGATAAATACATCGGAGTCGAGAACATATCTTAGTCAAAGAACCACAATTTGTATAATTAAACTAAACTTTGGTTGGCAAATAATTATATATTGATTCAGCATACACAAGTAAAAAGGCGTTAAGTTCGGTCCGGCCTAATCTTATATACCCTTCATCTATTCCACAGTAGTTTTTAATTTTCGCGTCTATGCAGCAAGAGCGGTGTATTCATCGAATTTAATTATTCTAGCTACAGCCGTTTTGTTGGTACAGTTTTATTCCCCTTCCCTTTACGATCCTCTTAATAAATACTAATCTCTAAAAATAATTATACCCTACACCGCTTCGTGGACTAGGGTATTATAAGTTAGTTTCGCGCCAAATGTTTGTAACACCAAGAATTAATCGAGCTAGACCCACCTTTAACGGATCGGTTTAAAATTACCAGCTGAATCGATTTAACGATGTCTGTCTGTCCGTCTGCTGTCCATCTAAGCTTGTTCGCACTCTACAGGTCGCAATTGTTGTCCGATTGTCATGAAACTTGGCAGCAGTTATATTTTCTGGCCAAGGACCATCGGTATTGAATTTTGAAATCGGTTCAGATTTAGATATAGCCCCCATACAAATGTCGCTCCCGATTTGACTTTTTCCGCTTTAAAAACCACATATTGTACCCGATTTTCTTTAAAATTGGCACAAGGTTTTATAATAGAACTAGAAACACCTATGCTGAAAGTGGGTAAGATCGGTTCAGATTTAGATATAGCCTCCATACAAATGTCGCTCCCTATTTCACTTTTTCCGCTTTAAAAACCACATATTATACCCGATTTTCTTTAAAATTGGCACAAGGTTTTATAATCGAACTAGAAACACCTATGCTGAAAGTGGGTAAGATCGGTTCAGATTTAGATATAGACCCCATACAAATGTCACTCACACATATTGTCCCCGTTTTTTCTTTAAAATTGGCACAATATCTTATAATCTAACTTAAAACACCTATGGTGAAAGTGGGTAAGATCGGTTCAGATTTAGATATAGCCCTCATACAAAAGTTGCTCCCGAATCTTTAACCGATTTTGGCCAAACTTTACATATTATATTTCGTCAATAAACATACATGGTGAAAGCGGGTCACATCATTCCAGGTTTCAATTTACCTCCATACAAATGTCTCTTCCGATTTAACATTTTTTGTCAAACACATACATTTACAGGATGCAAAAATCCTTCCCGATTTCACTTTTTATTGAATTGAATTGTATTGAGATAGAAAGTCCGTCCATCTTTAGCCTTTCCTTACTTGTTTGGGAGATTTCCATATGTCCATACTTTGGTATAACCCAAATAGGGCCGCATTCTGATCTATTACAGCTCTAGAAACTACATCTTACATCGGATCTTCAATTTTGCAGATCATGATTTTTTTCAACTAGGAATACCTACCGTGAATGAGAAATATATAGGCCTATCTTTTGCACCAGGCCCAAAATGTTGTTATAGGCTCCCTTTTGAAATGTCGGTCCGATTCATCCTATTACTACTGTATAATTTGTATTTGTCTGTCGGATAATTGGATCAATTACCATATTATTAACCATATTCGTTAAATTTGACTAATGATGAATTTATAGTAACTGTATAATTTATATGAACTACATAAAATTGCTCCCATGAAATACCTGGGTTTAGTAATCAAAGCGAGGTACATACACAGGGAGTGGTGTAGGGTATTATATAGTCGGCCCCGCCCGACTTTAGCCATTCCTTACTTGTTTTATATTACGAGTTTACGTAGTCAGAGGGATGTGTACAGGGCCGTGCGCAGGATTTTCCCCTGGGGAGAGAGATGGTAAACAGCTGTTTGCTGTTTTTGGTAATATAGAAAAAACTTTAAGCAATAACACTTTTTATACCCTCCACTAGGGTATTATGTCTTTGTGCATTTGTTTGTAACACCCGAAAGGAAACGACTTAGACCCATCGTTTTTACAGATCGGCTTAGAATCGATAAGCAATGTCCGTCTGTCTGCCCATCTATTGTTGTAATCAAATTACAGGACCCGATTATAGTTCGTTCTTAACAAAAATTGGCACAAAAAGTTTTATGGATCAAGGACGAACGCTATTTAATTTGAGACGAATAGGTTCAGATTAGGTTTAATTTAGATATAGTCCCCATACAAATGTCTAGAAACCACATATTTTTACAGATCTTCTTCAAATTTGGCAAAATATCTTATACTTCCACAAGAAACACCGATGGTGAATATAGGTCAGATCGGTTCAGATTTATATATATCTCCCTCACAAATTTCACCCCTGATTTCACTTTTCGACTCAATAAACCACGTATTTAAACAGATCTTCTTCAAATCTTGCAAAATATCTTATATTTCAACTGGAAACACACATGGTGAAAATGGGATAGATCGGCTCAGATTTACATATAGCTCCCATTCAAATTTCGCTCCCGATTTGACTTTTTCTACTCTAGAAACCGCATATTTGTACAGATCTTCATCAAATTTGGCAAAATATCTTATGTTTCCATTAGAAACACCCATGGCGAAAATTGGTCAGATCGGTTCAGATTTATATATAGATCCCATACAAATTTCGATCCCAAAATTTTCCATTCTAAAATCCACATATTTTAACAGATTTTCTTCATAATTGGCCAAACACTTTATATTTCAACTGGAAACACCTGAGGTGAAAATGTGTTGGATCGGTTCTGATTTGCATATAGCTCCCATACAAATTTAGCTCCCGGATTGGCTTTTTCCACCCGAGAAACCACGTATTTTCACCGAATTTCTTCAAAATGAGCATAACACGTTTACTTCAACTGAAAAAAAATTATTGTGAAAGTTAGTCACTTCATTCCATGTTTGGATATAGCCCCGATACAAATATTCCTCTCGATTTTACAAATTGGGTCAGGTCATATTAGACTATGATTAGGAAACATACAAAAAGCCTTCCCGTTTTCCCTTTTTTACCGAATTGAATTGTGTTCGGATATATATTGGAGTGTATCATATAGTCGGCCCCGCCCGACTTTAGCCGTTCCTTACTTGTTTTTTAATGCCTTGATGTTGTAATTCATACGCCAGACATAATAGAAAATATATAAAAACGCGAAGTAAACTCAACAAAAAGTGTCTGCATAAGAACATCAATTTGTTAAGAACAAAGTCATATATAAGGGTTCTCGTTCACTAGCTCATACATATGCAGAGAATGACATTTGTTGCAAGTTGCTTGTAAGATGCGTGTTTTACTTCGTCTTCGTCGTCTACTTCTGCTGTCACTTTTTTCTATGACAGCCTGTCATCGAAAGTAACATTAAGCGAACCGGAAGATACATTACTTTAAGCGAAAGAAGAAGAAAATTTGTAAGGATATATAAGTCAACATAAACATTAAATGACATCGTATGGGTATGAATGACTGCGCGTAAAAAGGGATGTTAATACGAGTATAGTGATTATTATGATGACGATGATGATGATGCAAATGACATGGTTGACGCAATGCTTAAACAAAAGGGTGATATATTTGTACATGTCTACTTAAAGGGTATATCAGAGTTCGCACAAACTTTAAGTTAAATAGAAAACTCAGTTATTACAAGTAAAATTTGGAAATTATTGCAAAAGTGCAATTATATGCCGATTGCGTGAATATTTGAATGTTTGAGTAGCAAGAAAAAAGTATGTTCTTTGTGAGGTAGTCTTCGGGAATTCCAAAAGTTTTCGGTTTCATACACCAAAGTCTTTCCAAACTGAATCCACACTTTCCTGCATAGACCTGTGGAGATATATATATATTTATTTCCTAGAATATCAATGTAGAAATGGTGTAACTACCGTACAAACTACAAGTTTGTCTTGCTGAAATAGGCAGCTATTTTGACAGAAAGTCTATATACAGTCATCCCATTCTGAAATCTGTTCATAACTTGTACAGAATAAAATACATAAAAAGGTTAAGAAAATAAAACTGAAGATTTTCAGGATCTTCAACGGTTGTGAATGTTTCTCTTTTTTGTGGCTCTTGTACTACATTTGATACAAAATTAGTATATTATGTGGACGTAGCGTGACCACGGTATTGCATAACTAAGGTGACCATCCATCCCACTTAAAAATTGGTTGGTAACTGAACCGATCTTACCCACTTTCTGCATACATGTTTCTAGTTTCATTATAAGATGTTGTGCCAAATTTAAAGAAAATCGGGTGCAAAATGTCGTTTCTGGAGCGGAAAATGTCAAATCGGGAGAGACATTTGTATGGGGACTATATCTAAATCTGAACCGATCTTACCCAATTTCTGTATAGGTGTTTCTAGTTGGACTATAAGATGTTGTGCCAAATTTTAAGAAAATCTGGTACAGTATGTGGTTTCTAGAGCGGACAATGTCAAATAGGGAGCGACATTTGTATGGGGGCTATATCTAAATCTGAACCGATTTGCCTCAAATTAAATAGCGTTCGTCCTTGATCCACAAAACTTATTTGAGTCTATTTTTGTTAAGAGCGGACTACAATTGCGACCTGTAATTTGATTACAACAATAGATGGACAGACAGACGGACATTGCAAAATCGACCCAAAAAGTGATTCTAAGTTGATCGGTATATTTAACAATGGGTCTATCTCCCTTCCTTTTGGGTGTTACAAACAAATACACAAAGACATAATACTCTAGTGGAGTGTATAAAAAGATTATTTTATTTTGGGTGAAGTGTTTACTTTTATTTAGGTTTTTATGCCCTCCACCTCCAGGATGGGGGTATGTATACTAACTTTGTCATTCCGTTTGTAACACCTTAAAATATCGACCTGAGACACTATAAAGTATATATATTCTTGATCGTCATAAAATTCTAAGACGATCTAGCCATGTCCGTCTGTCCGTCCGTCCGTCTTTCTGTCCATACATCCGTCTGTCCGTCTGTTGAAAGCACGCTAGCATCTAAACCAAAGGAGCTAGGGCGTCCAAATTTTCCATAAATGCGTCTTATAGTCGTAGATCGGTTGGGACGAAATCGGCCGAAAGGGAAATATTTTTCCCTCACAAGGACTAACTTAAAATATAAAAGCGGATAAAAATAGTACCAATCAAATAACCGCAGCTGGAGTCATGAAATTCGGAGTATACATTCCTCTGACTGTGTATACACGGAAAATAAACTGATGTTTCGAAATTCGTACTTTTTGGGGACAAAATAGAAAAAAGGGATAAAAATAGTACCAATCAAATAACCGAAGCTAGAGTCATGAAATTCGAAGTATGCATTCCTTTGACTACGTAGACATGAAAAATAAAAGGTTTTTTTCCAAATTCGTACTTTCAAGGGATACAATGGGTACGGAGGGATAAAAGTGGTACCAACCAAACGTCTACACCTGGGATAATGAAATTCGGTGTATGCATTCCTCTGATTGCGTAGACACTTAAAATAAACAGGTAAAATACACGAATTTTTCGAAATTCGTACATTTTGGGGTTAAAATTGAAAAAGGGGAGACAAATAGTATCAACCAAATGACCGCAGCTAGAGTCATGCAATTTGGAGTATACATTCTTCTGACTGCGTAGACACGGAAAATAAACGGATTTTTCGAAATTCCTACTTTCAAGGGATACAATGGTACGGAGGGATAAAAATAGTGCCAACTAAACGACTACAGCTATAGTGATGAAATTCTAATTGCGTAGAAACGTCAAGGGGGTCAAAATGGTACCAACCACATGGTCGCAGCTGGAATTGTGGAATTCGGTGTATACATTCCTCTGCCTGCATACACACGCAAAATAAAAAGTTTTTTTTTTCAAAATTTGTACCTTTTCTATTATGGCAAAAATTGGTTGAATCATGAAGTTAGGTTTTTTGCACTATGTGATAATTGATTTTCAAAATTTGTACTTTTGGAATTAAAATATAATGGAAATACAACCAAATGCAGCACCCACTATCTTCCAATATTTATGGTATTTAAGCTTTTTGAAAATATAAATATAAGAATATTTATTTTCTGTTTTGAAATAGATAATGGTTTGATATAATTAAAATATTATATTTATTTATATAATTATTTTTTCAACATTTGTTTTGTTTTGGCTATATTACAAAATTTATATTTTCCTGTAATATTACTGCACTTCTACGAAAACCGACAACCTCTGTGGAATGCAATCCATGGTGGAGGGTATATAAAGTTCGGCCCGGCCGAACTTAACGCCGTTTTTACTTGTTTGTTATCGCAGCCTCAAAGAAAAACAGCCCTATTATTAAATACAAAGTTTGTGTAGATTGCTTTACATTTTGGAGATCGCATCTAACACTATGCTAAATTGGTAAATAAAGAAACATTAAAACTAATAAAAGGGCGTTAAGTTAATTTTATATACCCTCCGTATTGCTGATTCTAGGCTGTCGATTTTTCGTAGAAGTCAACCTAGACACTGTTTTAAATAAATTGTAATGTTTCATTGGTGAAATATTTGAAACTTTTAAATAATTTTGAAGCTTTCAGTCCTTGTTAGGGAAAATCGTGAAGCTTCTAGGGAGGGCGTGAGGTTCATTATTCCATATATAGCCGTTTGATTGGTACCATCTGCCTTCTTTTCCCATTGTGACCTCAAAAGAAAGAATTTGGAAAAAATCTTTCACTTTTTCTGCACGCCCGCTAAGTCAGCCAGTCATAAATATTCTAAGCACAGCAATTTTTATTTATAATAAATTGTATTGTTAAGTTTTCTATGTTTACAATCCCGCTTTTTGCTCAATAAGAGATGGTCAAGTTATACATGACCTAAAATAGCCAGGACTTTACCCTGAAGTCATCCTACGACCACAATTTGACTGAAGTAAACTGACTAACTGTATTTATGGGTTGCTGGGCACTGCCCAGCTGTTATATATAGTAATATTTTCTGGCGAATCTTTCCAAAGCAGTGTAAGATATGGTAGATTCAAAATGTTTTTTGTCAGGCCGGTGCTATGATCGTTTAATTAGGGTTTGTATCGCGGGATTTATGCCGGGACATTTGTACGGTATTCCCGCGGGAATTCTGGAAAAAGTTTTACCTATGTGCAGGTATCACCACGTTTTCACTATAAAATTACAAAAGGTACCAAAATAATTTAATAAATATCAAATTTATGAATGAAGTCCGATAAACTGTTCTCCTGATATGAGAAATCGGAGTGGCTTATTTATATTCAACTAGCTGACCCGACAAAAATTTTCCTGTCCACATTTCTATTATTTTGTTAGTGATTGTGTTATTCTCAGTTTGCTGTCATAGATAATCAATTTAATGATACGGTCATGAATATCTAATTCATATTATGCCAATGGAAGTGTATGCATGTTCGCTTAAGTGGATTTTGAACAATGTTTAGGAACACCTTTCACATTAGATTGATATTTCATACGATGAACAGGAAAAATCGTGGCCGATTTAAGATTTCCTACTAATTCTTGCTGATCACAAATTATTCTTCTTTTAGCTCCATGAGCTATATTTAAAAAGTTATGGCCTATTTAAGAATCCCAACTAATTCGACCTGATCACAAATTTTCATTATTTTAGCTCCAGGTATATTTAAGAAATTTTTCTTATAGTGAATGCCCAGAAATTGCTTTGAAAGTACTCCAGATTGGCCGTTCCACAACACATGATCCTGTGCGTCAGCTGGAGATTGACGTGAATCGAAAATCACCTTCCAACAGAATCCTTGAACCAATAGTGCGCCATAGTACACTCCTCCGGACCGATCAACATCTTGGTCATCTCAGGTCGTCATCTCGCATTTCGACAGTCTTCAAAGAACGCAGCCGAAATTCCTGATGAAGCGTCACTTTAATTTTGCGTGCGAATTTTTTGCCAAAATTGGTACGATCAAAAAAGATTTTCCGGTTCCACCAAAATCACTATAGTTCAATCTGTCATAAGCCGTGTGTTCCGTAAGAATATTATTCTCGAAATTCATCGAATTCACATTCGTTTTGCATTGCATTTCAACTCGGATAGTGTGGCGCTGTCATTCCTAGTTGTGCTAATATTAATTGCATGTCATAAATGCCCTCTTTGTATTTTGTTCACAAATCGTTGAAATTACATTTAATACATGTAACTGGATTTCCCTGTTTATTTGATGACAGATTACGCATTGGAATTATGAACCAAACAAAAATGAATCAACAAAATATGCGATTCCTATCAGTCATTTTCTGACAAAAAATGCATAAAATATAAAAATTTGTTGCATTTTGTCCGAATTTTTTTAGTTTTTCTTTTTAGTTATCTGAATTTTTGTGTTCCGAAAACTTTCGCAGAATCATAACGAACATAACGTAAAGGAATTTCGCATATCCATTGCCTGAATTGAGACTTATAAAGGGTGATTTTTTAAAAGCTATAAGAAAGTTTTTCAAAAAAAAACACATAAAATTCAGAAAAATGTATTAAATCTTGATTTGAATCGATAGTACTGTCCATATAATTTAATGATTGAAGATTATTTCATGCAAACGTTGACCTTGACTGCGCCTCAAATGGTCCATCCGCCAATTTTGGCATTTCCACGCTTTTGAGTAACAGAGCTATTTGCTGCGAACGGCGACGATTCGATAATTGATGGTCATCATTAACACTGGCCGATACAGCTGGGATATTTTCTTCTGTTCGCACTCCACGTAAGAGTGTTGGTGGTTTAATGTCCAACAATGTAAATTTGGTGCAAAATTTAGGCACAATAGCCCGAATAGCCGCTTCAGTGGGTCGATTAAACTGACCATAAAATGGCACTCATTTTGATAATAAAATTCAATAATTTGCAAGAGTTGTTCGTTTGTAAGACGATTCAAGGTTAAATTATAAACCAAACAGAAGATGTTTGACAGTGAAACAAAACACGAAACGTGCGTCAGCTGTTTAAACCAGTGTTGCCAAAATTTTAATAGCTAAAAAATCACCCTTTAGTCTTGAATTCATAAAAATATTCTATACTAGCAGTACCCGCTGCTTCGTACGCGAAAAAGCCACGTATTTGTTATTATCCGTCTCTGTTTTAGGATAGTATATATTTTCTTTTCTTTTCTAAAATAGTAACTTGAAAACATAGCACTCATATACAGTCAAAGGAATGTGCTTGAGGATGTGCACTGTTTTAGCTGAACTCCCTTCGTATATATTTTTTATCATTTTCTACCCAGTTTTTAACAAAAAATTACAACCGCAGAGCCTTTTATTAGATTCTTGCTATAATAATTTAGTTGGTACCATTTTTATCCCTTGTTGTCCCGCTAACCTCTTATAACTATAAATTGTGGTGAGAGGAATTTACACACCAGATTTCACGACTATAGCTGCAATACTAAAACTAGTACCATTTTCATCCCTTTTTGTCCCTCGCAACCCTTAAAATTACAAATTTTGAAAAATCCAATTGTAACGCACTACCAAATTTCACGATTCTAGCTACAATACATTAGTTGGTACCATTTTTATTCCTTTTTGTCCCGCTCGTCCCTTAAAAGTACAAAATTCGAAAAATCAATTTATATTGCAAGTCTACGTTGTCAGAGAAATGTAAATAACGATTTTCACGATTGTAGCTGAAATTCTTAAATTGGTACAATTTTTATCCCTTTTTGTCTCTTTCGAAAAATCCCTGTTTGTAGCTCGTCTGCATGGTCATTGCAAGGAACACACCGAATTTCATGTTTCTAGCTACTGCCGTTTAGTCAGGACGAAGGTTCGATGTTTATCCCTTTTTGTCCCATTTTACCCCCTAAAAGTACGAATTTCGTAAAACCCTTTCTTAGTCGACGTATACGTCATATTTCGGAACTATCCTGAAAATTGCATGACCTGGCTTCAGCCTTTGGTCTGGGGGCTGGTCAATGATAAGTCAGTCAGTCAGTAACGCAACTCTTTTATATATACATAGATAAAAAGGCACTTTTAGTTTTTTACAAAGTTTTTTCATCTTAAAACCCAGTTCGGACTACCACGAACAGTTTGTAACAAAGATCAGCCAAATCTGTTCAGCCGTTCTCAAGTGATGCGATTACCAACGAACATCATTTCATTTTTATTATATAGAATTTGACTAATAAATTAAAAAAATATCGATACAATCTAATGCAACAACTATGTATTGAAAAAATGACATATAAATTTAGGGTACAATTAATATTACATCTCTCTAGTGTGCAATAGCATGTTCTATCGCGCTCAATTTATCCAATAAAATTAGAAAAAGACTATCCGATGAGTCTATAAATGCGTTGTCTGTTTCAAAAACGTTTTAGATATCAAATTAATTTAAAATATATATATATATGCTTGGGAAATGATTTCAATTTTATTCTTTTATAGGTTAGGTTAGGTAGCAGGGGATATCGGTAAGACGAGTTCACTCGAGCCCAACTAAATTCGGTCAATTGTGATTCCGGTAAGTAGTGTAGGAGAAAAGTAGGAGGTAGGTTGAAGGAATGAATGATGAGTGAAGGAAAAGGTGGGGTTATCTCATAATTCCTACTTTTGCGAGTCATACAAAGGCAACATGGGTATCAAATGAGAGAGAAGAATATCTGTTAAAAATATATTCGAATTTCATGCATCTGTCTGTGATAGTTTAATATAATAATTTACTTTATTTAAGTTCGAATGTTTTATTCAAAACAAGTAAAAACGGCGTTAAGTTCGGCCGGGCCGAACTTTATATACCCTCCACCATGGATTGCATCCCTCAGAGGTTGTCGGTTTTCGTAGAAGTGCAGTAGTGCAATATTACAGGAAAATATAATTTTTCTAATATAGCCAAACCAAAACAAATACTAATATTGAAAAGTTAATTTTATAAATAAATATAATATTTTAATTATTTCAAACCACGCTTATAAGGTAATGCAACCAATACGTCAATTCAAAATATAAATATTCTTATATTTATATTTTGAAAAATATTTTCAAAGCCATAAATATTGGTAGATAGTGGGTGCTACAGTTGGTTGTATTTCCATTCTATTTGAATTCCAAAAGTACAAATTTTGAAAATCCGTTATCAGACGTACTTAGTGCAAAATAACCTCACTTCATGATTCAACCAATTTTTGCCGTAAAAGAAAAAGTACGAATTTGGAAAAAAACTTTTTATTTTGCGTGTCTATGCAGTCAGAGGAATGTATACACCGAATTCCATGATTCCAGCTACGCCCATTTGGTTGGTACTATTTTTATCCCTCTGTACCATTGTATCCCTTGAAAGTACTAATTTCGAAAAATTCGCCTATTTTCCGTGTCTACGCAGTCAGAGGAATGTATACTCCGAATTTCATGACTCTAGCTGCGGTCATTTGATTGGTACTATTTTTATCCCCTTTTTTCATTTTAACCCCAAAAAGTACGAATTTCGAAAAATCAGTTTATTTTCCGTGTCTACACACTCAGAGGAATGTATACTCCGAATTTCATGACTCTAGCTGCGGTCATTTGATTGGTACTATTTTTATCCCCTTTTTTCATGTTAACCCCAAAAAGTACGAATTTCGAAAAATCAGTTTATTTTCCGTGTCTACACACTCAGAGGAATGTATACTCCGAATTTCATGACTCTAGCTGCGGTCATTAGATTGGTACTATTTTTATCCCCTTTTTTCATTTTAACCCCAAAAAGTACGAATTTTTAAAAATCCGTGTATTTTACTTATCTATGCAAGCAGAGGAATGTATACACCGAATTTCATTATTCTAGGTACAGTCGTTTGGTTGGTACCATTTTTATCCCTCTATTCCTATTTTACCCCTTAAAAGTACGAATTTGGAAAAAATACTTGTATATTATGTATCTACTCAATTAGAGGAATGTACACACCGAATTTCGTGTTTCTAGTTGTTGTCGTTTAATATGTACCATTTTTATCCCTTTTTGCCCCATTTCACCTCCTACAAATAATAATCACTTTATGGTACACTGTTTTGCTATAAGGGGAATGCGCATACCAAATATCAAGCAAATATAAACAGACATATTCAAAAAACATGCTTAAATACGCTAAAATATTAGGGATTATTATGGGTATTTTTAGTCCTTTTGAGATCGTTTAGATTTTTATGACGATCAAGAATATATATACTTTATAGAGTCTCAGGTCGATATTTCAAGGTGTTACAAACGGAATGACAAAGTTAGTATACCCCCATCCTGGAGGTGGAGGGTATAAAAAGAAATAATAAGCTTTTACATGTTGGTGATTTCCCTCCTGTCCGGGGATCGCAGGAAATCGAAAACATAATTCACGTTTCTCAGGAAATAAAAAGTAGGCGAAAATGCAAACCCTGGTATTATTGGTAAATTTGGTTCCTTTCGTTTAGAGTTTAGCTTGCTTAAACAGACGGATGGATATGGATCGTCTTATATTTTTTATACACTTATAGCCTGTGGCACCATAGTGACGGCACCATATATCTGACTTGTTTGTACCAAGAATTGAATGACAGAAAAAGACGGACATGTCTAATTCCAATCTAGTTTCCTTTCGGGTGTTACAAACACATTATACCCTTGTGCGGGGTTGTAACTGTGTTATTCTATCCTCATATCATACATACCGTCGCCGTCGTAGCAAAAGTAGCTATGTGTTTTTTCCCAATTGTTCAGGAGAGCATAAAAACTGTCTACTTTTTTCATTTCGCGATATTTTTGATATGAATGATTTTTTGCTACGCCCATTTCTCATAAATTTATCAAAAAATATTTTCATTAATTTATGCCGTTTTAGAGTGGTTAAATGATTTTCTACTTTTACTACGGAATATATTTATTGAAATTTCAATATTTCAGAAAGAGATGTTGTGAATCTAGGAGATCGTTAGATGTTTGAATTATTCATTAATATATCTATGATATAATATTCATGAGTTTTAGCGTTTTAAGATGATATGCTGGAATATAAGTTACTTCAAATGGACAAATATAGTAGCCCATTTAAATATTATCTAGTAAAATAATTTAAAAATTATTGGTCCATAATTTGTAAACCCTAGACCAGAGCGTGGAAGAGGGTAATATAAGTTAGTTTCACGTCAAATGTTTGCAACACCAAAAAATAATCAAGCTACACCCTTAAGCTTATGATCAAAGCACAGAGCAATTGTTATGCGATCCCCGTGAAATTAGGCAAGATATTTTTTCTGTGAAATTTCGGACCAGATTTATTCTTTCGAATTACTTATCCAGAATCCACAATTGGATCTTGATCAAATTATCCATATCATGTTACATTTCATATAACGAATATCTACAGCAAAAGTGGAACAGGTGATAAAAGTGGAACATACAATATACTAGAGCTAGAATCACGAAATTTGGTGTGTACATTTCTCTTACAGTGTAGTGCTGTGATAAGACAGTATTTTTCGAAATTCGTACTTTTAAGAGGTAAAACGGGTCAAAAAGGGATAAAAATGGTACCACCGCAATGACCAAACGGCTGGGCCTAGAATCTTGAAAATTGGTATGGATATTCCTCTTGCGGCATGAAGACAACCCAAAAAGTGACATTTTAAAAATTCGTACTTTTGGGGGGTTAAATGGTACAAAAAGGGACAAAAATGGTACCTATAACATGGTTGAAACTAGAATCATGAAATTTGGTATGTACATTTCCCTTACAGTGAAGAAATCAGATTTGAAGGGAGTTTTTCGTAATTCGTACTTTTAAGGGGTAAAATGGGGTAAAGAGGGATACAAATTGTAGCAATGACCAAACGGCTAGGACTAGAATCTTGAAATTTGGTACAAAAATTTCTCTTATAGCTTCACCGCGCCCAAGAAAATATTTTTCAAAATTCGTACTTTTTGGGGGTGAAATCGGGGAAAAAGGGATAAAAATAGTACCACCGCAATGACCAAACGGCTGGCCTAGAATCTTGAAATTTGGTATGGACATTCCTCTTATAGCATGAAGACATACCAAAAGATTTCATTTGCAAAAGTCGTACCTTTGGGGGGTCAAATCGGACAAAAATGGACAAAAATTGTACCAACAACATGGCTGAAGCTAGAACCATGAAATTTGGTATGTACATTTCTCTTACAGCGACGAGATCAGATTTGAAGGGAGTTTTTCGTAATTCGTACTTTTAAGGGGTAAAATGGGTTAAAGAGGGATAAAAATTGTACCACCGCAATGACCAAACGGCTGGGATTAGAATCGTGAAATTTGGTACAAAAATTTCTCTTATAGCTTCAAAAATAGTGCCAATAAAATGGATGTAGCTGAAACCATAAAATGAAATGAAGGAATTTTTCGAAATTTGTACTTTTAAAGGGAAAAGGGGATAAAAAAGGTACTAACAACACGGATGACGCTACAATAATGAAATTCGTTGTGTATATTCGTTTTACAGCGCAGGTCACTAACAAGAAAGCATTTTTCGAAATTTGTAATTTTAAGGGATTAAATGGGATAACAATTGTACCACCATCCTGACCAAACGGCAGGGCCTAGAATCTTGAAATTTGGAACAGGCATTACTTTTATAGCACGAATGCGACCAAGAAAATATTTTAAATTCGAACTTTATGTGGGTGATATCGGGTAAAAAGGGATAAAAAATGGTACCAATCAAACGGGTGGAGCTGGAATAATAAAATTCGGTGTGTACATACCTTAAACCCCTTAGAAACGCAAAATGGCCGAATCTTTTTAAATTCGTACTTTTAGTAGGTAAATGGGGAAAATGGGATAAAAAAGGTACCAACAACACTGATGACGCTACAATAATGAAATTTGGTATGTATATTCGTTTTACAGCGCAAGTCACTGATAAGAAGGAATTTTTCGAAATTTTTATTTTTATGGGATTAAATGGGATAAAAATTGTACCACAGCCAAGACCAAACAACTGGGCCTAGAATCATGAAATTCGGAACGGGCTTTACATTAAAGCACGAATGCGTCTAAGAAAAAATTTTTTCAAAATTACTTACTTTTTGTGAGTGAAATTGGGTTGAAAGGGATACAAAATGGTAACAATCAAACAGATGGAGCTGGAATCATGAAATTCAGCGTGTACATCCCTGAAAATGTTTACAAACGCAAATTGAAGGAATTTTTCGAAATTAGTACTTTTAAAGGGTAAACGAGAAAAGCGGGATAAAAAAGGTACCAAGAACATGGATGACGCTACAATAATTAAATTCGGTACGCATATTCGTCTTACAGTGTAGATGAGTAATAACAAGGAATTTTCCGATATTTGTACTTTTAAGGGATTAAATGTGTTAAAAATTGTACCGCCACCAAATTGTACCAAAATACTGTGCCTAGAATCTCAAAAAAAAAAAAAAATTCTTCATTAATTTAAACTTTTAGGTGTGAAATTGGGTAAAAACGGATAACAGCAGTACCAATCATGAAATTTGGTTTGTACATGCATAGAAACACAAAATTAATATTTTTTTCGAAATTCGTACCTTTTTATATCCCTATGGTACCAACAACAGGGCTGAAACTAGAATCGTGAAATTCGGTATGTATATTCCTCTGACAGTGTAGACGCGAAACATTAACTGATTTTCAATATTTATACTTTTGTATATGTACTTTAAAAGGGAAGGCGGATCAAAAGTGGTGCAAATGATACCAACCAAAATTTTCAGCTAGAATATGAAAAGAAATTCGGTGTGCACATTTTTCCGAGTACATAAATTAATGTTTCGAAATTTTTATGTTTAAGGGCACAAACGGCACAGAAAGAGTTATGTGTGAACACTATAGTCATTATCTTTTTTTTTATTTTGACCAAAGCTTATGTCAATTTGCGTGGAAAGTATAGAAGTTATATTAGGTTTAATTTTACGTACGGATCGTTTGTTTTGGAATATGGACTATACGTGTGTGGGTACTATGTTTGGAAAAATAGTACTATGTGCAGAGTTTGAATAAAATCTTTAAGACCCTTCCAGAGTCAGAGAGAGTGTATATATATATATATTATATATATTCCAGAGTGTATATTCCAGAGTGTATACCAGCGAGCCAGACGGACGTGAAAGGGACTTGGGATATGTTTTATGGTTTCAAATCTCTCCTTCAATGCGTTACACTTTTTTCTATCCCTAATGATATATACGCCTATAAATGCCTATAAATTAAACTATTGACTACGTATAAACGCTGAAAGTGATATCCTTAAAAACAGTTTGAATAGAATTGAATACAAACTACTGTCTTACCATACCATTTATCCGCGTACGAAGTAGCAGGTATTTGCTAGTGTAGCTATATTTAATGTCCTTTTTGAATCATTCTGTGAGCTGACCTGCCCTGCAGGTCCTCTCTAAAATTTCGAACAAAAAATATTTGCAAAAATTCTCAAAATGCAAAGGTTAGATTTCAAATGCAGCAAAAAAATTGTTTTCGACAAATTACACATAGCTACGGAGACGATATGCTCTAATAAAACGCATGATATTTAATGAACATAATAAAAAAACAAAGCCTTATCCTATAATTAGACTTGTGACCAGACGCTCATCTACTGGTTTAAATATACATACAGTTGAACTTCGATTAACCGTGACTCTATTAACCGTGAAGCTGAGTGGTTGATTTTTTACCTCTATTAACCGTGATTTACCTCTATTATCCGTGATGTACATGTCCATGTGACTGCTTGTTTGTTTTTTTCGTATAATACACATACATCTCTCATATTAAAATTCGGTGATTCACCTTTTTCATGAAAGTGTAATTTTCATATCAAATTTCATATTCATTCATCAGTGTGAAATTTGATCTGTCAAGACGTGTTTTCCTTACATCGTGCCACCGTCAAAAACTAAATCCGCGAAAAGAGCAAGAAAGGTTCTTTCAATTAAAGAAAAAAATGGAGCTGATTAATGAATACTCAAAACGTAAAGTACCTTTTAAAATGTTGTCTGAAAAATATGGAGTTGACATTCAAACTGTATCCGATTTAATAAAAAACAAAGATCGGATTTTAAAATTTTGCTCCGATACTGATTCAATGATTGGCCTTAAACACAGATACATATACACTAAAAACATCCGAAAATCCAAAAGTTGATTTCGCAACATATGAATGGTTTCGGCAAGAAAGATTTAAGGGAACTCCAATTTCAGGTAAGCTAACTGAAATCGAGATTGTATGAACTTGAACTGAAATTTGCTTCTGAACTTCAGGCGAAATGATTGTCGAAAAGGCAGAAATGTTCCATTTGAAGTTAAACATGAATTCAGAGTGCACTTATTCATTTGGTTGGTTGGATAAATTCAAAAAACGTCATGGAATCCGTCGACTGAAATCTACGGGAGAAAAGGAGTGTGCTGATTATGAGTCTGCTACGATGTTAGTGGACGACTTGGATGAAATCATTAAAAACGAACAACTTACAACTGAACAGATCTACAATGCAGACGAAACCAATCTATTTTGGAGGTGTTTGCCTCAGAGTTCTTTGGCTAGTGGTAATGAATATTCTCTTGAAGGGTACAAGGAATCCAAGGAGAGAAACACAGTGCTAGTTCGTTCAAATGCTGCAGGAACTCACAAGTGTAAATTGATGATAATAGGAGAAAGTGCCCATCCAAGAGCTTTAAAAACGTTGAACACCTTCCTGTGATTTATAAATCTAATAAGAAAGCTTGGGTAACACAGCAGCTATTTCTGGAGTGGTTTAATCAAAGTTTTGTACCAGAAGCAAAGGAACATCAACGGCGCATCGGTCTCAAAAATAACTGTAAAATACTTTTACTATTAGACAACTGTCCAGCACACCCAGATGTAAATGCTATGATATCTGAAAACGTTACAGTAAAATATCTCCCACCAAATTTCACGTCCTTGATTCAGCCTATGGATCAAGGAGTAATGCGGAGCTTCAAATGTCACTGCCTAAACTGATCGTTCAAAAACTTGTTGGTGCTAATGACAGACGTGAGTTCGTTAAATCTTTGAATATTAAGACAGCTTTGTGGGCAGCCGCAGCTTCGTGGGAATCTGTAACTCCACAAGTTTTAAAAAGAGTTTGGAATAACTTTCTATCTCATAATGAAGATGCTCCAAATAGCTTTGTTGATTCCGAGGAATCAGATGGAGGAAATGCGGACGAAACGCCTACATTGGCTCAGGCAATAGAGGCTAGTAGTATTTTGTTAGGTTTTTTAGAAAACTTTAATTGTCCAAGTATTTCAGAACCAGATAAAATGCAAATATATCGCATACAAACTCATTTGTTGGAAGAACAATCAAAAGCTAAAAGCATAAGACAGACTTCCATAAAAGATTTTTTTAAATAAATGTATGTATTCCTAGAGATATGATAAGTTATTTATAGACGCAGATTTACATGTTTTTGTCAAAAATAAATAAAAATAATAAAATTTATACATGTAAAATTTTACCTCTTTTAACCGTGATTAGCTCGGTCCCGAGCATCACGGTTAATCGAAGTTCAACTGTATATAGAATAAAAAATATTTTAATGTATTTGTTACTCCATGACAGCTTAATCTACATGAATACACAAGTATTCTGGCACATTTTCAATAAATGTGCTCCTGACATTTTAATATTTGCAGAGTTTTATTGTTTATCCTCACCAAAGACACCAGGGTGAAAATTTCTTTCAATAGCAAATTCAAAAATTGTATAGTTGCATCTCAGATTTCTAATTGCGCATTAACTGTACTTCCGTATGCCATATATCCCCTACGACCAAATATTTTCAACAAAGTGTGGTCTACACACATTCTATTTTGGCTAACATAGTTTAGACCACATGACAGCTTTTACTGCCCTTATGCATTTGTTCCAATTTATTTTCAACACTTTACATTATGTTTAGCATTGTTTTCTATGCAATGGCTGCGGGATATTTATGCACTTAAAATTATTTTCGACAGAGCTAAACAATAACCGTGGCACGGTTACTTGAACATAGTTAGCATTGCTGGAAAATTGAAGTCCCAAAAATTTTGCGATATTTTCTATAGTGGCACGTAGTATTGAGGTTCACGCATTCAGTGGTAGTTCAAGTTATCCATCATCTCTAAGCGACACTGACTTCCGATCTTAGCTCAGGCCTAACCTGGACAGCTAGCTGTATCCATTAACTATTTATAAAGTCAAAAAAAATGGACTTGCTATGTATATATCTCGTTCCTTTTAGACCACTTGTGCTTCCAACACACGAACGAATGAATAAGTCGAAAATGATAAAATTATGTGTCCATCTGGAATATATATAATTTGCACTTATTGTTAGGAGACATTTTATACTTCTGTGCCGTTCATTTTAAATTATTAAAATTAATAATTTTGGCAATAAATTCAATTTTATAGGATCTTGTGAATGAACACAGTTTTTAATTAGCCTCATGGAGAAAAATTCAAATAAAATATGAGAACTAATTCCTATTACCAACATGGAATACATTTTTGGTATATTTTACTTTCGACTACATCGTACAGCTCTGGTCTGACCACCAAATTTACAACATGTGGCATAAGCCACTTTCCAAACTGAAACACTTCATCACAATCCATTTGTCCATTTCCAGGTTTGGAACACAATGCATGTATTTTTGTGTGTTGGTTACATGCTGTAACCATCCTAAACCGTGCACATGCATGCATTTATGCCATTAAGTAGTTCTATGATGATCTCTGCTACCCTAGCCAAATGTTCCTCCTCGTTGCTTTGCTATTTTGCTGGCTAAAAGTAATATTAATGAATTTTTGTTTGTAAAGTATGTACTATAACCATTATGGATGATTATTAGGGCCAACGAGGGTGGAATGATAATAGTGGTTAGACTTTGGCAAGCAGCGAGAATTTATGCGGCCAATAAATAATACATTACAAATCACACAGCCTTGGCCAAATATATCATGGTCTGCAAAAGTCGATCAAGATCCGATGTAAGATGTAGGTTCTATAGCGGTTATGTTTGTTTGTGAGGGTAATACCAAAATATGAACCCATATATTTGACTATCGTAGATCGTATCTTTCTTAGTATAACAAGATCTGAAAATTTTAATTTAATATTAACAAGTATCCTATTACAATTCAATTCTGTAAAAAAAGTGAAATCGGGAAGGATTTTTGTACCCTGTAAATGTATGTGTTTGACAAAAATGTTAAATAGGAAAGGACATATGTACGGAACATGAAACATGGAACGATGTGACCCGCTTTCACCATGTATGTTTATTGGTGAAATATAATATGTAAAGTTTGACCAAAATCGGTTAAAAATTCGGGAGCAACATTTGTATAGGGGCTGTATCTACATCTGAACCGATATTACCCACTTTAACCATAGGTGTTTTTAGTTGGATTATAAGATGTTGTGCTAATTCTAAATAAAATCGGGTACAACACGTAGTTTCTAAAGCGGAAAAAGTCAAATCGGGAACGACATTTGTATGGGGGCTATTAGTGAATGGTAATCGAGGACAAGAATCGATTCCCGATCAACTATTTTTGAATCAGATTCTTAGAATCGAAGAATCGGACCTGAGAATCGTTTCTTAATCGGAATCGGTAGAAATGTTTAACCATAAAAGTCGAGAGATATAATTTTAACTAATTAGTACAGAACGATATACACGATGTCCAAATGTTTTGATAGCCTCTCCCTACAAGCGAAAGTGGACTTTAAATTTATTTAAATTTGCGTAAAAATATCTCCAATCCATGGTGGACAGTATATAAGAATCGCCATGGCCGAACTTTACGCCTTTTTAATTGTTTTACCTAAAGTTCTCTTCCTTAATCGACTATTCTGAATAATATATAACATATAGTTTTTGGAAAACGTTTTTCTTATAGATTTTTTCCGATCTATTGGATGATACCATCGCAAAAATATATAATTTAATGTTCGCCTTTACTTTTAGGAATTAAAAATAAATTTAAAATTTCGAAATCTGCGGACACTTTTATTTTTTAATATTTTTAGAAGAATGTTGGCTACAAGTTTATCAAATTTCAAACTATTGCTTTTCTTCGTTTTTGAGATATTGAATTTTAAAGTTAGTTTCTCATTTTTTTCGCCTAGATTATGTTTTGACATTTGTCATTTATTTTGAGGTCTTTTAAGTACTGATGAATTCGATCAAGTTTTGTGTAATATTTCATCAAAACTAACACTTTCTAATTAACACTAACATAAAAACAACTATAAAAAGTTGTTTTAATGATAGTTTCATTAGTATCTAACATATAATACTTTATTTCACGAAATATAAATAATATTATAATAGAAAACTATCTTGGTTTACGTGGCCGCTCTCACCATTTTGAATAAAACTTTCTACATGGATCAATTATGTATAAATAATATTTCCATAAGCATTTAAAAATACTTTTCCATCGTCAGTTTTATTTATGCATATTTTGTATAATATGTTAAATCATTATCGTCTACTACTTGGACTGTTTGGAGGTACGAAAACCCCAGTGTTTGGTACATATTAAGTTCCTAACCTTTATAACACTGTCAATTTTTTATATCAATACCACACTTAGTGTCATTTCCTTTTGTTTAATTAATAAAATTGCAGCTTTTAAATTTCACAACTTGTTACCACCAAAAGTACGTACTTTTTGGGTATTTTTCATTAAATTAAATTTCGATTCCCAAGCATCGATAATCGATTCCAGTATAAAGTTGGACACGTGTAATCGATTCCAAAAGAATCGTTTTTGAGCCCTCAGAATCGATTCTCGATTGGAATCGGAATCGATTTACCATTCACTAGGGGCTATATCTAAATCTGAACCGATCTAACCCGCTTTCGCCATAGGCATTTATACTTAGATTATAAGGTGTTAAGCCAATTTTGAAGAAAATCGTGCTTAGTTAGAGCGGAAAAAGTCAAATCGAGAGCGACATTTGTGTGGGGGCTGTATCTAAATCTGAACCGATCCGACCGATTTTCACCATAGCTTTTTCCAGTCCAATTATAAGGTGTTAAGCCAAATTTGAAGCAAATCGAGTGAAATATGTGGTTTGTAGAGCGGAAAAAGTCAAATCGCGAGCGACATTTGTATGAGAGCTATATCTAAATCTGAACCGATCTGACCACTTTTCACCATAGCTGTTTCCACTTCAATTATAGTGCCAAATTTGAAGCAAATTGAGTGAAATTTTTGGTTTGTAGAGCGGAAAAAGTCAAATCGGGAGCGACATTTGTATGGGGGCTATATCTAAATATGAACCGATCTAACACATTTTTACCACAGGTGTTTCTAGTTGAAATATAAGATGTTTTGCCAATTTTGAAGAAAATCTGTTGTAATATGTGGTATCTAGAGTGAAAAGAGTCAAATCGGGAGTGAAATTCGTACGGGGGCTTTATCTATATATCTCGGAAAACTTCGTTGTGCAAAGTTTCATTTGGTTCTGTGTACAATTGCGACCTGTATCGTGATTACAAGAATAGATGGACAGAAAGACAGACGGGCATTGCTAAATCGATTCTAAGTCGATCGGTATAATTAACAATGGGTCTATCTCGCTTCCTTCAAAAAAAAATTATCAATATCCAAAGTAAAAAGTACTGATTAAAAGTACTGATTATTTTTAAAATTTTTAGTTTTATTGGAAAGGTTGAACAATATACCACTACTGTCTCGACAGTACCTCATCCGATCAACCCAATTTTTCAGTACATGGCCCAAAGATGCCGCAAGCCCAAAATAAAAAAAAAACAAAACAGTGACTCGTAATGGATGCTTCTGAACCCCATATGCGGCTATTTTGCTTATATACATAGCCACCGAGATGAAAATAAGCTTCATCTGAAAACACGACAATTTCTTACAGTTTGTATTAAAGACTCACTACTTTGGAAGTAAGTTTTTAATATTTCCCAATTTTGTTCGAGCGTATGGCGTCCCTTTCTGCAAATGTGACATATAAACCATTTGTATTGGGGCTAGACCAAAATATGGACTTATATAGCTGGCTTTCAGAGTTTGTGTTTCTCGTCTAAATGTAACATGGAGTGGGAAATTTACTCAAGTTTCGATGTAAAATATGCATTTTAGAGCAGTAATAGTGTAAATCGCAGGTACATTTGTATGGGGGCTATATCAAAACATGGACCCATGTAGTCCACTTCTACGTTAGCTGTTTCTAGTTTAAATATAACATGTTCTTGAATATTTTATTAATATCCAATGTAAAATGTGTATTCTAGAGCAGTAATAGGGTAAATTGGAGGGATATTTGAATGGACGCTAATATAAATCCAAACTAATATCCTCCAAATTCAATAGCGATCGTCCTTGGGCTGAAAAAATTACTTCTGCCAAATTTCATGACAATCGGTCTACAACTGCGATCTGTAGAGCGTGAACTAGTTTTAGATGAATAGCAGACTTACGGGCGGACGAACAGACAGACGATTGATCTGGTGATTCTAAGGCGATCGGTATATTTACAGGTGGGTCTAGCTCGGAGAACTAACTTATAATAACCTATTCCACGAAGTGGTGTAGAGTATACAAATTCCAGGGTGGCGTTAACCCCTTAAAGCAACATTTTCCATCTTCTTTCATGTTGCTTAGAAGTAATCTTAGTTTTATGTTCCGCCCAACTTTACGTTTCGCTTCTTACGAGAATTATCACATCGACCTCGTCTGTTCATGTCCAGTAAATATAATTTGCTCCGCATTTTTCACTTTAGTCTGTGGCACTGGTGAATGGAGGGTGGGTAATTTTTCGTTTAGTGAAAACATTCGTTAGCAATGACCATAAAGTATGACTACAAATAAATTAAGTGGTTAAAATGAACATTTATTTAAACTTTTCTCCTTTTTGGCACTCATCGCAAGGCTCGACAGCAGCAACAACAGCAAAACGGACAGAAAGTGAACAAAAATGCTGCAGGCATTAATGTATACTCGTATATAAGCTGCGAAAACACTGTGAATATTCATGTATTTCGGATGAGTTGAATTGGAAAATATTGTTTAAGAACGGAAACTCACTTGGATGTAAATGAATGAATTCACGCCGACATATATTCAAATTAATGTAGATTTGCGCGTGGCTAGTGGAGGTGCTGATGGTATCTGAAAATTGAAATAAATATTTTCCACTTTATTTAAAGTTAGCTGTTAGCTGTGGGCGCAGGAGATTAGCGTGCAATTGTTTGTATGATCTGCTTACCATTCAATTCAAAATTTCTTTGCAAAGCTTTAAAATAGTAAAACTTTCGGTAAACTTGTCATTCCGTTTGTATGACCTTATGATAGTCAATAAAATAGAAATGGAATGGGATTTTCGCAAAATATTTGTGGGATTATTCAAAGTATTTATATTCTTGAATATTAGGCTGGGTCGCGGCCCATACAAATTGAAAAACAGTTTCCAGTCACCCCACGAAAATAAAGTTTGGATTGATTAATAATGATTTGCAAAATATTTCCTACATAGATCAAGCCGCCTGTGAGATAAACGACCCTGAAAATACCCCTGCAATTTTTGTCATTTTAATACCCTACACCACTTCGTGGACTAGGGTATTATAAGTTAATTTTCCGACAAATGCTTGTAACACCAAGAAATAATCGAGCTAGACCCACCTTTAAGTATACCGATCGGCTTAGAATCACCAGCTGAATCGATTTAACGATGTCTGTCTGGCTGTCTGTCCGTCCGTTCGTCCGTCCGTCTGCTGTCCATCTAAGCTTGTTCGCACTCTACAAGTCGCAATTGTGGTCCGATTGTTAGAAGTTACTTTTTAGGCCAAGAACGATTGGTATTGCATTTGGAAAAATCGGTTCAGATTTAGATATAGAATCCACAAAAATATCCCTATAATTTACACTATTACTGCTGTAGAATACACATCTTACATGAGATCATGGCCAAATATTCAGGATCGTGTTATATTTGAACTAGAAACAGCTCACGAGAAAGTGGGCCACATACGTCTATGTTTTGATATAGCCGCCATACAAATGTACCTCCGATTTACTATATTACTGCCCTAAATTGCAAATTTTACATCGGATCTTGATCAAATTTTCCACACAATGTTTTATTTATACCAGAAACACGTATTTTGAAAGCCAGCTATATAGGTCAATGGTCAATACAAATGGGCCCCCATAGTGTAAACTATTATCGCTCTAGAACCTACATCCAATGCACGATGTAGGTTCCCTTACAAATGGGCCCCCATTTTTTATTATTACCCCTAAGGACGAAAATTTTACATCGTTTTTTTTCAAATTTTGTAGATATGTGTCCATACTTTGGAACAAACTACGTCTTACATCGGATCATGATATATTTCAACTAGGAATACCTACCGTGAATGAGAAATATATATGTCCATGTTTTGGACCAGGTCCCAAGTGTTGTTATAGGCTCCCTTTCAAATGTTGATCCGATTCATCCTATTACTACTGTATAATTTGTATTTGTCTGCCGGAAAATTGGATCAATTATTTACCATATAAAATATGAATAAAGATTAAATATGAATTATGACGAATTTATGTATAATTTATAAGAACTACGTAAAATTGCGAGGTTTAGTAATAAAAGCGAGGTATATACGCAGGGAGTAGTGTAGGGTATTATATAGTCGGCCCCGCCCGACTTTAGCATTTCTGTACATGTTTTTTTTTTCTGAAATAATAGACCCTTGTAAGCACTTTAAATATAAATTTAGATTTTTGTCTTAGAGTTACTTATTGGACCTTTATAGTAATTTTTAGTGTTTTTCATAGTGGCAACTGAAATTTTGTTTGTATTTGGTGTTAGTATTTTATAAAAAAAATACCGGCAGCTAATACCTTTCGAATGATGCCTAAATGATGGAAATGGGAAGGAAATTGACGCCGCAGTGCTAATTTTTATAAAAAGAGTTTGAAAAATTTCGCTCTGAAAACCAAAATTAAATTTAATTGTTTCACAAAAATGGAGTCAGTGACGTCATTTTTTGTCCGATATTCATCATTTAGGTATCCTTCGAAAAGTATTGATATATTCTATTCTTCTATTTATTTTTCATAACATCTTGTACAAAATGGTTCCAAGAAATATGAGTTTTTAGCTGTCACCGTTAAAAACCATAAAAAATCAATATAAACGTCCAACGAGTTATTCTGAGTTGTTGCCAGGGGTATATTAATTCAGAAAAAATTGGACAAAAATCCAACATAAAAAAATTACACGTGGAAAAACTGATTTTTAGAGGTGTTTTCAGGTGCCAACTGTGAGCTAGCCTTGAGCCAGTAACGAAATATGTTGCAGGGGTTGCATCCCGGGATTTCCCGCGGGAAAATTTCCGGGAATTCTCACATTTTTTATTTCCCGTATCCCGGGAAATTCGTGCGGGAATCCCGCGGGAATTCAGTAGACAATTTTAAATATTTATTCACATATTTTTTCCATCATTTCCACAATAAAATTAACAAGTAAAAAGGCAGTAAGTTCAGCCAGGCCGAATCTTATATACCCTTCACCTCGGAGTGCATTCCATAGTATTATCGGTAGATTACAGACAGTTGACTTTACAAAGAAGTGAGGTAACATATTTTAAAAATTGTGATGTTTTTAATGTCTGTCCATTACTTATTGTTTGTCTTCATTAGGCAGAAACATTTTCTCTCAGGCACGATTTCTGCCATTTGAAATTTCTTGATTCAGCTTCAAAAAAATGATAGTCACATTTTGGTAAGAAAATTGCAATTTTCAAAGATCCGTTCGCGTTCATATTGGAATCAACACATCTAATTTAATTATTCCAGGTATATCCGTTTGCTAAAAGTAGGATTTTGCAAAAATACTCATTGAGTGCTTTAGAGGTTATATCCGTTTGCTTGGTACCAATTCTATCACGTTCTGATCCTAAAGGTTCGAGTATCGAAAGACACACCGAATTTCACTACTCCAACTGCAACCGTTTAGTTGGTACCATTTTTAACCCTATTTTGGCCCATTTAAAATATTGAAAACATGATTTTATAAATAAATATAATATCTCTATTATTTTAAACCACGCTTACAATGTAGGCTACCAATACATTTACATATCGAACAGTGCAAAATAACCTAACTTCATTATTCAACCAATTTTAATCTTGTTATTTTGCGTATCTATGCAGTCAGAGGAATATATACACCTAATTCCATGATTCTAGCTGTAACTATTTGGTTGGTACCATTTTTATCCCCTTTTCCCATTTTACCCCCTTTAAAGTACGACTTTCTAAAATCTCCTTGTTTTATGTGTCTACGCAATTAAAGGTATGTATGCATGTATGTATTTTACCTGTAGGCGTTTAGTTGCTACCATTTTTATCCCTCTGTTCCCATTCTATCCCTTGAAAGTACGAATTTGGAAAAACCTTTTTATTTTTGTGTTTACACAGTCAGAGTAATGTATTATCCGAATTTCATTACTCTAGCTGCGGTCATTTGGTTGGTACAATTTTTATCCCCTTTTTCCATTTTAACCCCAAAAAGTACAAACTTCGAAAAATCTCTTTATTTTACGTCTCTACACAAGCAGAGGAATGTATACACCCAATTTAATTATTTTACCCACTTTAACTCTTAAAAGCACGAATTTGAAATACCTTTATATTATTATATTACTCAATTAGTGGAACGTATAAACCAAATTTCGTGTTTCTAGCTATTGTCGTTTGATAGGTACCATTTTTATCCGTTTTTGCCCCATTTCAACTCATACGAATAAGAAGCACTTTATGGTGCGCCTGTTTGTTATAGGGGAGTACGTGTAACCAATATCAAGTAAGTACAAGCTGACGTGTTGAAAAAACATAGCTAAGTACTGTAAAATATAAGGGATTATTATGGGTATTTTCAGTCCTTGTGAGGGAAAATATTTTCCCTTTGGACCGATTTCGCGCAGTTGCAATCCCAACCGATCTACGACTATAAGACGCATTTAGGGAAAAAGTGGACGCCCCAGCTCTTTTCGATTAGATGCTAGCGTGCTTTCAACAGACGGACGGACATGGCGGACTTTTATGACGATCAAGAATATATATACTTTATAGGGTCTCAGGTTGATATTTCAAGGTGGTACAAACGGAATGACGAAGTTAGTATACTCCATCCAGGAGGTGGATAGCTTTTAATCAGGTATGTCAAATATTGCAGTTGGATGACAAAATATTTTTAGCTGCGTTCGAATGTAGACTCAAAATCCATTTTTTCGGATTTTTCCTATCAAGCTCCATATGAAAAAATTAAAATCCGGGAAAAATAGATTTTGGCTTTTGGGCGACTGGACCAATAACAAACATTTCATTTAATGCTCTACCCACTATTAATGTGAACGATGGTTCTCCGTCGCGTCCACATTTTCCATTAAAATAAGATATATCTGATCTTTAATTAATTTTGAAACTTAAAAAGATGTTTGAATTGATATTACATTGCGCTTTATTATATGAATTCTGTAACAGGTTCGTTGTGAAATATATATTTATTTTACTTAAAAAAATAAGCTTAACTCAGTATGTTGACGATTTCCAGTGCTGTCCCGGGATCCCGGGAAATTGAAAAAATAATTCCCGTTTCCCGGGAAATAAAAAGTACGGAAAATGTAAACCCTAATCATCATTAAACAATCTGATCTTCATTATTGGGGGTGACCGCATCAATTTATTTTCGCGACCAATCCTATTGTATATAACCTCACCTGCATTCTCACAATTCCAAGCATATGTAGATTAGATTATATAAATAATTCATCAGATATGTTTCATTGTTGACTGTATTTTAATTTGTTCATTGCCTACACCATAAATACAAAATTAATTGGCATGAGTTTATTGAAACTGTTAACCACTTTATATAAATTGCATGCCATCGCAAACAAACATAATTATAAATATATTAATAATAGTTATTGTGGTTTAAGTACACTTGGCTTAATTAACATTATTAATCATCGACAAAAACAAAAACTTAATAATTAAAACTCCAACAAATCCCATTCAAAGGTAAACTCACTCGTATATTTGCATCCTGTTATGTATCAACATGCAGCTTTATTTGTGGTACATTATATTTAATTAAATAATAACAATTAGCCTAGCCGCCTGATGGTGTGTGTGTGTGTAGTACTTTAACATAAACTCGAATTAACAAAAACCATATATAATGTAATTAAAACGGTTTGGCCGCCTTGCTTTTGCTATTGAATAAAGTTAAAATTGTTGCACAAAAGTCTATTTAAATCGAATGTATTCGAAAAGTAAGCTCAAACAAAAGCTCACACTCACTTTTAGATGTTCGTATGAATGTGGACATTTTGTAGTGGGATAAAATCACAAATTGAAATGAAAACCCACAAATCCGAATGATGGTTGTGCGTCCGTCTTTGAGGTCTTTGGGTGTGTGTGGAAAAAAGGACAAGCTCATCCACAAATAGCGACATGTTTCGGGCTATTTGTATACTCCATTCGGACGTGCCCAGAAAGCTTAAATACCTCGTACAGGAAATCCAAATGAACATATTCGCTGCATGTCATCGTTCTTTGTATTCAAATGTTTGTCTTTTGAAGGACGCCATCAGAAGGATAAAGAAGTACAAATTATTACTAGGACGACATGATGATGATGCTGCTGCTGGTGATGAGATTGTGGTTGAGAATTGATATTGTTGGAAATGATGATGAGTGGTATGTACGCATCTCAATCAATTCCAATGATGTAAATTCTTTAAAATATTCAAATATTTTATTGATTCCACATTAGCAAAATATCAGTAATGAACAAATTCTCTTCAGCCTGACTTTACGAAATTTTGCCAAACAGAAAACGGGGCACTGAAACCCCTTTGATATTCAATATGTTCAAAAGCGTCCGTAAATATTTCCAAAAACAGAAATATTTGTTTATACAGCAATAAGCAAAACCTAACGATTAATTTCATAAAAAATAATTGAAACAACTACATTTTTATAAGAGACTAGCTGAACCCACGACCCGAGTCAAAAAAAACGCTAAAATTATCAGCTTTCATATTGATTCTTCTCGTGATCGGTAATATATGTGCCAATTATAATCAAGGTACTTCCCTGAGATACTAAAGAAATGTATATGTTCCATGGAGAACATTGAAGAACAGAACAGTAGTTTACTGTGAATAAATGAAGAAATGTCAAAAATCAAATTGATTTTTGGTTGAGTGTGATTCTCCTCCTTTCCATTACCAAAACAAAAAACAAAAAACTTCATTCGTAAGAAGAAATTACTTAATCAAATAGCTGGATTTCGGAATAGAAAATCAATCAAATCGTTCATTAACCAAACTACACAAAAACTAAAAATATAATATGATTTCCGTTTTCTTGACTTAAGTTGACTTTTGACGAATGAATATTTCTTTTTTGTAAACTGTCTTTACTATTGTGCCAAGAAAATCCAAAGAAAACGTGTAATTTTACCAAATTCAATTAAAAAGTTCCCCATCTTTCAAATCCCGCCAATTTGTGTATTGTTTAAGAAGGTTACAAATCAAAATCTTTCCGCCCATCTTTGCACAACTATTCACTGGATCTACTCACACAAAATTTCAACACTCTAGGGTTCATAGAACTGACAATATTCGATAATTGGTTTTAACTCCGTACGTGTGGTACTACACCCACTTTCCCAATACCGCCCATTTTTGGCACAACTAAACAGGTTTATGCTAGACGCACTTACACAAAAGTTAAGTATTGTTGCTGCCATATTACTGAATATATTCGATAATAGGTTTTAACTTCGTATTGGAGGTACCACGCCCACTTTTCCAATACCGCCCATTTTTGGCACAACTATGCACTCACACAAAATTTCAACACTCTAGGGTTCAGAGAACTGACAATATTCAATAATAGGTTTTAACTTCGTATGGGGGGAGCTTTTTTTGGCACAACTGTGCAGACTTACAATTAGTGAACTTTCACAAAAAAATCAAGACTCTCGCTGCAACAGTACACCGAATATGTTAATTTATAAAAAACGAATAGATCATCAATTTGTGTTGGGGGTGCCACGACCACTGAAAAAATCAAAAATTTATATAGCATATTTTCACCACCGGTTCAGCATGAACATACTGTGAAAATTTCAAGAAGGTCGGTCCAATAGTTTAGGCTGCTATGAAGAACAAACACAGATTCATTTTTATATATATAGATATGAGTGATTTCATAAATTTGCTTGTATTTTTTCGAAAGTATTTTGCCTTTATATTATAGTATAGCAGGATGGGTCGAGAAAAAAATTGATGCGGCCACCACTCAAAAATGAAAATTGGATTGCTTAGTGATGACTTGGAAAATATTTCGTTCTTAGGCCCAGCGATCCGTGACCGAGCAAAAAAACAGCACCCGAAGAAGATATTGGTAAATAGTGGGTGCTATAGTTGGTTGTATTTCCATTCTATTTTAATTCCAAAAGTACAAATTTTGAAAATCGATTATCAGAGGTACATAGTGCAAAATAACCTAACTTCATGATTCACCCAATTTTTGCCGTAAAAGAAAAGGTACGAATTTGGAAAAAAACTTTTTATTTTGCGTGTCTATGCAGTCAGAGGAATGTATACACCGAATTCCATGATTCCAGCTGCGCCCATTTGGTTGGTACCATTTTTACCAACTTGACGTTTCTACGCAATTAGAATTTCATCATTCTAGCTGTAGTCGTTTAGTTAGTACTATTTTTATCCCTCTGTACCATTCTATCCCATTTATGTACGAATTTCAAAGAATCCGTTTATTTTCCATGTCTACGCAGTCAGAGGAATGTATACTCCGAATTGCATGAATCTAGCTGCGGTCATTTGATTGGTACTACTTTTTCCCCTGTTTTCATTTTAACCCCAAAAAGTACGAATTTCTGTTTGTTTTAAGTGTCTACGCAATCAAAGGAATGTATACACCGAATTTCATTATTCCAGGTGTTGCCGTTTGGTTGGTACCATTTTTATCCCTCCGTACCCATTGTATCCATTGAAAGTACGAATTTGGAAAAAAACTATTATTTTTAATGTCTACGTAGTCAAAGCAATGTATACTCCGAATTTCATGACTCTAGCTGAGGTCATTTGGTTGGTACTATTTTTATCCCCTTTTTATACTCCACGAGAGTATTATGTCTTCTTGCATTTGTTTGTAACACCCAAAAGGAAACGAGATAGACTCATTGTTAATTATACCGATCGTCTTAGAATCACTTTCTGAGTCGATTTAGCAATGTCCGTCCGTCTGTCTGTCTGTCTGTCTGTCTGTCCGTCCATATATTCTTGTAATCACGATACAGGTCGCAATTGTAGACAGAACCAAATGAAACTTTGCACAACGTAGTTTTTCGGGATAAGGACGAGCGCTATTTAATTTGAAGAAAATCGGTTCAGATTTAGATATAGCCCCCATACGAATTTCACTCCCGATTTGACTCTTTTCACTCTAGATACCACATATTACAACAGATTTTCTTTAAAATTGGCAAAACATCTTATATTGCAACTAGAAATACCTGTGGTAAAAATGTGTTAGATCGGTTCAGATTTATATATAGCTCCCATACAAATTTCGCTCCCGATTTGACTTTTTCCGCTCTAGAGACCACATAATGTATCAGATTGTCTTCAGATTTGGAAAAACATCTTATATTTCCACTAGAAACACCCATGGTGAATATCGGTCAGATCGGTTCAGATTTATATATAGCTCCCATACAAATTTCGCTCCCGATTTGACTTTTTCCGGTCTAGAAACCACATATTGTATCAGATTGTCTTCATATTTGGTAAAACATCATATATTCCTACTAGAAACACCCATGGTGAATATCGGTCAGATCGGTTCAGATTTATATATAGCTCCCATACAAATTTCGCTCCCGATTTGACTTTTTCCGCTCTAGAAACCACATAATGTATCAGATTGTCCTCTGATTTGGTAAAACATCTTATATTCGCACTAGAAACACCCATGGTGAATATCAGTCAGATCGGTTCAGATTTATATATAGCTCCCATACAAATTTCGCTCCCGATTTGACTTTTTCCGCTCTAGAGACCACATATTGTATCAGATTGTCTTCAGATTTGGCAAAACATCTTATATTTAAACTAGAAACATCTATGGTGAAAATAAGTCAAATCGGTTCAGATTTCGATATAGCCCCCATACAAATGTCGTTCCCGATTTGACATTTTCCTCTGTAGAAACCACATATTGTACTCGATTTTCTTTAAATTTGGCACAACATCTTGTAATCGAACTAGAAACACCTATGCTGAAAGTGGGTAAGATCGGTTCAGATTTAGATATAGCCCCCATACAAATGTCGCTCCCGATTTCACTTTTTCCGCTTTAGAAACCACATATTGTACCCGATTTTCTTTAAAACTGACACAACATTTTATAATCGAACTAGAAACACCTGTGGCTAAAGCGGGCTAGATCGGTTCAGATTTAGATATAGGCCCCATACAAATGTCGCTCCCGATTTGAATTTTGCGCTCTAGAAACCATACATTGTACCCGATTTTCTTTAAATTTGGGACAACATATTATAATCCAACTAGAAACACTTTGCAGAAATTGGGTAAGATCGGTTCAGATTTAAATATAGCCCAAATACAAATGTTGCTCCAAAAACTTTAACCGATAATTCGACAAACTATACATTTTATATTTCACCTATTTCCTTCCAGGTTTCAATATATCCTCATTCAAATGTCCTTTCCGATATAACATTTTTTGTCAAACACATACATTTACAGGATACAAAAAAACTTCCCGTTTTCACTTTTTCACCGAATTGAATTGTATTCGGATTAAAAGTGGAGTGTATCATAGAGTCGGCCCCGCCCGACTTTAGCCTTTCCTTACTTGTTTCATTTTAACCCAAAAAGTACGAATTTTGAAATATCCGTGTATTTTACTTGCCGTTTGGTTGGTACCATTTTTATCCCTTTATTCCCATTTTACCCCTTAAAAGTACGAATTTGGAAAAAATACTTTTATATTATGTATCTACTTAATTAGAGGAATGTACACACCGAATTTCGTGTTTCCAGCTGTTGTCGTTTAATATGTACCTTTTTTGACCCATTTCACCACCTACAAATAAGAATCACTTTATGGTGCACTTTTTTGCTATATTATTGTCAAATATCAAGCAAATATAAAGAGACATATTCAAAAAACATGCTTAAATACGCTAAAATATTAGGAATTATAATGGGTATTTTTAGTCTTTGTGAGGGAAAATATTTTCCCTTTGGGCCGATCTACGACTATAAGACGCATTTATGGAAAATTTGAACGTTCTAGCTCCTTTCAACAGACGGACGGACGGACATGGCTAGATCGTTTTAGAATTTTATGACGATCAAGAATATATATACTTTATAGGGTCTCAGGTCGATATTTCAAGGTGTTACAAACGGAATGACAAAGTTAGTATACCCCCATCCTGGAGGTGGCGGGTATAAAAAATGAGTTTGGTGGACAAAATCACACACATTTCTTAAGTTTTCTTAACTAAGATATACATCGATCGAAATGTCCAAGTTTCTTCTTTTCAAAGGTACGGTTTTTAGCACTAACTCAAGATTTTGGGGGTGTCTGGTAAATTTCAAATACAGATTCTTGTTCTACTCGACAATACCTCTAGAAAAATAATATCACTTCCCAGAGTTTTTGGACTATAGCACAGTGTTATTTATTTATAAAAGTAATGAAAACGATACCAACCCGACCCCTTCAGCGAGCAAGGCGGGCACATCTCCATCTTCCTCTAATAATTGTATATTATCGAATGATGATAAATAATAATCAATGGGGCCACAAAAACTTCGAACACTTGGAACTTGGAACACATAATTCCATTCAATACGATTGAGGGTTCATTATATTCATAAACTAGAGTAATATATTATCTAAAGTTCCAGAAGATTTAGCAATAGATATCCAGGTTCGCTAAGCCAATCAAAATGGCTCACAACTGCGAACAGAAGAATCCTACAAAGATTTAGAATATACTTGCAAATTCTGTCAGACAAAATACAAAATTGATTGGTTATCTTAATGAAAACATGAAGCTGTTATTAAGTCCATTATTCAATGAAATGGTTACTTTGCTCATGTTGGAAACGTGTTGTTGTGTATATTAAGCGATGAAAGATGGCAAATTCGCAAACTTACCTGCTCAAAAATTATTGCAGTTAAATTGGAAAATAGTAATAACATTCGGAAGTTTATCATACTCGAAATAAATCTAATATAGAAATTACTGACCTCAGAATGCACGGTGGGCAGATTACCAGTTTTAGAGGTAGTTATGATGATTGTAAACATTTTGAGCGGCCATGCCCACTGACAGTAGAAGCAGGTCGACCTTTTAAATTTCGTACATATACCTATGCTGTTTACACAAATTGTTTAGAAAAAAACAAGTAAGGAAAGGCTAAAGTCGGGCGGGGCCGACTATATAATACCCTACACCACTCCCTGCGTATGTACCTAGCTTTGACTTCTAAACCCAGGTATTTCATGGGAAAAATTTTATGTAGTTCATACAAATATTCATATAATTTATATGCTATAAATTCATCTTCAGTCAAATTTAACGAGTATGGTAAATAATATGGTAATTGATCTAATTGTCCGACAGACAAATACAAATTATACAGTAGTATACCAAAGTCATTTCAAAGTATGGACATATGGACATCACCCAAACAATTCTCATTGCAATTCAATTCGGTAAAAAAGTGAAATCGGGAAGGATTTTTGCATCCTGTAAATGTATGTGTTTGACAAAAAATGTTAAATCGGAAAGGACATTTGTATGGGGGTATATTGAAACCTGGAACGATGTGACCCGCTTTCACCATGTCTGTTTATTGGTGAAATATAATATGTAAAATTTGGCCAAAATCGGTTAAACATTCGGGAGCAACATTTGTATGAGGGCTATATCTAAATCTGAACCTATCTTACCCACTTTCACCATAGATGTTTCTAGTTCGATTATAAGATGTTGTGCCAATTTTAAAGAAAAACGGGTACAATGTGTGGATTTTAGAGAGGAAAAAGCGAAATCGGGAGCGACATTTGTATGGGGGCTATATCTAAATCTGGACCGATCTTACCCAATTTTTGCATACGTGTTTCTAGTTGCATTATAAGATGTTCTGCCAAATTTAAAGAAAATCGGGTACAATATGTCGTTTCTAGAGCAGAAAATGTCAAATCGGGAGCGACATTTGTATTGGGGGCTATATCTAAATCTGAACCGATCTTACCCAATTTTTGAATAGGTGTTTCTAGTTGGATTATAAGATGTACTGCAAAATTTAAAGAAAACCGGGTACAATATGTCGTTTCTAGAACGGAAAATGTCAAATCGGGAGCGACATTTGTATTGGGGGCTATATCTAAATCTGAACCGATCTTACCCAATTTTTGAATAGGTGTTTCTAGTTGGATTATAAGATGTTCTGCAAAATTTAAAGAAAACCGGGTACAATATGTCGTTTCTAGAACGGAAAATGTCAAATCGGGAGCGACATTTGTATGGGGGCTATATCTAAATCTGAACCGATCTTACCCAATTTTTGCATACGTGTTTCTAGTTGCATTATAAGATGTTCTGCCAAATTTAAAGAAAATCGGGTACAATATGTCGTTTCTAGAGCGGAAAATGTCAAATCGGGAGCGACATTTGTATGGGGGCTATATCTAAATCTGAACCGATCTTACCCAATTTTTGCACAGGTGTTTCTAGTTGGATTATAAGATGCTGTGCCAATTTTAAAGAAAATCGGGTACAATATGTGGTTTCTAAAGCGGAAAAAGTGAAATAGGGAGCGACATTTGTATGGGGGCTATATCTAAATCTGAACCGATCTTACCCAATTTTTGCATACGTGTTTCTAGTTGGATTATAAGATGTTGTGCCAAATTTAAAGAAAATCGGGTACTATATGTGCTTTATAGGGCGGAAAAAGTCAAATCGGGAGCGACATTTGTATGGGGGCTATATCTAAATCTGAACCGATTTCCTCCAAATTCAATACCGATGGTCATTGGCCGGAGAAAATAACTTCTGCCAAGTTTCATGACAATCGGACAACAATTGCGACCTGTAGAGTGCGAACAAGCTTAGATGGACAGCAGACGGACAGACGGACAGACGGACAGACGGACAGACGGACAGACGGACGGACAGACAGACATCGTTAAATCGACTCAGCTGGTGATTCTAAGCCGATCGGTATACTTAAAGGTGGGTCTAGCTCGATTATTTTTTGGTGTTACAAACATTTGGGGCGAAACTAACTTATAATACCCTAGCCCACGAAGTGGTGTAGGGTATAAAAACATTTGGGGCGAAACTAACTTATAATACCCTAGCCCACGAAGTGGTGTAGGGTATAAAAATAATTTCTTAACCTACGGCAACGCCCACTTACAGTGGAATGGTGGTTGGTTTTTTGAAGGAAAATACTAGGAAACAGATAGGCCTTTAAATTACGTGCTTGTACTTATGGTTCTTACGGAAGCGTTCTAGCAAAATTTTATGTTGATCAATCTACTACACAAAGAAAACACGCCACTACGACCAATATGATCTTCGATTAATTCTCCATCCTATGAACTTTGTTAATTTATTGTTGACAATTTAAAGAATCTGACAAAAGATTCTATTTACAACGTAAAAGACGCGGCTGAATTTAAATCTAGAATCAAAAACACAAAGAACTTATTTCTATAAATATTAATATTCTGCATCGAGGACACCCGATATTTTGAATATAATGGCAACATGTATGAACAAATGAAAGGAACGCCCATGGACTCCCCGGCTTCCCCTGTGATCGCTGACATTATTATGGAAGAACTGCTGCACGCTACAATGGAGAAATTGACGACAAAACAAAGAATTCTGAAAAAATATGTAGACGATTTGTTTGGGATACTAAGGAAGGAAGAAGTTGACAAACAACACTGAACTCATTTGAGCGACAAATACAATTTTCTATGGAAAAAGAAGAAGACAATAAACTCCCATATCTTGACTCTATAATTCATAGACAAGGAAGCCTACTAAAATTGAGCTGGTACCAGAAGCCATGGTCATCTGGAAGGCTTATAAATTGTTATTCCAAAAAAGTCCATTATATATGTTGGTACTACCAAGACGAATAAAGAAACTGACAAGCCAATAGAGCAAAAAAACAGCTGACATGCCATACGACAAACTTCAAAGACGTACAAATATTAGCAGAGGAGAGAAATTATAAACGAAGATTAACTCTTGAAGTGTTGAACATTATTGACGTTCCCACAGAGAAGGGGACAAAAGGGACACAGAGAATTGCGCGAATTCTTATCGACATATAATACAAAACTACATCTGACATTGAGAGACTTTTAGATGACAATAATAGACCCATATAGTCCTCTTTGTCAAGATTAAGTTTTGGTTCGCGTTCACACTATTGGGGGAATGAGTATAAAAAATTTCTATCTATCTATTTTCTATCCCAACGTATCTGCAACCATTAGATACACATGTGGGATATTTGAACCCACTAAAGCTCATATCCTTCGTAGGCTACCAAACATTTAATAAATATATTCGTCATGCACTTAATAAATTTATTCGTCATACACTTAATACATATGTATATGTATTCGAAATTCCTGTCACTGTCGTTCTGGCAACAAAATCTTTATTAATCGACAACAAACTATGAACGTATAAAATTGTATATCAAAAAGAAATTGCGAATTGTTTAAATAGATCGTATTGTTTAAACAATCACCCTCTTCATTGCATATAGCCATAACATTTATTTTATTTATGGGTCTATAAATTTAAAAGCCATCAGTAATCATCGCTCTTGAATGTCAACATATTCGAACATTTATGTGAAATCGATAATATTCAAAGAATATTATAAAAATATGTTGTAAATTTTAATATTTAAGATGTCAGTTTGTCGTAGAGGAGAATGCTTACTTAATATTGTAACTAACTATATTTTATAAGTATGTGTATGTTAGGTTGGATCACAAAATATTTAGTCCCTTCGTATAGCCACATGCGAGCTAGAGATTTTTTGCAAATAACCAACTGAAAAATAATTTTTCATAGGAACAATAAAGTTTATATATACCAGCCAAACTTTATATACTCGCCACCATGGATTGCACTCTACAGATATTGTTGATTTTCGAGTTTGAGTAAGAAAAGGCTAAAGTCGGACTGGGCCGACTATGTGATATCCTCCACTTTCTACTCCATTGCAATTCAATTCGGTAAAAATGTAAAATCGGGAATGATTATTTTGTGGGTCCCAATCATGCACCATTGTGAACCACTTTCATTATGTATGTTTGAAGGTAAAATATAATCAGATAATTATTTGGGAGCAACATTTGTATGCTGGCTATATCTAAATCTGAACCGATCTTTCCCACATTCACCACAGATGTTTCTAACATAGATATAAGGTGTTGTGCAAAATTTGTTCAAAATCGCTTAAATTATGTGGCTTCTAGAGCAGAAAAAGTAAAATCGGGTGCAACATTTGTATGGGGGCTACATAGAAATCTGAACCGATTTGCTTAAAATTAAATAGCGTTGGTCTTTGATCCACAAAACATACTTTGATTACAACAATAGATGGATAGACAGACAAACTGAAATGAATGAATGAGACGATCTGTATAATAAACGATGGGTCTGACTAGTTTCCTTTTGGGTGTTACAAAAGAAGGGTATAAATATGAAAAAAATGTTTTATAAATAAATATAAAATTATAAGGCAATGCTACTAATATGTGTATACAATATACATCGACATAATACTTCAATTCAAAAAAGAAATAAAGCTGCAATCTTCAAAAATAATTATATATATATAATTATATATATATATATATATATATATATATATATATATATATATATATATATATATATATATATATATATATATATATATATGAATCTGTGTTTGTATGTTTGTTTGTTCTTTATAGCAGCCTAAACTACTGAACCGGTTTTCTTGAAATTTTCACAGTATGTTCATAGTGAACCGGTGGTGAAAATAGGCTATATACATTTTTGATATTTTCAGTGGGCGTGGCACCACCCACACAAATTGAGGATTTATTAGTTTTTTATAAATTAACATATTCGGAGTACTGTTGCAGCTAGAGTCTTGATTTTTTGTGAAAGTTCACTAATTATTAGTCTGCACAGTTGTGCCAAAAAGGGGTGGTATTGGAAAAGTGGGCGTGGCACCTCCGAAATTTTGAATTTTTGTCCGAGTGCATCCAGTATCAATGTGCGTAGTTGTGCCAAAAATGGGCGGTATTGGTAAAATGGGCATGGCACTTCCCATACGATGTTAAAACCTATTATTGCATATTGCCAGTTCTATGACACCTAGAGTGCTGAAACTTTGTGTCAGTGAATCTATGATCAATGTGCATAGTTGTGCCAAAAATGGGCGGTATTGGAAAAGTGGGCGTTGCAACTCCCATACGATGTTAAAACCTATTATCGAATATATTCAGTTCTATGACAGATACAATACTGAAATTTTGTCTGAGTGCATACAGCATCAATGTGCATAGTTGTGCCAAAAATGGGCGGTATTGGAAAAGGGGGCGTGGCACCTCCCACATGATGTTAAAACCTATTATCGAATATGTTCAGTTCTATGACAGATATAATACTGAAATTTTGTCTGAGTGCATCCAGCATCAATGTTCGTAGCTGTGCCCAAAATAGGCGTAGCACCTCCCATACGGAGTTAAAACCTATTATCGAATATATTCAGTTCTATGGCACCTAGAGTGCTGAAATTTTGTGTGAGTTCATCCAGTGTAAATAGTTGTACAAAGATGGGCGGAAAGTGGTCGTGACCCTTCCGATTGGAAATTAAAACCTGTTTTTGAGTATATTCGACACCGAGATCCCTATATTGTAGTGTGAGTTAATTTAGTTGTAACCTGCTTAGACAATACACAAATGGGCGGGATTTGAAAGTTGGGGCATTTTTTATCACCTTTTCTTTGGATTTTCTTATTTACAAGAAATCAGAAATTATATAAATTTTTTAGTTTTTGTGTTGTTTGATTAGTGAACAATTTGATTGATTTTCTGTGTGTTTTGAATGTAATGTAATTTTTCTACCCTACACCACTTCGTGGTGGGTAAGATCGGTTCAGATTTAGATATAGCACCAATACAAAAATTGCTCCCGAATGTTTATCCGATTTTAGCCAAACTTTACATATTATATTTCACCAATAAACATACATGGTGAAAGCGTGTCATATCATTCCAGGTTTCAATATACCACCATACAAATGTCCTTTCCGATTAAACATTTTTTTTCAAACACATACATTTACATGATTCAAAAATCCTTCCCGATTTCTTTTTTTCTGCATTGAATTGTAATGAGATAGAAAGTGGGGTGTATCATATAGTGGCTCCGTCCGTCTTTAGCCTTTCCTTACTTGTTTGGGAGGTGCCCATATGTTTATACTTTAGTATAACCCAAATTGTGCCCCATTCTTCTCTATTGCAGCTCTAGAAACTACATCTTACATCGGATCTTCATCAAATTTAGCAGATCATTCTATGTTTCAACTAGAAATACATACCGTGAATGAAAACTATCCAGGCCCATATTTTGGCACAGGCCTCAAGTGTTGTTATAGGCCCCCTTCGAATGTCCGTCCGATTCATCATATTACCGCTGTATAATCTGTGTTTATCATTGGATCTTGATCAATTTCTCCAGATCATGTTATATTTACTTCACTCGGAATATCTGCTGGAAAATTGGACCAATTACTTTATTATTTACCATATTCATTAAATTTGACTAAAGATGAATTTATAGTAACTGCATAATTTATATGAACTACATAAAATTGCTCCCATGAAATACCTGGGTTTAGTAATCAAAGCGAGGTATATACGCAGGGAGTGGTGTAGGGTATTATATAGTCGGCCCCGCGCGACTTTAGCCTTTCCTTACTTGTTTCTTACTAATGAAGTGCTTTGTCTATTTAATGGAAAGGAAAAATCAATTTGATTTTTGACATTTCTTCCATTATTCGCCGAAAACTAATGTTCTTCATGGAACATATCCAGTTTTTTAATATCTTAGGGAAGTATAAGAGGTACATAAATTTTAATTTTACCGTTTGTTTTTTTGCCTGGCGAAGCGGGCGGGGTTCAGCTTGTACCCTATATATTCCCATCCTATTTTAATTCCAAAATAACAAATTTTTAAAATCCATTATATCTCAAGTACCCATTTCGACGTAAAACAAAAAAGTATGAATTTGAAAAATCTTTTTAATTTTCGAGTCAGAATTCCATGATTCTAGCTGCGACCATGTGGTTGGTTTTCCCTTTTTCCCATGTTACCCCCTTAAAAGTACGACTTTCGAAAATCTCTTTATTTTACGTGTCTACGCAATTAAAGGAATTTACACACCAAATTGCACCATTCGAGCTGTAGCCGTTTAGTTCGTACCATTTTTTATCCCTCTGTACCCATTGTATCCCTTGAAAGTTCGAATTTGGAAAAACCTCTTTATTTTTCGTGTCTACGCAATCAGAGGAATGTATTCTCCGAATTTCATGAATCTAACTGCAGATATTTTTTGGTAAAATTTGTATCCCCTTTTTTCATTATGGGGGTACTAAAAGTACGAATTTCGAAAAATCCCTTTATTTTATGTAAATTTCAATTTTAACTTTAATGTAGCCTAATATGACCTCATGAAAATACTTCTTTTCGTGCCAAGCATTCGATTGCTTGGGTTTCAAGCCCTGTTACAACAATCGGGTGGATAATCCAATACCTACACCTCCTACAAATGTTTAATTCCACACTCGATTATGGTGTTAATTTTTTGTTGTGGTGATAGCTTTAAGACGTTATATTTTCTGCGGTGACTTAATTTATGTATTTCTATATACTATATATAAGCTAATACGAGTATGTACATAGAGCCACACATACTTGCCTCGACTTCAGTACCTCAGGGGAACTGTATATATTCTCCAACAATTGGGGGGGGGGGGCGTTGGCTGCTGCTTTACCAAATTTTTAAATAACAAAATGTTAATATCTCCTCTTAAGCTATTAAATACTTCTTTGCCTTAAATATCTTTATACATTCTTAATAAATCTCTGTTTATTGAGTTACCACAATCACATAGAGACGAGAGTGGCAGTGGGAGTGTGAACGAAGTGTAGGAGTGAATGAGCTAAGCAGTGATTACATAAAAAAATCTCAAAGGCAAACACAAGAAGGAATCCTCGATGTATTTGCCTTTGATTGACAGGTATTTTAACGAAAATCCCCATATGATTTAAAATATTAATAATCAATTTGTGCGTAAAAAGAATTGTGATTCCAAATGTTACGTACATACATGTGTATATTAATGTGGGGCATGTTACAAATTCCATTGTATAGAAGTTATGAACGATTGTGTGGGAGGTACAAGAATGGGCGTGGCTAAAGCGAAAATATTTTTTAGGTTTAAAGTGATTATAAAAACAATTGCAAATGATTTTGACTACCCGTATTGGTTTTACTATAACCAAAGTTTATGCCACTTTGTGAGGGAGGTACCAGAAGGGGTGTGGCTACATCGCCCATATTCCATGCGAATGTAACTTCTATGAAAGCATTGCCAAATATAAATTTTCACAGTATTAGAATCATCCTTATAGAAGTTATAACAGCTTCAATTTTGCGTAGTTGTGGCTGATTTGTGTGGTAGGTACTAAAGGGTGATTTTTTAAGAGCTTGATAACTTTTTTTAAAAAAAACGCATAAAATTTGCAAAATCTCATCGGTTCTTTATTTGAAACGTTAGATTGGTCCATGACATTTACTTTTTGAAGATAATTTCATTTAAATGTTGACCGCGGCTGCGTCTTAGGTGGTCCATTCGGAAAGTCCAATTTTGGGCAACTTTTTCGAGCATTTCGGCCGGAATAGCCCGAATTTCTTCGGAAATGTTGTCTTCCAAAGCTGGAATAGTTGCTGGCTTATTTCTGTAGACTTTAGACTTGACGTAGCCCCACAAAAAATAGTCTAAAGGCGTCAAATCGCATGATCTTGGTGGCCAACTTACCGGTCCATTTCTTGAGATGAATTGTTCTCCGAAGTTTTCCCTCAAAATGGCCATAGAATCGCGAGCTGTGTGGCATGTAGCGCCATCTTGTTGAAACCACATGTCAACCAAGTTCAGTTCTTCCATTTTTGGCAACAAAAAGTTTGTTAGCATCGAACGATAGCGATCGCCATTCACCGTAACGTTGCGTCCAACAGCATCTTTGAAAAAATACGGTCCAATGATTCCACCAGCGTACAAACCACACCAAACAGTGCATTTTTCGGGATGCATGGGCAGTTCTTGAACGGCTTCTGGTTGCTCTTCACTCCAAATGCGGCAATTTTGTTTATTTACGTATCCATTCAACCAGAAATGAGCCTCATCGCTGAACAAAATTTGTCGATAAAAAATTTCGAACCGAACACTGATTTTGGTAATAAAATTCAATGATTTGCAAGCGTTGCTCGTTAGTAAGTCTATTCATGATGAAATGTCAAAGCATACTGAGCATCTTTCTCCTTGACACCATGTCTGAAATCCCACGTGATCTGTCAAATACTAATGCATGAAAATCCTAACCTCAAAAAAATCACTCTTTAGAAGTGACCATTAATATTAAATTAGAAATGAAAGCAAATGAAGGTTTTAATATTATTTTTTATTCAGTAAGCTCTACAAGTTTACAAATAATATACAGTCGAAACTGGATACGTGGATGCTCCAGAGACTTGTCGTTCCCCACTAACCCAGTTTGCCATTTATCCAGGTAATTTGTCTTTTGTCCCACTTTAATAGGTAGTGTCGTTTTGAGAGATGCCCAAATATGCAATCTGTAAAGCGAAACGATCTCTTACTTCTGGAAAGTGGAAATATTTTTTTTCAATTTACCTTGTCCTTTATATGAAGCCACTCTTTTGAAGCCATTTGAAGTTCTATTTGAATCTTCCCATTTTGGAATTCTTTAATAATTTCCAACTCCTAGCTGTATTCCAATCATCCTTATAGAAGTTATAACAGCTTAAATTTTGCGTAGTTGTGGGTGATTTGTGTGGGAGGTACTAGAAGTGATTAAAAAATCTTTATCAAATACCAAAATATAGCTAATTATGAATACACGTTTAGAAGTTATATTGCTATTAATTTAACATAGGAATATAGACCATTTGTGTGGGTGGTACCAGAATGGGCGTGGCAATTATGCCCATCTTCGAACTTAAACTAAGTTTGGGAAAAATATTACAATTTGCAAAGGTTGAATTGGTTCCTCAACTCCTTTCGAGAGTTATCGTGTACACCAGCCAGACGGACGGACATGGCTCAAACAGCTTAAAAAGTCGTGAAACGGATTTGGTTCAAACATACTTGGGGTCATAAGTCATTTCTTCAATGCGTTACAGTTTTTTTCTGTCCCAAATGATAAAAATGAATAGAAAAATAAAATTATGATCAATAAAAGCATTTTGTAATTTTATTTTTGAAATAAAAACATGAAACAATGTCGGAATTAACGGCCGGGCCAAATTTTATATAACCTACACCATGGATTTCATTTCACAGAAGCTATCGATTTTCGTTTAAGTTCAGTAAAAGGATATCAGTACAGGAAACGTTAAACTTTTTATATAACCAAAACAAATAAAAATATTGACAAATTTACAAATAAATATAAATGTTTAATTAATAAACAAAGATACCAATTCGGTTATACTACATATTATTGGTTATATTACAAAAATTAAAGGTTCTTGTAAACACTTTGTTTTATCTTATTTTCATAGAGAAATAAGCAAATTTAACTAATGTAAATAAATTTTAGAATAATTCATATCCTATCTAGAGTTATTCGTATGTAAATTAGCGCAAGTGTAACTTTACTCGTCTGAATATTTCATTCGCATGTTTTGTTTTGATAAAAGTTATAAAAGGAAAGCATTACGCATTGACTTTTGGTGTCTAAAATCTATCAGGGAGTACAAATAGTCAAAAAAGATAGGATACGAAGTTAAACGACTGCTATTAACCGTAACTTTTTGGTTTGCAAGGAAAAACAACATTTGTTGTTACTGTGTCTAAAGTACACACAGAAAGATTATCAAATTTTGATTACAAACAGAGATTTTTATACAATTAAAATAAAAAGCCTTACTGGAAAATAAAAAAATGTGACCTTGTTATTTCTTTAAAGTTGGTCACGTGCGACATATTAAGTGTGAAAATTAAAAAAATTTAAAACATTTTTTTGCATAAATAATTTATTTGTGTAAAAAACTACTTTTTTATCATTTAAATCCAGATGAGCATAAACGGAAGCAAAAAAACAAGTAAGGAAAGGCTAAAATCGGGCGGGGCCGACTATATGATACACTCCACTTTGTATCCGAATACAATTCAATTCGGTAATAAAGTGAAAACGGGAAGGATTTTTGTATCCTGTAAATGTATGTGTTTGACAAAAAATGTTAAATCCGAAAGGACATTTGTATGGGGGTATATTGAAATCTGGAACGAAATAGGTGAAATATAATATGTATAGTTTGGCCAAAATCGGTTAAACATTTGGGAGCAACATTTGTATGGGGGCTATATCTAAATCTGAACCGATCTTACCCACGTTCTGTATAGGTGTTTCTAGTTAGATTATAAGGTGTTAAGCCAAATTTGAAGAAAATCGGGTACGATATGTGGTTTCTAGAGCGGAAAATGTCAAATCGGGAGCGACATTTGTGTGGGGGCTATATCTAAATCTGAACCGATCTTACCCACTGTCCGCAGAGGTGTTTCTAGTTGGATTATAAGATGTTGTGCCAAATTTAAAGAAAATCAGGTACAATATGTGGATTTTAAAGCGGAAAAAGTCAAATCTGGAGCGACATTTGTATGGGGGCTATATCTAAATCTGAATCGATCTGACCGAATTTCACCATAGCTGTTTCCAGTTCAATTATAGGGTACTGTGCCAAATTTGAAGCAAATCGAGTGAAATATGTGGTTTCTAGAGCGAAAAAGTCAAATCTGGAGCGACATTTGTATGGGGGCTATATCTAAATCTGAACCGATAGCGTTCGTCCTTGATCCACAAAACTTACTGGCGCCAATTTTTGTTAAGATCGGACTATAATTGCGACCTGTAATTTGATTACAACAATAGATGGACAGTCGGATAGACAGACAGACGACTCAGAAAGTGATTCTAATCCGATCTGTATAATAAACGGTGGGTCTAACTTGTTTCCTTTTGGGTGTTATAAACAAATGCACAAAGACATAATACTCTCGCGGAGTGTATAATAAAGAAAGTTGAAAATTGCAGTGACAAACTTGAATAAAAATCAGCTAAAATTACAAATCAATAAATAAAAACAACTAAGGAAAGGCTAAAGTCGGTCGGGGCCGACTATATGATACACTCCACTTTCTATCCGAATACAATAAAATTCGGTAAAAAAGTGAAAACGGGAAGAATTCCAGTTCAAGTATAACGTGTTCAATTTATAGAAATTCGGTGAAAATATGTGGCTTCCAGGGACGGAAAAAGTCAATCCGGGAGCGAAAGTTGTATGGGAGCTATATGAAAAACTGAACCGATCTGAACCATTTTCAACACGGCCACAGGTGTTTCTAGTTGAAATATAAGATTTTTATCCCATTTTGGCCCATAATAGTAAGACTTTCGAAAATCGCTTTATTGTACACGTCCACCCAATTACAGGGATGTACGAACTGAATTTCATCATTCTAACTTTAGGCGTTCAGTTGGTAGCATTTTTATCCCTCTGTTCCCATTGTAACCCTTGAAAGTATATTTGGAAAAACCTTTCTATTTTCGTGAGAGGAATGTATACAACGAATTTCATGATTCTTGCTGCGGTGATTTGGTTGCTACGATTTTTATTCAATTTTCCCATTCGCTTTATTTTATGTGTCGACAATATATATACTTTATAGGGTCTCAGGTCAGTATTTCAAACGGAATGAAAAAGTTAATATACCCCCATCCTGGAGGTTACAATAAAAATGAATGTTATTCCATATTTCGTACTTTTTAGGAGTAAAATAGGAATAGAGGGATAAAAATGCACGTAGAATATTGAAATGCGGAGTATAAAGTCTTCTGACTGTGTAGACACGTAAAATAAACGTATTTTTCGAAATTCGTACTTTATGGGGTTAAAAAGGATTAAAAATGTTTAAAAATAGTACCAAACAAATGACCGCAGCTATAGTCATGAAATTCGGAGTATACATTCCTCTGACTGTGTAGACACTGAAAATAAATTGATTTTCGAAATTCGTACTTTTTGGGGTCAAAATAGAAAAGGGGGATAAAAATAGTACCAACCAAATGAGCGCAGCTAGAGTCATGGAATTCGGAGTATACATTCCTCTGACTGCGTAGACACGAAAAATAAAAGGTATTTTCCAAATTATTGCTTTCAAGGGATACAATGGGTACAGAGGGATAAAAATAGTACCAAGTAAACGACTACAGCCAGAATGAAAAAAATAGTATTTGGAATTAAAATATAATGGAAATACAACCAACCACTATCTAACAATATTTATGGTATTTAAGTTTTTTGAAAATATAAATTAAATATAAAATTTCGATATGTAAACGTATTGGTTACCTTGCCTTTTAAGCGTGGTTTGAAATAATAAAAATATTATATTTATTCATAAAATTATTTTTTCAATATTTGTATTCGATTTGGTGTGGCTATATGGAAAAATTATAGTTTCCTGTAATATTACTACACTTCTACGACACACTTCGACAGCCTCGGTGGAATGCAATCGATGGTGGAGGGTATATAAATTCGGCCCGGTCGAACTTAAGGCCATTTTTACTTCTTTCCAGTCATCATAATGACACATAAAGGGTGATTTTTTAAGAGCTTGATAACTTTTTTTTTTAAAAAAACGCATAAAATTTGCAAAATCTGATCGGTTCTTTATTTGAAACGTTAGATTGGTCCATGACATTTACTTTTTGAAGATAATTTCATTTAAATGTTGACCGCGGCTGCGTCTTAGGTGGTCCATCCGCTTAGTCCAATTTTGGCATTTCCACGTTTTTGAGTAACAGAGACCCAATTGATGCGAACGGCGACGAATCGAAAATTGGTGGTCATCATTAACACTGGCCGATACAGCTGCGATATTTTCTTCAGTTCGCACTCTACGTAAGCGTGTTGGTGGTTTAATGTCCAACAATGTAAATTTGGTGCGAAATTTAGTCACAATAGCCCGAATAGCCGCTTCAGTGGGTCGATTAAACTGACCATAAAATGGAAGCGCGCAATGAACTTTCTTAACAGAGCACGCATTTTGATAATAAAATTCAATAATTTGCAAGAGTTGTTCGTTTGTAAGACGATTCATGATGAAATGTCAAAGCATACTGAGCATCTTTCTCTTTGACACCATGTCTGAAATCCCACGTGATCTGTCAAATACTAATGCATGAAAATCCTAACCTCAAAAAAATCACTCTTTATTTTGTTACCCACTTTAACGTACAGAGATGTAAATTTTCTCTCTGTAATACATTGCGCGACAAAACAAAAATAAACCCCACCATATGCACAGACACATGTACACAGAAGAGTGTACGCTGTACATACATGGTTCATTAATTTTGAAGATGGTATAAGTCACTTTATTTTTGCTTGTTGCAAAATGTTATTACACAGTTTGTAGTAAACATAATGTCAACATATTTTTATTAAAAAGGAATATATCGTCACCTGAAGTACCCAAGAGCGTAATCCTCACAAAAACAATTATTTTATGTTGATTAGTTTTATATGGAATTTTGATTTTCTACAATATTAGCCCCCTTTTCATGTAGCTCCGTTAGCTGAAAGTTAGAGCTAACCAACAGTTAGAGATATACGTTTGTTTGCAATTCGACATCTACAACAGTTGGTTTACATTGACGGAGCTACATAGAAACAGTGAGTTGTCTAATGAGTCTTAAACCAAGACAATAACAATTAAAGAACTATTTTATTTTTATTTGTGAAAATAGCATCTTCTTTGCATAATATCACCTTCTTTATTATAACATTCAAACGAATTAGTATTGCAAATATCTGAACTTAGTCATTTTTCCCCGTACACCGACACCGCGTACATGTGCGTACAAATAAATGTGTCCATGTGGGCGTGTATTGAATTGTATAGGCATGTGTCAGTAAAACACAGCTGACAGAGTAATTCATTTAAATTGCTTTACATAAAATTGAAATCATCCAACTTCATTGTGTTCGAAAAATATAATAATTGTACAACAGTGATTTTCGTTACGAATGGTCTAGTACAGTGGTGAAGTGAAATACACCCTCGCAGTTGTCAGGACAATGCAAGAAAAAAGAAATGGTAGCGCGGAACGTCAAAACAATAGACACAATACAATGCTAAATTTCCACGAGTGTGCTATGCAACACAAAAAATGCTATTAAATATTTTGCAACATTCATTCACACAACACATTGTCATTATTGTCCATCGACGCATAGTCGCCCGATAGTTGTTTTGGGTTGAGTGAAATGGTTGGCGAAATGAAAGAGTTCAATTTGTGGAATAGTTTAGATGTAGACATGAGACATTTTTACGAAAATCAACAATTTAGTGAAAGGTTACAACCGTTTACAATCACGGTCGATTACATTATTTAAAATAATTTATACTTCATTTAGAAGCATTGCAAATAAAAAAACAAGTAAAAATGGCTGTCGATTTTCATAGAAGTGCAGTAATATTACAGGAAAATATATATTTTTTGAATATAACCAAACCAAATAAAATTTTGAAAATCCAGTATCTCAAGTACAAAATAACCTTCATGATTCAACAAATTTTTGCCGTAAAAGTAAAAAGTACGATTTTCGAAAAATCTTTTTATTTTGCGTGTTTATGCAGTCAGAGGAATGTATACACCGAATTCAATGTTCTAGCTGCGGTAATTTGGTTGGTACAATTTTTATCCCCTCTTTCCTATTTTACCCCCTTAAGAGTACGACATTCTAAAATTTACTCTTTATTTTACGTATCCACGCAATTAGATGGTTGTACACACCGAATTTCATCATTCTAGCTGTAGCCGTTAAGTTGGTACTATTTTTATTCCGCTGTACCCATTGTATCATTTGAAAGAACTAACTTTTATTTTTCGTGTCTACGCAGTCAGAGGAATGTATACTCGAATGTCATGACTCTAGCTGCGGTCATTTGATTGGTACTATTATTATACCCTTTTTCATTTTAACCCCAAAAAGTACGAATTTTGAAAAATCTGTGTATTTTCAGAGGAATGTATATACCGAATTTCATTATTCTAGGTACAGCCGTTTGGTATGTACCATTTTTATCCCTCTATTCCCATTTGCCCCTTAAAAGTACGAATTTGGAAAAACTATTTTTATATTATGTATCTACTCAATTACAGGAATGTACACACCGAATTTCGTGTTTCTAGCTGTTGTCGTTTGATATGTACCATTTTTATCCCTTTTTGTCCCACGAATAAAAATCGCATACCCAATATCTAGTAAGTACAAGCAGACATAAGCATACAAAATATGCTTAAATACTCTAAAATATTAGGGGTTATTATGGGTTTTTTCAGTCCTTGCTAGGGAAAAATTTTTCAATTTGGGCCGATTTCGTCCACTTTCAATCGCAACCGATCTACGACTATAAGACGTATTTATGCAAAATTTGGACCACCTAGCTCCTTTCGTTTAGATGCTAGCGTGCTTTCAACAGACGGATAGATGGACGGACACGGGTAGATCGTGTTAGAATTTTTTGACGATCTAGAATATATATATATTTATAGGGTCTCAGGTCGATATTTAGAGGTGTTGCAAACGGAATGACAAATTTAGTATACCCCCATCCTGGAGGTTGAGGGTATAATAAATTAGTCATGAGAGAACAGTCCTGGAAATTTGATTGACTTTAAAATATGTTTTTATAAAAATATAAATAAATAGGTAAATATTAGTTAATAAAAAAAATAATCATACTAAAATCAAATTTAACTTAATTTGAACTGCGTACAGTCAATTTTGAATTTATTTAATGCAACGTGGCGATTGTACCCCAGGACCACTTATTCAATATAAACTATAATTTTTTTAATTTGTAAATATGATTTTTCATCAAACTCTCGTTCACTGTTTTAACCAATATCACAGATATATTCCTGAGAAAAGTCTTTTCTTTTTCCACACAAACGGGAAAAGTTATAACAATATATATTTATCATATATTTTTTTCGCAACACAGAAATCAAAAATTAAATCACATACAAACTAGAAATTTCAAAGTTGTTTCTGTAAAAGATGACCAATAACTACTAGAATTATCAATTGTTTCGATTTTAAAGCTTCCGTAAGTTCTGAGGTACGAAGGTGCCCCAATGGCGAAGGCTCCCCCTCCTATTCCATGTTATGTTTGATATGCCAAGAGCCTCCCAAATTGGATTCTCCAAATTCGTACTTTCAGGATAAAAATGAAAGAAATCACTCGGCTGTAGCTGGAACGAAATTCGATGTCCATGCGGCCCTAACTGTGTGGAAGATTAGAATTGAAAACAAAATCGTAGTAATCGTAGAGAAAACTTTCTTCTCTTACAACGAATGAAAATGCAGCCAATGATCTCTGATAATTAGGTAGTATTATGCAGATGTAGCCTTGGACTATAATTGTATAAAACTAATTAAAGCAAATAATAATGAAACATCACAATTTATTTTAAAATATCGCTAGTATCAAAAAATATCATAATTATCATTATATGTTACTGTACATCTATGTGCAATCGACAGGCTCTAATATGCGCACTCCAAGGTGGTGGCAACATAAGTTTCAGCCAGGCGAAACTTAATTATCAAAGAAAACGATAGTACACTTAGAATAAAGCTAAAATGAACTAAAATTTAGGAAAATTGAACTTCATACAGCGCTAAAGCAATATTTCCCTATATCAAGTACAAACCTTTTACGACATACTCTGAACTTGATTCTAGTTGCATTTTTCTCAAAACAGGTAAATATTTATTTACTCAAATGGAGGAAAATAAATTTCTACTAAATCTAAGTAAAATTTTGCTGAAACTTTCCTCAAACTATGTACGGGTGGCTGATGAATGATACTACATTAAGAAACTAAAATAACTTTTTGTCTAACTCATGTATATTACTTTTTCTTTGTTCATTTAACAAATGATACATTTTTATTAAACCTTTTTAACGGGTTTTAAAAATAATAGAATTTAAATGACATGACGATAGTCGGTGACGTATGTGCAAAGTTCATTATTCATTACTTCCGGCAGAGTTGCAGTAAGAATTGTCTCAATTGTTGTTCGAATGCTTTGCTTTAAATCATCCACTTTGTTTTGATTTGTTTTATAAACTACCAGATAAAATAACCCTACAAGAAAAAGTAAAGTGCAGTGAGGTCACGAGACTTTGGGGGCCAACGAAATGTCGAGTGTCTAGAAATCAGCTTCTTGGGGAATTTTCGCAGCAATTCTCTCTCATAGCAGGACCTGGCTATGTGACAAAGTCGCATCATCCTGTTGAAACCACACAGTGTTGAAAGGGATTCACTTTCGATGCAGTTCTGTAAAGAAAACAGTCCTTTAAAAAGCATTAAGTAGCATGGTAGCAGCATTCATCAGCCACCCTGTATATCCTCAAATCAAGAAAATATTTAGTCAATCCCCTCAAACCAAGTAATTTTTTCAGTAAATTTTTCCTAAAAACAAGTTAATATTTACTCAAATTAAGAAAACTTTTCTGATTTTTTCCTCAACACAAGCACATTTTTTCTTAAACTAATTTTAATTTTACTTCATATAAAGAAAAAAGTGGACTTAAAATAAGTTAAATTGAACTGAAACTGAGAAATTATTTCCCAGAATTTCAAAAAAGTAATTTGCTTCAGAGTAGCAAAACTACACAAAAACAAGTAAAAACGGCGTTAAGTTCGGTCGGGCCGAACTTTACATACCCTCCACCATGGATTGCATTCCACAGAGGATGTCGATTTTCGTAGAAGTGCAGTAATATTATAGGAAAATATAATTTTTTTAATATAGCCAAACCAAAACAAATAGTGAAAAAATAATTTTATAAATAAATATAATATTTTAATTATTTCAAACCACGCTTATAAGTCAAGGTTACCAATACGTCAATTCAAAAGCTTAAATACCATAAATATTGATGGATAGTGGGTGCTACAGTTGGTTGTTTCCATTCTATTTTAATTCCAAAAGTAAAAATTTTTAAAATCCATTATCAGACGTACATAGTGCAAAATAACCTAACTTCATGATTCTACCAATTTTTGCCGTAAAAGAAAAATTACGAATTTGGAAAAAACTTTTTATTTTGCGTGTCTATGCAGTCAGAGGAATGTATACACCGAATTCCATGATTCCAGCTGCGCCAATTGGGTTGGTACCATTTTTACCCCCTTGACGTTTCTACGAAATTAGATTTTCATGACTTTAGTTGTAGACGTTTAGATGGCACTATTTTTATCCCCCTGTACCATTGTATCCCTTGAAAGTACGAATATCGAAAAATCCGTTTATTTTCCGTGTCTACGCAGTCAGAGGAATGTATAGTCCGAATTGCATGACTCTTTTTTCTGTTTATTTTAAGTGTCTACGAAATCAGAGGAATATATACACCGAATTTCATTATTCTAGGTGTAGCCGTTTGGTTGGTACCATTTTTATCCCTCCGTATCCATTGTATCCCTTAAAAGTACGAATTTGGAAAAAACCTTTAATTTTTCATGTCTACATAGTTAAAGTCATGTATACTCCGAATTTCATGACTCTAGCTGCGATCATTTGGTTGGTACTATTTTTATCCCCTTTTTCTATTTTGACCCCACAAAGTACGAACTTCGAAAATCAGTTTATTTTCGGTGTCTACACAGTCAGAGGAATGTATACTTCGAATTGCATGACTCTAGCTGCGGTAATTTGATTGGTACTATTCTTATCCCCTTTTTTCATTTAAACCCCAAATAGTACGAATTTTGACAAATCTGTGTATTTTACTTGTTTATGCAATCAGAGGAATGTATACACCGAATTTCATTATTCTAGGTACAGCCAGTTACCCCTTAAAAATACGAATTTGGAAAAAATACTTTTATATTATGTATCTACTCAATTAGAGGAATGTACACACCGAATTTCGTGTTTCTAGCTGTTGTCATTTAATATGTACCATTGTTATCCTTTTTTTGCCCCATTTCACCCCCTACAAATAAGAATCACTTTATGGTGCGCGTTTTTGCTATAAGGGGAATGCGTATACCAAATATCAAGTAAATATAAAGAGACATATTCAAAAATCATGCTTAAATACACTAAAATATTAGTGGATGGGTATTTTTAGTCCTTGTGAGGGAAAAATGTTTCCCTTTGCGCTGATTTCGTTCTCCTTTCGTTTAGATGCTAGCGTGCTTTCAACAGACGGACGGACGGACATGGCTAGATCGTCTTAGAATTTTATGACGATCAAGAATATATATACTTTATAGGGTCTCAGGTCGATATTTCAAGGTGTTACAAACGGAATGACAAAGTTAGTATACCCCCATTCTGGAGGTGGAGGGTATAATGACAACATGGATTATTTATCAGGAAGTGGAGATAGCGAAGGCAAGAAAGCTGTAAATTTAGTAGCCATTTTCTAGCAAATGAACTATTTACTGCGACTTTGAAAAAAGGAAACTTTACTCATACTTATGTAACCTTGTTACTTTTGAGGACATTTTTTACTAAACTGGAGAAAATTAAAGAATTGGAGTATGGATTTTACTCAGATTTAGGAATGGTAGTGTAGCTTGGATGACGTTTAATTGGCAACACTGCTGTCAGAGTTACAGGACGTCCTCCTTTTGGATGACATGTCCTCTATTTTCGTCTCTGTTTACAGTACTCAAACTTTTTAAAAAATTGGTATTTGGTCCTCCATTTCTAAAGAATTTAAAACTCCGGCCGAAGAAATCACAAAATTATCCTAAGTTTGTGACAAAAAAATATTTTTGAAATACATCTCTGTGGAAGTCCGAAAAAAGATTAAAGTGTACAGTTATGTACGAAAATAAACAAAAATATATGTTTCCCTATATCGTAAATAAAATTCAATTTACTTCTTTCAGAAACTAATAAAAAAGTAAGACCAGCCAATATTTTGCTATTCCTTTGGAAATCGTTTTTCCCCTTCCATAATGCTCCAGCAGAGTGCAGAGAGAGTATTCTCATTGATTAAGTCCCAGTAGGCAGACGAGAGGAATCGTTTAGAAATTGATTTAGCACAAATTAATGAAGAATTTTACAAATATTTGTTATTAAACACGGTTCTACTAAGTCCAATATACACACCAGTTAAATATTGAAAGGAAGACGGCAATGAATCTTCAACTTCATCTAGTGATCATTACATTATAAGATGTATCTATAAGTATATATACATATTATTTTTAGAACATATGCATTGTACTGTATTCGATTTTTAATATTGTCCTCCCAAAACTCCAAACGTTCTTCTTTTTTTAGCTCAAAAATACGGAACTTTTCATATCATCGAGTAAAATGTATTTTTTTAATTGGACAGATAACACTATGCAACAAAAATTTTGTGGAAGGATCGTGTCCAACATTTCGAACTGTTTCATTCACATAGAAATAATGGCTTTGGAACAGTCTTCATAATTTTTGAAAATTTTTTTTTTTTTTAATCTATCACGAAAAAAAATCATAAAAAATAAAAAGACTGATGAAAATATTTTGTATTCTTAGTAAATTTTTTTTTAATCTTAATTATGTAATTTTTAATTAGATAACAAAATGTTTTATTTTAGTTTGTAATAGCTGGCACCTTAACGAAGAAAACAAGGCTTAGTTAAATAGAAGTACATGTCGTCTACACACATGACTAAATCATACGTGACTAAGTTGGCACATGCTTTTTTTAAAATTCTCTTACTTCTTCGTTAAGATGCCAGCTAATACAAACTAAAACAATATATTCTTTTATATAATTTGTAATGTGACTTTTCACGCTATTTAAACAAAAATTAAAAAAAATATGATTTAAAAAATTATTTTGTGTCTACAAAGAGAATCACAACTTCTACATTTATCCATAGATTTTTTACATTTCAGCATTGTTTTTTTGCGTCAGAATATTATTAGCTAATAAAAAAAATAAAGTACGGGGTTTTCCAACAAGAGGTGTTATTTTGAATCACCCGGTATTTCGGTAGCTGTCACTTTTGAAGCTTTTATTCTTTGACAAGTAGAAACTACGCCATTACTAACAAGTAAGGAAAGGCTAAAGTCGGGCGGGGCCGACTATATGATACACTCCACTTTCTATCGGAATACAATTCAATTCAGTAAAAAAGTGAAAACGGGAAATTTTTTGTATGTTTCCTAATCACAGGCTAATATGACCTGGTAGAATTTGTCAAATCGAGAATAATATTTGTATCGGGGCTATATCCCAAGATGGAATGAAGTGACTAACTTTCACAATAAGTTTTTCTAGGAGCGAAATTTGTATGGGAGCTATATATAAATCTGAACCGATCTAACACATTTTTACAACAGGAGTTTCCAGTTGAAATATAAGGTGTTTTGCCAAATTTGAAGACAATATGTTGAAATTTGGAGCGAAATTTGTATGGGAGCTATATATAAATCTGAACCGATCTAACACATTTTTACCACAAGTGTTTCCAGTTGAAATATAAGGTGTTTTGCGAATTTTGAAGAAAATCTGTAAAAATATGTGGATTCTGGAGCGGAAAAAATCAAATGGGGACCGAAATTTGTATGGGAGCTATATATAAATCTGAACCGATCTAACACATTTTTACCACAAGTGTTTCCAGTTGAAATATAAACAGTTTTGCTAATTTTGAAGGAAATCTGTTAAAATATGTGGATTCTAGAGCGGAAAAATTCAAATTGGGACCGAAATTTGTATGGGAGCTATATATAAATCTGAACCAATCTAACACATTTTTTCCACAGGTGTTTCCAGTTGAAATATAAACAGTTTTGCTAATTTTGAAGAAAATCTGATAAAATATGTGGATTCTAGAGCGGAAAAATTCAAATTGGCAGCGAAATTTGTATGGGAGCTATATATAAATCTGAACCGATCTAACACATTTTTACCACAAGTGTTTCCTGTTGAAATATAAGGTGTTTTGCGAATTTTGAAGAAAATCTGTTAAAATATATGGATTCAAGAGCGGAAAAATTCAAATTGGGAACGGAATTTGTATGAGAGATATATATAAATCTGAACCGATCTGACCCATTTTTACCACATGTGTTTCTAGTTGAACTATAAGATGTTTTGCTAATTTTGAAGAAAATCTGTTGAAATAGTGGTGAAAAGGGTCAAATCGGGAGTGAAATTCGTATGGGGGCTATATCTAAATCTGAACCGATTTTTTTCAAATTAAATAGCGTTCGTCCTTGTCCCGAAAAACTTCGTTGTGCAAAGTTTCGTTTGGTTCTGGCTACAATTGCGACCTGTATCGTATTACAACAATAGATGGACAGACAGACGGACATTGCTAAATCGACTCAGAAAGTGATTCGAAGCCGATCGGTAATTCGTGAGGCTATCGGTAACAATGGGTCTATCTCCTTTCCTTTTGGGTGTTACAAACAAATGCACAAAGACATAATACTCTCGTTGAGTGTATAACAAAACGACGCTACGTGCCACACAAGCAACGAAACCATTGTTCTTTTACGGGAAAAGTTTCCGGACCGTGTTATCTCTAGAAGAGGTGATCACAATTGGCCACCGATATCTTGTGATTTAACACCTTGCGACTTCTCCCTTTGGGGCAACGTGAGAGATAAAGTCTACGCCAACACCCTAGCGTTCGATTCAAGACCTCAAAGATAGAATTTGTGAGGCTATCGAGAACATAGAGCAGCCACTTTGCGATTTGGTTACGGAAAATTTCATGATATGGTCCTGTAAGCGGGTCGTGGTGGCCATTTGACTGATGTTGTTTTTCATTATTAACGGCATACCTTCCTCTTTATTATGAAATAAACATCCGATCATTTATCTCAAAAAATTGCATTGTTGGAAAATCCTGTACTTTTTTCTGGCCTTCTTATTTTTTTGTGATTTGTGCGTATCAGAAAAAAAATTTTCGAAAAAAAAAATCCCAATTTTTTGGAGGCTGCTCCTAAACCACTGTTTCTATGTGAAAGTATAGTTCGCGACATTTGTAGACATAATATCTACCTTTCATTGAACACGGGTGCGACAGGACAAATATATCAAAAATGAGAATACAAATATTTAAGACCTAAAATTGGATTCTTAGTAAAAAAAATCAAAAAAAAAAAAAAAGTAAGGAAAGGCTAAAGTCAAGCGGAGCCGACTATATGATACACTCCGCTTTCTATCCTATTACAATTCAATTCGGTAAAAAAGTGAAATCGGGAAGGATTTTTGTATCCTGTAAATGTTAAATCGGAAAGAACGCTGTGACCCACTGGTATGTTTATAGGTGAAATATAATATGTAAAGTTTGGTCAAAACCGGTTAAACGTTTGTATATATATAAATAAAAAAAAAATAAACCGATCTTACCCACTTTCACCATAGATGTTTTAGTTAGATTATTAGATATTGTGCCAATTTTAAAGAAACCCGGGTACAATATGTGGTTTTTAGAGCAGAAAATGTCAAATCGGGAGCGACATTTGTATGGGGGCTATATCTAAATCTGAACCGATCTTACCCACTTTCGGCGTAGGTGTTTCTAGTTGCATTATAAGATGTTGTGCCAAATTTAAAGAAAATCGGATACAATATGTGGTTTCTAGAGCGGAAAAAGTCAAATCGGGAGCGACATTTGTATGGGGGCTATATCTAAATCTGAACCGATCTTACCCACTTTCGGTGTAGGTGTTTCTAATTGTATTATAAGATGTTGTGCCAAATTTAAAGAAAATCGGATACAATATGTGGTTTCTAGAGTGGAAAATGTCAAATCGGGAGCGGCTATATCTAAATCTAAACCCAACTTACCCACTTTCTGCATAGGTGTTTCTAGTTGGATTATAAGATGTTGTGCCAAATTTAAAGAATATCGGGTACAATATCTGGTTTTTAGAGCGGAAAATGTCAAATGCCGATTTGCCTCAAATTAAATAGCGTTCGTCCTTGATCCACAAAACTTACTTGTGCCAATTGTTGTTAAGATCGGACTATAATTGCGACCGGACTATAATTGCGACCTGTAAAATTACAACAATAGATGGACAGAGGGACAGACAGACAGACATTGCTAAATCTTCTGAGTCGATTTAGCAATGTCTGTCTAAGCCGAGCTTTATAATAAACGATGGGTCTAACGCGTTTCCTTTTGGGTGTTACAAACAAATGCACAAAGACATAATACTCTCGTGGAGTGTATAAAAAACTATAAAATTTTCAATATCGTTTTCGATCTACATCTGAAAATGTTATACATGGCCCTTTGACAAAATTGTTGTTGCATAGTGTAATTGAAAAAAATTGATATGAAGAGGGATTTTATCCTTCCTAAAGACCCTGTTGTATCTATATTTTATACAATGCAAATTTATTTACAAATTTCAAAGTTTGGCTGCAAACGACAATTTGGTGTTGTTAACTGTTTACTCTTTAGGTCGTACATATGAGTGCTGATATGCGACAGAACCACTCAATTTATAAATTTCTAATGTGTCACTCTAACAAAAGTTTTAGACTTAGTATGGCACATTTAAAATACACTATTTTACTTTTTAAATTCCCACTAGTTGCCCATAATATTCTTGTAGAGCAAAATGCTATTCGAAATCTCGGTCACTTTGTGCTCCGACAAACACTTCAAATCTCCTTAAACTCTAGCATGACATTTATTTCCCACATCTCGTCTACTACTTGGTTACATAAGTTACACGATTCCTACCCTTCCCTGGCAACATGAAGACAAACAGAAAAGAAGATAATAGTGCTGCTGTTTCTGAGATTGTCCCATGTTTGTCTTCACCATGGAGTATCCTTTATGCGAAAATAAAGATCCTTTTGTATTCATACAAGTGGGACATGAATGCCAACGTGAACGCGTACGTGCAACTGTGGCAACAAACTTTGGATTTGCTGGGCCGGGAAACAATCGTAACCATTGTGGCGGTTTTATTGTCTACATCTATGGTTCTTATTCCAATTTCACTATTCGTTTGTTCCTCATTGTGAAGTGCTTTTGTTTCTTACTTATGTTGTCTATTATCACTTGAGCTGCCAAATAATGGGTATTTGCTCGCCATTCCAAGTGAAGGACGCCGCGCGGTGCGTCTAAGTTGACGTTAATGCCTTGCGTTTGTGCGAAGCGTAAATTCAAATTCCACAAATTTCATGTAATTGCTCGTTATCCGCTTGTCCTCATTAATCATCAGCGGGATTCGTAGACAATTGATTTGAATGTCTTTTGATTGGCTCTTCATTGTTCATTGCCTCTAAAAGACCACAGGATGTGTTGGCGTGGTCCTCCACTATGGAACTGTTTGATAACATTTGGTTTGTTTGGTATTGGCATCAACTTTTCTTGGCTTTTTAATCCTCTACCCTATAAGATATAAGATGTAGCTTGAATGTAGCCTTTCATTGGTAACACCGTGATGACTGCGAAGCCCTCTAAGTCAGTAAATAAATGTCTTAAAATTCGGTCCAAACAGCCTGCCAGCTTTCCGCTTTCATTTGGTATGTGGCCTTCACGACTAAATGTTAATGATTGTGGCTTTAAGAGAGTTTTATCTGTTCTGAACGCCTAGAATGACGGCAACAAAATGATAACAACGTCATTCACTTTA
>OX377618.1:150976380-151160690 GCA_947397865.1 Polietes domitor
ACAAATATTCCCTATGAAGTCAGAAAACATATGCCAAAAAATTGTTTTTGGTATTTTCTATATGATAAAAAGTTACGCGGGTTTTACTAAAGACACTTTTCACAATTTTTTACTTTACAGCAAACATTCTTCCTATTTTAACTATATAAATCGGGAAGCAAAATGCTATTAATGGAGAAATGATGGAATTTAATACTACGATGTCAATATACTTTTTCCCCAATGGACCACATTAATTCTCATGATTGGACAAAATTTCAAATGAGTTCATTACGTTGAATAGAAATCTGGTTTCAGTATTGTTCTATCAATTCGACTTCCTGAGATAAAACAATGGAATGGATTGTAAATCTTTATTTTTGACAATGTTTTAGTTAAAAGACTCCTGTCAAGATTGACAAGAAAAATGGCATTTGACTAGGGCTATTTCCTTAAGTATCCCGTTTTGAACAAAAATATAAGTTAACTTTATTGTAAAGTCGTTAACGTCTTTAATGTTTTTTTCAATTTTTTTTTGCAGCCAGAAACTAACGTGTACTAACGAGTGTACAGCCAAATCAAATATATTAAAAAAATAGCTTTAGACAATATTCTTCTCCAAATTTATATGACAGATGACAACCAAATCAGAGAATAGTTTGTCATCAAAATCTCATTTTTGAGAAAATTTGAACATAAGTCGTCGATATATATTACTGGTCAGAAAAAATATAAGAAACCTGGTTTTTCGGTATGTGTTTTTTGTTGCCTGACGAACCGATTGGGGTTTAGCTTGGTTAAGATAATGCACTTTACTGTAAAAAAATTGTATTACAATCAAAAACGTCACGTTTATTATTATTCGAAGCTCTACCAGAAAATGTAAAATGAAAAAGGACATCTCACAGCATTTTTTAAAGTAAAAATATATAGTTTTAATCTGAAACCCCTTTGTGCGTATAGGTACATACCGACATACACACATATGGACGTACATTAGCAATGCATTTAAACGGTGGAACGAACAATTTCTTCTTTTTTCCGTTTCCCGTCCATTTTCTCTATTAAGAAAAGGGGGACGGGACGAGAACTACATAGCGCAACGATTTCTAAAGTTGTTCTGTTGTTGTTATTGTTGTTCTTGTCTCTGATAAGCCGTATTCAACAATTTCTTTGCCATAAAAAGAATCTACAAGTATGAATGTATGTCTTACTGTATATGTATGTATGTGTGTGCTCACACACCCCCTGCTGAATGGCTAAGTAATGCCAGTAGGTGTGGTTGTATTGTTCCATATATATTCGTATATATATATATTGTATGCTGCAATTACCGTTAACTGTACTACTCTGCCTCGCCATCATCTGCGATTGCCTCATTCCGTTCCCTGGTATCTCCCTCCCCCCCACACATTTCAAGTCCTTTTAATGGCAAAACTATCGCATTTACACTGTTCAACAAACAATTTCCAACTTAATGGCAGACTTATTTGGACATATGTTGTTGTACTCGTATTGTGCTAAAGCAGTGCACACATACACACTCACACACACTTCCCTGCACGCATTTACCTTGTCCAAACAACACTCCAGCGTGTATGGATGTGTTTGTCTTGCCATTGTGTGTGTTTGTGTGTACACATGTCAGAATGTGGTTGTATTGCAAATGTTACTGTTTCAGCAACAACAATGACAACGACAAATAACAAAGTGTATTAAGCTTAGATCAGCCTATTCTTCCTTCCATCGTTAGAGTACCTACTTCATCTGCGTCTTGCTTGTTGCCTTTATAATACGAGGGCATTGTGGTAATTATGAGTGGATGCGACATTTGTAGTAAAAGTTATGGACCCTGCAAACATTTGTAAGTATGCTTTGAACTACATTGCGCAGAAGTCACTGCTTCGCCACATCTGGATGATAACACTGCACAACAAATTAAGACTTTTTGATAGGAACAGAATAACGACTCTATAATTCTGAAAGGGCATGTTTATTAGGCTGGGTCGCGGTCCATACAAATGCAAAGACAATTTCCAGTCATCCCACGAAAATAAAGTATAGTTTGGATTGTTTAATGATGATTTGCAAAATATTTCCCTCCTATGTAGATCAAGCCGTCTGTGAACTAAACGCTCCTGAAAATACCCATAAAAATCATGTTTTCCTGTGTATTTATACACTCCACGATAGTATTATGTCTTTGTGCATTTATTTGTAACACCCAAAAGGTAACGAGATAGACCCATTGTTAATTATACCGATCGTCTTAGAATCACTTTCTGAGTCGATTTAGCAATGTCCGTCTGTCTGTCCGTCTGCCCATCTATTGTTGTAATCACGATACAGGTCGCAATTGTAGACAGAACCAAATGAAACTTTGCACTACTATGTTTTTCGGGATAAGGACGAACGCTATTTAATTTGAAGAAAATCGGTTCAGATTTAGATATAGCCCCCATACGAATTTCACTCCCGATTTGACTCTTTTCACTCTAGATACCACATATTACAACAGATTTTCTTTAAAATTGACAAAACATATTATATTGTAACTAGAAACAGCTGTGGTAAAAATGTGTTAGATCGGTTCAGATTTATATATAGCTCCCATACAAATTTCGCTCCCGATTTGACTTTTTCCGCTCTAGAAACCACATAATGTATCAGATTGTCTTCAGTTTTGGTAAAACATCTTATATTTCCACTAGAAACACCCATGGTGAATATCGCTCAAATCGGTTCAGATTTAGATATAGCCCCCATACAAATGTCGTTCCCGATTTGACATTTTCCTCTGTAGAAACCACATATTGTACTCGATTTTCTTTAAATTTGGCACAACATCTTATAATCTTACTAGAAACACCTATGCAGAAATTGGGTAAGATCGGTTCAGATTTAGATATATCTCCCATATAAATGTCGCTCCCGATTTGACTTTTGCCGCTTTAAAAGCCACATATTGGTACTCGATTTTCTTTAAATTTGGCACAACATCTTATAATCTAACTAAACAAAACTATGGTGAAAGTGGGTAAGATCGGTTCAGATTTAAATATAGCCCAAATTCAAATGTTGCTCCCATAAGTTTAACCGATTTTGGCCAAATTATACATTTTATATTTCACCTATTTCGTTCCAGGTTTCAATATATCCTCATACAAATGTCCTTTCCGATATAAAATTTTTTGTCAAACACTTACATTTACAGGATACAAAAAACCTTCCCGTTTTCACTTTTTCACCGAATTGAATTGTATTCGGATTGAAAGTGGAGTGTATCATAGAGTCGGCCCCGCCCGACTTTAGCCTTTCCTTACTGTTTTTTTTTTGTGTATAAATTTTTCTTCTGAAATAATAGACCCCTTGAAATCACATTAAATATAAATTTTGATTCTTGTCTTAGATTAAATTATTAGACCTTTATAGTAATTTTTTGTGTTTTTCATAGTGACATCTGCAAAATTTTTCGTATTTGGTGTTAGTATTTTATAAAATAATAAATAAACGGTTACCATTGGAATGATGCCTAAATTATGAACATCTAAATTAAATTGACGCCGCAGTGCTTATTTTCGTAAAAAGAGTTTGCAATTTTTGGCTCTGAAAATCCATCTCTTGTATTAAATTATTTTACAAACAAGGAATTAGTGATGTCATTTTTCGTCTGATATAAAAGAATAAAAAAATTTTAAATAAATCTTCTCAAGGATCTATTATATTTGGACAAAAATACATCATAAAAAATTAAATTGCCGGAAAATGTCAGTGGGTGTCATCAAAGACGGCAATGTTGTAAAAAAACTCTTCACGCTTAAATAGCAAAATTGCACGCCAACTTATACAAAAAAAAACAAGTAAAAACGGCGTTAAGTTAAGGAATGGAATGCTATGGAATACTCTCCACCATGGATTGCCTACCACAGAGGCTGTCGATTTTCGTAGAAGTGCAGTAATATTACAAGAAAATATAAATTGTTTTAATATAGCCAAACCAAAACAACTACAAATATTAAAAAAATAAATTTATAAATAAATGTAGTATTTTTTTAATGCAAATCACGCTTTTAAAGCAAGGCTATATTTATATATATATTTCCAAAAATGCTTAAATATCACAAATATTGGTAGATAGTGGGCGCTACAGTAGGATGCATTTCCATTCTCTTTTAATTACATGAGTACAAATTTTGAAAATCCATTATCTCACGTACATAGTGCAAAATAACCTAACTTCGTGATTTAACCAATTTTTGCTGTAAAAGTAAAAAGTACGAATTTGGAAAAAATGTTTATATTGCATGTCTATGCAGTCAGAGGAATGTATACAGCAAATTCCATGATTCTAGCTGCGGCCATTTGGGTGGTGCAATTTTCATCCCCTTTTTCCAATTTTAACACCTTAGGAAATTATTGTCATTTCTTTTTATTATGATAATATTGGTATGGTTCAATTATATATGGAACAAAATATCGGTCAAATGGCCGCTGCGACCTCGGCGGCACACCTCCATCCGATGGTCCAAATTGTCGATGACCCTGAGGTATAATTGAGATTCTATGCTGTTAATGTGCCGAATTATCTCATCCTTTAGCTCTTGAATTGTTGCTGGCTTATTGACGTACATCTTTTTCTTTCAAATAAACCCAAAGAATGAAGCCAACGGTCTCCAGTCACATGATCTTGGCGGCCAATTGACATCGCCACCACGTGAGATAACACGGCCATTGAATTTGTCGCGCAAAAGAGCCATTGTTTCGTTTGCTGTGTGGCAAGTGGCACCGTCCTGTTAAAACCACATATCGTCCTTCAGCCATATCTTCCAATTCGGGCCATAAAACGTTCGTTGTCATCTCACAATAGCGAGGACCATCCGCAGTAACTGCCTGACAGGCCTCATTTTGGTCCAATGATGCCGCCAGCCCATAAATCGCACCAAACAGTCACTCTCTGTGTGTGCATTGGGTTTTCGACAATCACTCTTGGATTATCATTCGCCCAAATGCGGCAATTCTGCTTATTGGCGAATCCACGGAGGTGAAAATGTGCCTTATAACTGAAGTTGATATTCTTCGAAAATTGATCTTCCACTTTTGCTATTTTTTGCCGAACAGCAGCTATATTTTCTGCAGTACGAGCTGTACGAGCATGCACTGGTGTTTTCACATCTCCTACAGACCCGGTTCGCTCAAATTATTGCACGATTTTTCCTATTTTACGCGCATTTGGATGATTAAATTGGCCGAAAAAAATCACGATATGCATTTTGATTGAACGCTCATCATAATAAGATGATCAAAAACTTAGCTTATTTTAGCTCGCAGGGCTATATTTAAGAAGTTATGACCCATTTATTAATTTGGAAATATTCTGGATTTTCAGATGATCACAAATTAACATTCTTATAGCTCTCAGGGCTACATTTAAGAAGTTATGACCCATTTATTAATTTGGAAATAATCTAGATTTTCGGATGATCACAAATTAACCTTTTTTTAGCTCTCAGGGCTATATTTAAGAAGTTATGACCCATTTATTAATTTGGAAATATTCTGAATTTTCAGATGATCACAAATTAACCTTCTTATAGCTCTCAGGGCTATATTTCAGAGGTTATGACCCATTTATTAATTTGGAAATATTCTGGGTTTTTGGATGATCACAAATTAACATTCTTATATTCATAATAAGCATGAATAACTTCAACTCGTTACTCGATTGTGTAAATTTCCATGGTTCAAATTGAGTTAGTCTGAAATTGAGAAATGTCAAATGAAATGCAGAAAAAACTTGACGTTTAGGTGTATTCACATTGGATCACATTCAGCATCGGACCTTACAATTTAACCACCCTTTATATTGGAATCGATTATAAGGTAATGTGTCAAATTTGAAGCAAATCGAGTAAATATTTTGACACTTATACCACCATCATAGGGTGCGAATAAGTATTTAAAATAATTTCTAAAAAATTGTATCCTTTGGAATTTTGTTGTTCTGTTATGGGGCAACATGATGAGGAAATGAAAAACTGAACCCGCCAAGTAAGTCCTTTTTGCCTACAGTTGCAGACGTGTCTCATCCGGTTCAAGTGTAAAGATATTTTTTTAAAAATTGACGTACGGTGTAACTTTTCAAGATAAGATAAGATAGATATGGGGATAACATTCCAAATCATCTGGAAACTATCTACACTCTTTACATGTGCAATTTTATCGAGACATCTCTTTTCCACTGTGAGTCGGCCGAATCATACTCTCCCTGCACTAATCTCTGCTAAAAATACATGATTTTGAATTCCAAATCTCGCTGATAAAGCATGGAAATATTTAGTGTACCTTCAGTTTCGTCGTTTGTTAAATATAAATAAATTTCAAATATCATCTTCTGTTGAGAAAAAGCTCTCTCAATATTTTTGTAGAAAAGTTGTGATAAATTAGACGCTTATAAAAACTCAATCAGAACGTCCGATGATACGGCCAATGAACTATTCTAAGACAAGAATAGAAATTTGTATTTAAAGTACATCCAACGGTCTATAAATTCATAAAAATGGTCAAAAATGCAACATAAACAACAAGTAAGGAAAGGCTAAAGTCGGGCGGGGCCGACTATATAATACCCTACGCCACTCCCTGCGTATGTACCTCGCTTTGATTACTAAACCCAGGTATTTCATGGGAGCAATTTTATGTAGTTCATACAAATTATATGAATATAATTTATATGCTATAAATTCATCTTTAGTCAAATTTAACAAATATGGTAAATAATATGGTAATTGATCCAATTGTCCGACAGACAAATACAAATTATACAGTATACCAAAGTCATACCAAAGGCATCACCCAAACAATTCTCATTGCAGTTCAATTCGGTAAAAAATTTAAATCGGGAAGGATTTTTGCATTCTGTAAATGTATGTGCTTGACAAAAAATTTTAAATCGGAAAGGACATTTGTATGGGGGTATATTGAAACCAGGAACGATGTGACCCGCTTTCACCATGTCTGTTTATTGGTGAAATATAATATGTAAAATTTGATCAAAATCGATTAAACATTCGGGAGCAACATTTGTATGAGGGCTATATCTAAATCTGAACCGATCTTACCCACTTTCACCATAGTTTTTTTAGTTGGATTATAAGATGTTGTGCCAATTTTAAAGAAAGCGGGTACAATATGTGTATTTTAGAGCGGAAAAGGAGCGACATTTTTATGGCGGCTATATCTAAATCTGAACCGATCTTACCCACTTTCAGCACAGGTGTTTCAAGTTCAATTATAAAATCTTGTGCCAATTTTAAAGAAAATCGGTGCAATATGTCGTTTCTAGAGCGGAAAATGTCAAATCGGGTGCGACATTTGTATGGGGGCTATATCTAAATCTCAACCGATCTTACCCAATTTTTGCATACGTGTTTCTAGTTCGATTATAAGATGTTCTGAAAAATTTAAGCGACATTTGTATGGGGACTATTTACAAAACTGAACCGATCTTACCCAATTTTTGCATACGTGTTTCTACTTGGATTATAAGATGTTCTGCCAAATTTAAAGAAAATCGGGTACAATATGTGGTTTCTAAAGCGGAAAAAGTGAAATAGGGAGCGACATTTGTATGGGGGCTATATCTAAATCTGAACCGATCTTACCCAATTTTTGCATACGTGTTTCTAGTTGGATTGTAAGACGTTCTGCAAAATGTAAAGAAAATCGGGTACAATATGTCTTTTCTAGAGCGGAAAATGTCAAATCGGGAGCGACATTTGTATGGGGGCTATATCTAAATCTGAGCCGATCTTACCCAATTTTTGCATACGTGTTTCTAGTTGGATTATAAGATGTTGTGCCAATTTTAAAGAAAATCGGGTACAATATGTGGTTTCTAAAGCGGAAAAAGTGAAATAGGGAGCGACATTTGTGTGGGGACTATATCTAAATCTGAACCGATTTCCTCCAAATTCAATACCGATGGTCCTTGGCCAGAAAAAGTAACTTCTGCCAAGTTTCATGACAATCGGACAACAATTGCGACCTGTAGGGTGCGAACAAGCTTAGATGGACAGCAGACGGACGGACGGACTGACAGACAGACATCGTTAAATGGACTCAGCTGGTGATTCTAAGCCGATCGGTATACTTAAAGGTGGGTCTAGCTCGATTATTTCTTGGTGTTACAAACATTTGGAGCGAAACTAACTTATAATACCCTAGACCACAAAGTGGTTTAGGGTATAATTACATAGGAATAACATGATATTTAGAGGTGTTCTCGGGAGCGTTTAGCTCTCAGATGACTTGACCCAGGGACGAAATAGTTGCATACTGCAGCAATTTACAATTAATACAATGATTTTGACAATGCAAATTATGAAATGAAAATTTTTAATCAGCTGTACGAGCGACACTTCCTGGCATTATTGTACAATAGTATAACATAATAACAATTTTGATTAATGGTACATTTTCAATAGTGCCGCTTGGGTGTTTCAAACAGTTGATTTTGCTGTATATTGGGAGCAGTGCGCGTCGCAAACCGCTTCAGGTTGCCCACAGTATCCAAAGGCTGGCAACGCAGGAACTATTTAACCTGGCTTTTAAGCCAGATGTCAGCAAATATTTTTCTCTTTCTTTCATCCAACTCCTTATACTTCTTAAACCAGCGCAATGCACTGCATTTATAGGGGACATCCATTGATTCAGTTGTTGGTTCAGTGAAAATATATGAAAAATTATTTGAGTCCGGTCGCAAGGCACCAAAGCCTTGAATATTACACCCTTCTATCTTGTTTAAATATTGAGAATTAGCATACACCGCATTGGGGTTCATTTCATATTTCAGAAGAATTGTATGTTTTCTATTTCCATTAAAAAATCATTTTTCTCGACTTTTCCTTAACCACTTACACATGAAAGTAAAATGCACAAAATATTTACCGGACAAATCATAACACCCTCGCGCAAGGACTCACTCAGGATATTCGAGTTTATTGTTATTACTCGTATAGTTTGATTGTGTATTTGCCGTTTTGCTGTGTTTTTTCTTCTTCTCCTTTGTTGATTGTGTGTTTGAGAGCGTATGTCGGCTGTGTTCTTAAATTCCTGTTGTTTTAGCTGTTCTTTATTGTGGTTTCCAGTGTTTTTATGACTCAATAATGGCCATATTCACACACACTTTCATATAAATGCACGGTCATGTATCTCTCTCTGTGTGTGTGGTTGGGGGTGGCGGTCATTTTAAGAGATTTTCTTCCAATTCCATTTCAAAATTTCATCCATAAATACTTATGTTCATATGGCTCCGCATTGTGTCGGTCATTTTGTGTGTGTGTGTTTATGTGTATGTGTGCGTGTATTCCTTTATTGCAATTAGATTTGCGGTTGGTTTATAATTGTTGTCCTTTTCTCCCAAGAACAATTTAATAATTTAATTATTTGATACAAATCTAGGATTTGCCACCATCAAACCTCATTTAATAATTAATTTCTTATCAGGATCTACGAAAAGTATTAACTTCCGGGCAGGGGCTGCAGTTAATTGAATTGAACTTTCATTGTTAACCACGAATTGTGTAACTTCCTGCTCTGGACGTAAATAAGTGTTCGGTGGGGGGATAGGTTAAAGCACACAAACTATGCGGCTCTGAGCAAACAAGTTCATGGAATAGTTCGACATGGTTGGCAGGAAACCTTGGGTAATCTTTTTGGTGAAGAGACCGTTTTTACGTGAAATACGATGAAATCAAAGAGGTTTTAATTTCCCACCCTCTATGGGCAAATTGTGTACAAATGTTTATTGTGTATTTCACACTGAGCACCATAGAATGTCAACCCAGAAATTAAAAAATCTCAAAAATGTAGAATCTTCTTTTGCAATACTCGGGTGAATGTGGACTTGTTGACATACCCCTTCAAATAATTCGATAAAAAGACAGGCAATGGTGCTAAATCACATGATCAATAATTATCTCCGAAACAAGAAGTATATGACATATTCACTTTGTCATTCCGTTTGTAACACCTTAAAATATGTATCAGAGACCCCATAAATATTAATGGTACTTAAGTTTTTTTGAAAATATAAATATAAAAATATTTATTTTTTAAATTGACTTGAATTATTATATATATTATATATGATATAAATATATAGTGTAAACGTATTGGTAACCTTGCCTTATAAGCGTGATTTGCAATAATAAAAATATTATATTTATTTATAAAATTATTTTTTCAATATTTGTATTTGTTTTGGTTTGTCTATATTAAAAAAATATATATTTTCCTGTAATATTACTGCACTTCTATGAAAATCGAAAGCCTCTGTGGAATACAATCCATGGTGGAGGGTATAAAAATTTCGGCCCGGCCGAACTTAACGCCTTGTTTACTTGTTGACTCTAAAGCCAATTTATTATTTAAATACTGAATTTTGTATTGTTTTGTTTATCGTGCTCTACGGAAATGCCCAAAAAGTCGACAAAGATCGATCTTCTGAAAAAACGTGGACCAGTTTTAACCTTAATAATTTTGTTGTATAAGTTGGGGCGTAATTTTGCAATTTAAGCGTGAATAGCTTTATTTACAGAACAGGTTTCTTCGGTGACCCCAACCGACAATTTTTTTCGAAGATAATTTTAATCCTTAAAAGTCTTTTTTGAAAGAACTTTTATTGATTTTGTTCCACAAAAATAATCATCAAAAAATTCCACATTATATAGATCTGACAATACGAATTCTATCAAGCATTAGCTTACAACACTTTTTATACACTACACCACAGGGTATAATGACTTTGTGCATTTGTTTGTAACACCCAAAAGGAAGGGACATAGACCCATTGTTAGCGATGTCCGTAATCGCTAAATCGACTTTGTAATCAAAGTCCAGGTCGTAATTGTTTTTAGAACTAAATGAAACTTTGCACAACAAAGTTTTATGGAATGAGGACTAACGCCATTTAATTTAAAGAAAATCGGTTCAGATTTAGATATAGCTCCCATACAAATTTTGCTCCCGATTTCAATCTTCCCGCTTTAGAAACCGCATATATCAACAGATTTTCTTCCAATTTGGGACAACGCCATATATTCGAACTAGAAACAGGTTTGGTGAAAATGAGCCAGATCGGTTCAGATTTATATATAGCTTATATACAAACGTCTCCACCGATTTGACTATTTCCGCTCTAGAAACCACATATTTTAACAGATTTTTGTCAAATGCAAAACAACTTATATTTCAACTAGAAACAGCTCTGGTGAAAATGGGCCACATCGGTTCAGATATATATATAACTCAAATACAAATTACTCCACCGACATCTTCTTCTAATTCGGCACATTAGCTAATATTTCAAATAGAAACATATATAGCTCCCATATACATGACTCCCCCGATTTGATCCTATCCGCTCTAGAAACCACATATTTAACAGATTTCCATCAATTTTGGAAAATCGTCTTATATTTCAGATCGGTTCAAATCTATATATAGCTCCCATTCAAAGTTTGAGCAAAAAAAATTCTTACAAATACAGATAGAAGTATTAAATTTGTAGTATATTCTCTTCTTATAGCTGTATTGCATTTGACCCGGTGCAAATGTAACGACCTTTATATACCCTACACCACAGGGTATAATGACTAATTGTAGGGTATCATATAGACGGCCACGCCCGACTTTAACTTTTACTTGTTTCGCTTAGAATAATGCTCCCTTCGAGCAAAAAATGAAAACTTTGACCCACTGTAAAAAGAAACTCAGACCAGCTGGACTATAAGTTTATTCCACAAAAATGGTCTACTCAACATGCCTTTCAGAATTGTAGGGTCGCTATTCTATACCATTCAAAAAGTTTTAATTTGTAAATGAAATGCGCACCTACTATATGGAGAAAAAAAATACAAGCGAAACAATGAAAAAAATGTTAAAACGGGACCTTATTTGGATGTTTTGTATTTAGAAGTTTATAGTGTATATAGTAGCCCCCATATAAACTAGAGATTTCACATCATCTGGAAAACACATCTACTCTTTCCGTTCAAAAGCTACAGAATTAATTCCAAATACAACGATTTGGTTTGCTTCTGATTCAATTCCGTCCGTCCTCGACCTGCAAAACACGCTATGCCAATATTTGTTAGGATCGAACAATAATTTCAACCTGCTCTTTGATTATAGATAGTACAAACAAATGTACAGAGACATAATACCCTAGTGAAGTGGATGAATATATCGTGATGTTTCATTAGTAAAATACTGAAAAAAATAATTGTTTTAAATATGTTCTCAATTATAGGAAGAGTATATCAGTACAGCGAGATATCCCCCGACACACATTAGGCTTTGTCACGATGATAATGCTGTGTTCACCCCTCAGAAATGAAGATTGGATTGCTTAAAGGTGATCTCCAAAATATTTCTTCACTGGGTCAAGCTTCACAGCCCTCAACGCTCATGAAAGCTCCCCCAAAAATCTAATTATATTACATACTAGTAGTACCCGCTGCTTCGCACGCGAAAAAGCCAGTTATTTGTTAATTTTATCCGTCTCTGTTATTTATTTAATTTTCCTTTGGTGGATATAGATAAATCTAAAATAGTAATTAGGAAACATCCTATTATATAGAACTCACACACAGTCAAAGTAATGTGCTTGGCGATATGCACTATTTTAGCTGAACTCCTTCGTATGTATAATTTTTATAATTTTGTACCAAGTTTTGAACAAAAAATTACCACCATTTATATCCTCAATCTCATGTTTCTAGATGCAGCTACTTTATAACTATTGCACCTCATTCCCAAAAAGTACACATTTTGAAAAACCACTATAGGTAACATGTGTTTTTGCTTCCCCTAAAAATATGTACTTTATTTGGTAACACACTTATTTCTCGTCCGGACATATCGTTGTATTAAGTACAAATTTTGTAATATCCATTTATAATCCGCGTTTAAGTAATTAAAAGACTGTACACAATTTTTATCCCTTTTCGTCCAGCGCATCCCTTAAAAGTACAAATTTCGAAAGTCCAATTTTACTGCGCTTCTACGTGGTCAGAGGAATTTACATACTAAATCAAGAAATCCATTTCTGTTGCAAGTCTACGTTGTCAGAGGAATTTACACTCCAAATTTCTCGACTATAGCTGCCATACTTTAGTTGGTACCATTTTTATCCCTTTTTTGTCCCGCTCACCTCCTATAAGTACAAATTTCAAAAACAAATCCATTTAGATTACGCTTCTACGTCGTCAGGTAATTTACACTCCAAATTTCGCAACTCTAACTGCAATATTTTAGTTGGTACTATTTTTACCCCGCTCACCGTTTATAAGTACAAATTTCGAAAAATTCTTTTGGATTAGCGCTTCTAAATTGTCAATACTTTAGTTGGTACTACTTTTATCCGTTCCCAGAGGAATTTACACTCCAAATTTCACGATTGTAGCTACAATACATTGGTTGGTACAATTGTTATCCCTTTTTGTCCCACTCACCCCTAATAAGTACAAATTTCGAAAAATCTATTTAGATTTGCGCTACTACGTTGTCAGTGGAATTTACATACCAAATTTCACGACTATAGCTGCATTACTTAAATTGGTACAACATGTATCTCTTTTGCCACGTGCACCCCTTGAAAGTAAAAATTTCGAAAAATCCAATTTTACTTCGCTTTTATATGGTCGAGGAATTTACATACCAAATTTCACGATTCTAGGTGTAATACTTTAGTGGGTACCATTTTTATCCCTTTTTGTCCCGCACGCCTATTTAAATCAAACGATGACATATTCCAGCAATTTCGTTTAATGCAAAATCACAACCAATTAATACCAGCAAGAAACCAAGTGAATATATTCTACCCAAGCATGTCTCGGAATTAATCTAAAAAGGACAAAACCTTTTGTACATTTTCTGAAAAAGAAAAATAAACAAGCTTATTTTCGGCGTCCAGTCCTAAAGTTCATGGAAATACACACTAATATATGCAGACATAACAAAGCATTCTTGGAATTTTTGAACCCTGTTAATTCTTTCTTTCGGCCCCAAAATTAAATCTCAATTGATTTTATTTCACATATCAATTTAATAAGGTCACTTGGTCACCTTGGTCTGGCCGTGGCCAGTTGGCCAAAAGAGAAATTCTGATGGAAAAAATTAAATTTAATTCGACATCATTAAAAAGTTTTACTGTGACTGCCCCAAAGCGAAAAAATTGAAAACAAATTGTTTACAATTCCATAAAATCCTAACAGAAAAAGAAAATGAACTAAGGCAAATAACAAAAGTTTTTCTCTTCTAAACACATAATTTTTTCCCTGCGCCCCTGCGAGAGCAAGAAATATGGAAGCGTTTACTTTTCCTTCCTTCAATTTTTTTCATCTTAATCTCTAAAGTCGCCGAAACAAAACAAGTGGGAGAAGAACAAGAGAAGAAAAAACGTTGGACTGAGAAGAACTGGAAACTGAAATACAATGAAGACCGAAATACATTTGAAACATGATTGCGACCGACGCTCATACAGACAACGTGATTCAAGAATGAAGAACGTGTTTACTTTTTAAAGTATATTCCCCAAAGAAAGTCGACACAAATGAGGCCAAAGCAGACCGAACGAAGGAGAGACATAAAGAAGGAAAATTATGGCTAAAACACAAACTGATTTTGAAGTTCTTAAAGCGGCTTTAAACGGATGTTGTTGGCATAGCAAGTACATGCGGCGAGTAGTTGGCGCGGATGAAGCAACAAAAGTGGCATGAATGTAAACAAAAGCGGAAATAATCACACATACAAACATAGACACTCCAAAAAAATACACCAGTGGCGGGATTCGCAAGGCCTTGCAAGATACATAGCGCGGGCTGAATGTCTTATTTGCTAAAGAAATCATTATTAGAATTACATTGTCTATGTTCTGTCGTAGGCCGTCTATCGAATTATCCTAGATTTACTCATCTATGATAATTCCAAAGTTGGCTACGTCGAGCACCACCTTTATTTAGGACTGTGGAGTCGTGGCAAAATTGCTCGACTCCGACTCCGCACTTTCATAATGTGGACTCAGGAGTCGGCTGCTGATATTCACCAGAACAAGCAATTTTTCAATAAAAATAAAATATTCTGCTCTTGAACCCACAAATCTTAGTTAAATCTGCCAAATCATTTATATTTCACAGCAGTGAAAATGGGCCCTCAAATGCCACTCCCGATTTACGACGTATACGTCTTGACATAGCCCACCTGTAAATGTCCTCTTGATTTGCCTTCTTGGCGCTCTAGATGCCTCATATTTTATAATTATTCTGGTCAGCTTAACAGATTTGCTTTTACCAATAATTAACGAAAGTTTTGATATAGATTACATAAAATCGTAACACAATTTCAATTTCAGGCATTAAAACTTAGTCGATTGGTAATAAAAATCCTGCAATGGCATAGAGAGATTATATAGTCAGTCCCGCCTAATACTCTTCCCAATGTTTACTTGTTTAATTTATAAACAAAAAATTTTTTAAATAAAATTTAATTGATCTATTTTAAAAATAGATTTCACTAATTTGAACAACAATAATTAATAAACTAATTAATTATAAACTAATTATATTAATTATAAACTAATTAATAAAATAACAAATTTAATTTCCTATAGCTTGTAAAAGTGTTTACCGGGACTGAGAGCCAAGAACTCTTTTCAACTCCAGCAAAATTCCCAGACTTTGACTTTTAGAATCCGACTCCATAGCTCAGTAATAATGTATTGTAAGAACTAACGACTACGATTGTTTTTGCTGTGGAAATTGGCAATTATAATTTTTAGATAATTGTGTATACATTTTATACGCTTGGTCACACTTGAAGTGACACAATGAACGATCAGGTTCTTCTAGAGCTTTTCCTAACTTTTTCCACTTATCCTATACATAAAGTACAAAGTCGTACTCTTTCTGTCCTTAAGAAATTTGTCTACCGAAATTGCGACACACAAAAACAAAATACATTATTCAAGCCAATCATTGCTATCATAAAATGCTACAGAAAACGACATATTTTACCCTTAAGACGGCCCCTTTACATTTACCTATTTTTTATGAAAAAATAGGTAGACCATCTAGGGTCTACTGCGGGCAGCGGGAGAAGTGGAGGTAGTCGTGAACTATCACACCCGTACTGAACCATAACTAAATTAACAATCTTGAATTTGATTGATTTTTGGCGTTTGTGGGTTTGGGGTTTGGTGTGTTCTGATATATATAGTAAAATGTTATGGCAAACATTTTTATACCCTCCACCTCCAGGATGGGGGTATACTAACTTTGTCATTCCGTTTGTAACACCTTGAAATATCGACCTGAGACCCTATAAAGTATATATATTCTTGATCGTCATAAAATTCTAAGACGATCTAGCCATGTCCGTCCGTCCGTCCGTCCGTCCGTCCGTCCGTCCGTCCGTCCGTCCGTCTGTTGAAAGCACGCTAGCATCTAAACAAAAGGAGCTAGAACGTTCAAATTTTCCATAAATGCGTCTTATAGTCGTAGATCGGTTGGGATTGAAATGGGGCGAAATCGGCCCAAAGGGAAAAATTTTTCCCTCACAAGGACTAAAAATACCCATAATAATCCCTCATATTTTAGAGTATTTAAGCATATATTTTCAATATGTCTGCTTGTACTTGCTTGATAATGGGTATGCACATTCCCCCGGTAACATAAACGTGCACCATAAAGTGATTCTTATTTGTAGGGGGTGAAATGGGGCAAAAAGGGATAAAAATGGTACATATTAAACGACAACAGCTAGAAACACGAAATTCAGTGTGTATATTTCTCTAATGGAGTAGATACATAATATAAAAGTATTTTTTCCTAATTAGTACTTTTAAGGGGTAAAATGGGAATAGAGGGATAAAAATGGTACCAACCAAACGGCTGTCTCTAGAATAATCAAATTCGGTGTATACATTCCTCTGATTGCACAGACACGTAAAATAAACGGATTTTTCAAAATTCGTACTTTTTGGGGTTATAATGAAAAAAGGGATAAAAATAGTACCAATCAAATGACCGCAGCTAGAGTCATGAAATTTGGATTATACATTCCTCTGACTGTGTAGACACGGAAAATAAAGGGATTTTTCGAAATTGGTACTTTTTGGGTCAAAATGGAAAAAGGGGATAAAAATAGTACCAACCTAATGACCGCATCTAGAGTCATAAAATTCGGTGTATACACTTCTTTGGCTACGTAGACATGGAAAATAATAGGTTTTTTTCCCAAATTCTTACTTTCAAGGGATACAATGGGTACAGAGGGATAAAAATGGTACCAACCAAACGGCTACACCTATAATAAATAAATTCGGAGTATACATTCCTCTGATTGCGTAGACACTTAAAATAAACAGATTTTTCGAAATTCGTGCTTTCAAGGGATACAATGGGTACAGAGGGATAAAAATAGTACTAACTAAACGACTACAGCTAGAATGATGAAATTCTAATTGGGTAGAAACGTCAAATAAAGAGATTTTAGATACTCTTAAGGGGGTAAAAATGGTACCAACCAAATGGCCGCAGCTGGAATCATGGAATTCGGTGTATACAATTTCAAATTTTTGCTTTTTCTTTTACGGCAAAAATTGGTTGACTAATGAAGATAGGTTATTTTGCAATATGTACGTCTGATTACGGATTTTAAAAATTTAGACTTTTGGAATTAAAATAGTATGGAAATACCACAACTGTAGCAGCCATTATCTACCAATATTTATGGTATTTAAGCTTTTTGAAATATATATATAGAAGAATATTTATTTTTTGAATTGACGTATTGGTAGCCTTGCCTTATAGGTGTGGTTTGAAATAATTAAAATATTATATTTATTAATATTTTTTTTAATATTTATATTTGTTTTGATTTGGCTATATAAAACATTTTATTTTCCTGTAATATTACTGCAGTTCTACGAAAATGGACATCCTCTGTGGAATGCAATCAATGGTGGAGGGTATATAAAGTTCGACCCGGCCGAACTTAACGCCGTTTTTACTTGTTGTAGAACATTTCATCCCCCCGCTTCCCCCTTTTCGGGTGTTTTTTTACAATTTGTTAAATAAAGCCAAAAAATGCCGTTATGAGGTGTAGTTAGATGGTTAATATGTTCTACTAAAATATTCGCCATATCATTATCTACAAAGTTGCTGAACATACCCTATGCCTCAGATGTAAAGAAAACATATTTTTATACACCGATATGCTGCAAGAAGAGGCCAGAGTTGGGAAACTTTAATCGTCTATAAAATGAAATTCCAATGTGATCTAAAAAACGCCGACACACGTATATTTGTTTGTCTCCTCTTTCAGAATCCATTGTCAGAACCCCGTAATTTTTTTTCGTGTTGTACTGTGTAATTTGTGTTTTATTCAAAATCAGCACTCTCAGAGAAGTTATAAGGAATTAAATTTTACTTAGGGCAGGATGATTTGTGTGAAAGATACTAGAAGATTCGTGAAACACGGTTCCGGCTTCACATTTATAATACAATTGCAAAAACATAATCAACTATCAAGTTTAATTTTACATTTGATATATACAATTGTGAGGGGGTAGTTGAACAGGCGTGTCTAAAACGTAAATATTTTTTAAGTTTAATGTGATTTCAAATATGAATTTTTTCAAATATGAAATTGCCAAAGATTTTGACTACCCGTATGGATATTATATCGGTTTTGTTTTAAATAAAGATTAAATCACTTTGTAAGGGAGGTACCAGAAGGGATGTGGTAATATGGCCCATATTTCACACTGATACATCTATATATATAAAAGAGTTGCGTTACTGACTGACTTATCATTGACCAGCCTCCAGACCAAACGGCTCTGGCTTCAGCCGAGCCGTGCAACACGAAAAAAAAATAACCATATACGGACACCGCTACATGATAAAAGACCAAAAAAAAAAAGACCCGTGTTTTTTTTTCCCAAAGTCATGCACTTTTTTTTTATGGGCCCCCAGAGATTTGAGGCCTCGGTGTAATTTTTGGAAAAAAGTGATCATATTCTCAGGCTCATATCTTGCAAACCGTTCGGAATTTTGATTTACTCTCTGAGGCAAAGTTCTAGCTCTTGTCATAAAGAACAAAAATTGTGAACATATAAAATCCAAAAAACTTCATCTTCAAGGTCAAAATCGATTCGAAAAATTCGATTTTTTTTAACCTTTTTATACCCTCCACCTCCAGGATGGGGGTATACTAACTTTGTCATTCCGTTTGTAACACCTTGAAATATCGACCTGAGACCCTATAAAGTATATATATTCTTGATCGTCATAAAATTCTAAGACGATCTAGCCATGTCCGTCCGTCCGTCCGTCCGTCCGTCCGTCCGTCCGTCCGTCCGTCCGTCCGTCTGTTGAAAGCACGCTAGCATCTAAACAAAAGGAGCTAGAACGTTCAAATTTTCCATAAATGCGTCTTATAGTCGTAGATCGGTTGGGATTGAAATGGGGCGAAATCGGCCCAAAGGGAAAAATTTTTCCCTCACAAGGACTAAAAATACCCATAATAATCCCTCATATTTTAGAGTATTTAAGCATATATTTTCAATATGTCTGCTTGTACTTGCTTGATAATGGGTATGCACATTCCCCCGGTAACATAAACGTGCACCATAAAGTGATTCTTATTTGTAGGGGGTGAAATGGGGCAAAAAGGGATAAAAATGGTACATATTAAACGACAACAGCTAGAAACACGAAATTCAGTGTGTATATTTCTCTAATGGAGTAGATACATAATATAAAAGTATTTTTTCCTAATTAGTACTTTTAAGGGGTAAAATGGGAATAGAGGGATAAAAATGGTACCAACCAAACGGCTGTCTCTAGAATAATCAAATTCGGTGTATACATTCCTCTGATTGCACAGACACGTAAAATAAACGGATTTTTCAAAATTCGTACTTTTTGGGGTTATAATGAAAAAAGGGATAAAAATAGTACCAATCAAATGACCGCAGCTAGAGTCATGAAATTTGGATTATACATTCCTCTGACTGTGTAGACACGGAAAATAAAGGGATTTTTCGAAATTGGTACTTTTTGGGTCAAAATGGAAAAAGGGGATAAAAATAGTACCAACCTAATGACCGCATCTAGAGTCATAAAATTCGGTGTATACACTTCTTTGGCTACGTAGACATGGAAAATAATAGGTTTTTTTCCCAAATTCTTACTTTCAAGGGATACAATGGGTACAGAGGGATAAAAATGGTACCAACCAAACGGCTACACCTATAATAAATAAATTCGGAGTATACATTCCTCTGATTGCGTAGACACTTAAAATAAACAGATTTTTCGAAATTCGTGCTTTCAAGGGATACAATGGGTACAGAGGGATAAAAATAGTACTAACTAAACGACTACAGCTAGAATGATGAAATTCTAATTGGGTAGAAACGTCAAATAAAGAGATTTTAGATACTCTTAAGGGGGTAAAAATGGTACCAACCAAATGGCCGCAGCTGGAATCATGGAATTCGGTGTATACAATTTCAAATTTTTGCTTTTTCTTTTACGGCAAAAATTGGTTGACTAATGAAGATAGGTTATTTTGCAATATGTACGTCTGATTACGGATTTTAAAAATTTAGACTTTTGGAATTAAAATAGTATGGAAATACCACAACTGTAGCAGCCATTATCTACCAATATTTATGGTATTTAAGCTTTTTGAAATATATATATAGAAGAATATTTATTTTTTGAATTGACGTATTGGTAGCCTTGCCTTATAGGTGTGGTTTGAAATAATTAAAATATTATATTTATTAATATTTTTTTTAATATTTATATTTGTTTTGATTTGGCTATATAAAACATTTTATTTTCCTGTAATATTACTGCAGTTCTACGAAAATGGACATCCTCTGTGGAATGCAATCAATGGTGGAGGGTATATAAAGTTCGACCCGGCCGAACTTAACGCCGTTTTTACTTGTTTCCCCTGTTCAGGTCCATAGGTAGCAAACCGTTGAAAATTCAGGGAAACAATCAACTACAAAAATGTACCTAAGATCTCAATAAACAACTTTCTAGAACATATGAACTTCCTAGGAATTATTCTTAACACCGTTTAGGTAGCGCTTAGGTAGCCGCAAAAGTGAAAATTTTCCAAAAATTAGATTTTTTTGTCCTGTTCAGGTCCATAGGTAGCAAACCGTTAAAAATTCAAGGAAACAATCAACAACAAAAATGTACTTAAGATTTCAATAAACAACTTTCTAGAACATATGAACTTCCTAGGAATTATTCTTAACACCGTTTAGGTAGCGCTTAGGTAGCGCCGCAAAAGTGAAAAATTGTTTATTCCAGTATTTCTTACCCACACGACATCATCGATACCATTCAACAAACAACAACAAAGTCGTCGCACAGTGGTCAATTTCGCGAGATAGCGGTCAAAACTCTATAACTTTTGGCCGGATTGGTATTTTTTTACGCAAATTGTTTTGTTCAATAGGAGGGACTTTAAGCTTCAATTTGCGTGTTCAAACGTACTGATAGGAACGTAAGTAATGTGGAGTTAAAAATGCATTTTAATTTTTTGTTGAGTTTCCATGTAAAAGTTGAATATTTTGACATTTTAAATAGGTATATTTTTTATAATTTCTTATTTTCTTCAATCGTATTTTACAACCAATACTTATTTATTATTCCTAAACTTAATTTTGGTCAGAAAATGCCAACATTTGGCCCCTGACATTTATTTAGTCTCAATATTCACAGGGGCCAAAGGTTGGTTTTTGTGGAAGAAAGCTAATTCTTGTGAGGATTAAACTGAAAAATAACACTGAAATTCCCAACAATATCAATACCATTTGGATATATTATATACAGAACACAACATCGATAAAATTTGAAGTAAACTTTTACTATTGATTTAAAGTGCACATATATTTTATTTAAATGTATTAATAAAAATTTATACTAAAATTAGAAAGAAATTATAATCTTTAAACTAGTGTTAATTAAACAATATTAGTAAAAATTTCTTCCAAATAAAGAGTGATTTTTTTGAGGTTAGGATTTTCATGCATTAGTATTTGACAGATCACGTGGGATTTCAGACATGGTGTCAAAGAGAAAGATGCTCAGTATGCTTTGACATTTCATCATGATTCGTCTTACAAACGAACAACGCTTGCAAATTATTGAATTTTATTATCAAAATGCGTGCTCTGTTAAGAAAGTTCATTGCGCGCTTCCATTTTATGGTCAGTTTAATCGACCCACTGAAGCGGCTATTCGGGCTATTGTGACTAAATTTCGCACCAAATTTACATTGTTGGACATTAAACCACCAACACGCTTACGTAGAGTGCGAACTGAAGAAAATATCGCAGCTGTATCGCCCAGTGTTAATGATGACCACCAATTTTCGATTCGTCGCCGTTCGCACCAATTGGGTCTCTGTTACTCAAAAACGTGGAAATGCCAAAATTGGACTAAGCGGATGGACCACCTAAGACGCAGCCGCGGTCAACATTTAAATGAAATTATCTTCAAAAAGTAAATGTCATGGACCAATCTAACGTTTCAAATAAAGAACCGATGAGATTTTGCAAATTTTATGCGTTTTTTTTTTTAAAAGTTATCAAGCTCTTAAAAAATCACCCTTTAGCTTTGATTTTCATTTTGCAGTAGTTGTTTAGCTTCTTCATCTAACTCTAATGAGGTCGAATACTGGACATATATGGGTCTGATGTGCACAACAAAATATTAATAAGATCTTCATTAGTACAATATCTGGAAATTTTTCTTGTATTGTGCTCGCGAAAGAATCTGTAGTCTTTGTTCCTTTTTTCTTGCGCTTCTTCTGAGAGATCTCCAATTGGAAGCATATTGTGCTGAATTATTTGTTCCCCATGGAACAAAATTTTGTGAACTGTGGTTGGCATATGTCTCCAAGAATATTTTTGGTTATAAAGGGTTGCTGTCTCATTAGCATACTGACCAAATTTTTTTGCATCTATCTTTTTGCTACATGCTATAACTTCTAATATGATTTGGAATCGTCGTATTAAATCATAATCTACTCCAGTTATAGAAGCTGCAGTTTCTGGATCGGAAAAAAATCTCCTTACTGTGTTTCCATCATTAGAATTTCCTTCTCCTTGCTTTGGCTGGTCAATTATAAGGCCTATCTCACGGTATTTTTCTTGAATATCTTTTTTTTTTGCTTTCTTTTTTCCAAATTTTCTTTGTTGTTTCTCACTGTTTCGCCTAACGGGCCAAATTCCAAATCGTATCCCAATTTAAGAATATGCTCCATAAAACGAATTCTAGCATGAAGAGGTGACATTCCAAATTCATATGCTTCATTAAAACTATCGTCTTGTGTTGGTGGTTGGCTCAATTGACTTGATGTTTTTTGGCATATGGTGCAGCTTGACGAAGACTTTGTTTCGGTTAAAGCTTGTGCAACTTTTCCATCGATCATTGTAAGTGACATTTTAAAGTTAACTTCGATGCATTGGTCATTAAATTCAAATATCACTGGTTGAAGTTCCTTAATTTCATCTCTTATTTTGCCAACTTCTTCAGTTATGACATCTTTAGTTTCTTTTTTGTAAGCAAACTTTATTGGTCTACAAAATTTTGTTGACGAGGGAATTTCATTTTTCCATACATCTATCTCTGCAGCTCTACTAGTTGACGGCTCTGAACCAATATAAGTTTTTGTTAAACGTAATGGAACGAAAGAAATCATGAATAAATTGGCATCTGATGAATTTTCCGCATTACATTGTTTGTATTGTTTCTGGCCAGAGGACCCATCACATCCCCATTTAGAAATTAAAGTCATGCTGCAATTTTTAAACTTCTTTAAATAGTCAGCATCAAATGTCTTTAATAATCGTTCTGCAGTGTGTTCAAGAAGATCCTCCAATTTTATTTCTGCTGAACTTGAAGTTACACTAATAGCAGTTGGTGAAGGTAAGCAATCTTTTTTGGCAGAAACTAAATCTCGATATGATGGAAAAATTCCACAATTTTTTTCATTGGTTCGCTTCCGCAATTCTGTATATTGGTTTTTAGTCATTTTCAAATCCAAAAATAGTGCAAGTGCTTCTTCTGGAGTAAATTTATTTTCTTCAGTTGGTGTCGGCATACTTTCTAAAATCCTTTTTGTGCGTCTGGGGCTTGCTTCCACTATTTTTTCAATGATAGCAATTTTACTCTTTTTAGTTTTCGATGGTTGAATTTGATGCAGAAATGAATCCTTTATGATGCTACAAGAAACTTCTTCGTTGATATGTTTAAGCTTGCGTCTTCGTGATCTTTCACTACAATTATCAATTGGCTTTGCTGGTCGACCACCTTTTCCAGTTTCCGTGGTAGTTACTGATGGCTTTTCAAAAATAAGTTTATTTCTTAGCCATTCTTGGTTGCGTGAGTAAAACAATTTCTTGTTTCTGGAACATTGATTGTACCGTTTTCTTAAAGTATTTAAAAAGTTTTTTATTTTTAACTTATGAATTTTAATTTCTTGTTTGTCGGATATTTTGAAGAATGGATTATTCATTATATGTAAAATAATGTCGTTTTCATCTTTCCGTTCAAAATATATATCAGATAGAACACCATAACTGAATTTAGCCATTGCTTAAACAATAATTATATATAATTATATAATTCACTATTAAAAACTGCACTTTCAAAATATTGACTTGTACTTTTCGCGTTCGTCGACACTTGTTGAATGAGTAAAATCGATCAATGCACACCTATTTATACTGTATATTGTTCACTATTTTACTGCCAGGTACTTGTAAATGGGTGCATATTTTTTTACCGTCGCTATATACCTGTTTCACCATGTGTGAGGTTTAAATTTTCCGAATAATGACCACCCCTAAATGTGAAAAACCCAAATAATTAAAAGTTACTTTGCTTACTATGGGGTTTTCAGTTGGCTACCTGTTTCTTACAGAAATTCAACGCACATTTAGGGGTCGTCATTATTCGCAAATGTATTTAAAACAGGTATTCTGAACGGACCTGATATTCGGAAATTGATCAAAAGTGATTCTTTCATGAACAACCTACGAAGAAAACAAGATCATCAGAACCACAAGCGTCAACTTCTGCAAGCATGGATATTGCCAATAATTGAAAAAATGTTCTGAATTTGGTTTTTATGCATATTATTATTGCGTATTAATTGCATATTATTTTATTTTCATAAAGTTTTTATAAATATATTTTTTTTGCATGATAATTTTTTAATTTTTATTTTTATTTTATTTTTTGAAATTGCGAATAAAAGCGAAACGCGTGCATCGATTTTCATGATCTTTGTCTCATTTTGCTCATAGGTTATGTGACTTTGCGAAAAAGTAACTACACTTGAAACTTATTTCCGTTTTGTATTTTTTATGAATTAAAAAAAAAAATTTCTTCATTTTTTATTGGAAACTTATTTTTAACTTGTAAACTGTTGCTTGTATAGGAAAACAATATATGAACAGATTAAGGGAATTGTAATTCTTAATTTTTTAAAATTTATTTCAACTAAATCGGGCTAGTGGCTGTCGAGCTATGTCAAACAACAGGGCCTAAAACGTGATAAATTCCCCTATACGATAGTAATAACTTCAAATCGATATTAAAAATATTTCGGCAGGTAAGAAGACAAAACGAATGATGCAGAAATTTCACATACTGTTCTCAGAATTGAGTTGGCAAATCATGTGTTGTACTGTGTAATGAATAATAATGACTTTGGATGATATGTACGTCAATCGTTTCGTTTGTTTTCGTGCACTGGATAGCACTAAGTTGTGACAGTGCTGTTGTCTCTTTCATTTTTGTGATTCATTCTCGTTTCTAATGTTCTCTTCGTTGTGTTCTGTCGTTAATGTTGGTAAAAATTGAATTTAATGTTCTATTTGGTTTGTAAGCAAAGCGAATGTTGTCAGATTCTATTGTCATTTTTGTCAAAATTTTGATACATGTGGACTAGGTCCAAATATGGGCCAAATTCTCCTAATTTCAACAGAATTATTTTTTGGGTCAATAAGAACTCTTGTACAAAATTTCATCAAAATATATGCATAATAGCCACTTTCACATACAAATAACTTCTCAAAAAATATGACGTGCATTTGTACCGAATATCTTACCTTGGGTCAGAAAAATTGCTGTAGCTCAAAAAGTGCAGTCCCGATGCATGGACATGTATATATAGGAATGTAGGGGAGGGTTAGGACTACAAAATAGTAAATTTGTGTTTTGACTCAGCTTGACTCACAGGAGTTGTGCTCTACGAAGTAGGAAATTTCCGATAAATTAGACCTTTTTTAAAAAAAATATTTAAATTGTTCTGCAAACAGTAGAGCTTCAATTTTTTCTACCAGTGACAGGAAATAAGTTAAGTTACAACACAAAATTTATTTCGTCATAGTTATGATCATTTCAACGTTAAAAATTAACAAAAAATATCATAAATTCTGAAAAAGACCATTTTGGACCACCCTGTTCTCAGTGAAATAGTTAAAATAGAGTTCTAATTTTTTGGCACCCGAGGTTTACTACTATCTACTTTCATATAAGTCTAATAACTTTAAAATCGGAGAACAAAAACCAAAAGGAGTTTTGGCCGCTATCTCAAAATAATGACCACAGTGCGTCGGTCCAAAAATTTGCACTAACAAAACACATGACAATTCAAAGCAGCGACAAAGTCGTCGGTCCAAAAATTTGCACTAACAAAACACATGACAATTCAAAGCAGCGAAGTAGTCGCAATCGCTTTTATATTGTGTGCTGCGGCTACATATGTGTTGTTAATGTTGTTGGTACAAATGGATTGCGACTACTTCGCTGCTTTGAATTGTCATGTGTTTTGTTAGTGCAAATTTTTGGACTGACGACTTTGTTGTTGTTTGTTGAATGGCATCGATGATGTCGTGTGGGTAAGAAATACTGGAATAAACAATTTTTCACTTTTGCGGCTACCTAAGCGCTACCTAAACGGTGTTAAGAATAATTCCTAGGAAGTTCATATGTTCTTGAGTTGTTTATTGAGATCTTAGGTACATTTTTGTAGTTGATTGTTTCCCTGAATTTTCAACGGTTTGCTACCTATGGACCTGAACAGGGGAAAAAAGGTTAAAAAAAAATCGAATTTTTTTAAGTTTTTTTGCGATTCTGACCTTGAAGATGAAGTTTTTTGATTTTATATATTCACAATTTTTGTTCTTTATGACAAGAGCTAGAACTTTGCCTCAGAGAGTAAATCAAAATTCCGAACGGTTTGCAAGATATGAGCCTGAGAATATGATCACTTTTTTCCAAAAATTACACCGAGGCCTCAAATCTCTGGGGGCCCATAAAAAAAAAGTGCATGACTTTGGGGGAAAAAAAAACACGGGTCTTTTTTTTTTGGTCTTTTATCATATAGCGGTGTCCGTATATGGTTATTTTGAAATGACTTCAAAAATGTTGCACAGTGAAATCATGAAATTTTCAGGGTAGTTCCCAAATATGACGTAGACGTCGACTAAGAAAGGGTTTTACGAAATTCGTACTTTTAGGGGATAAAATGGCCCAAAAAGGGATAAACATCGAACCTTCGTCCTGACTAAACGCCAGTAGCTATAACCATGAAATTCGGTGAGTTCCTTGCAATGACCATGCAGACGAGCTACAAATAGGGATTTTTCGAAATATGTACTTTTGATGGGCGAGGGGGACAAAAAGGGTACCAACTAAAGTATTACAGCTAGAAACATGAAATTTGGTATGTAAATTCCTCTGACTATATAGAAACGAAGTAAAATGTGATTTTTCGAAATTTGTACTTTTAAGTGGCGAACGGGACAAAAATGGTACCAACTAAAGTATTACAGCTAGAATCGTGAAATTTGGTATGTAAATTCCTCTGACCGTATAGAAACGAAGTAAAATTGGATTTTTCGAATTTTGTACTTTTAAGGGGCGAGCGGGACAAGAAGGGATAAAAATGGTACCAACTAAAGTATTACAGCTAGAATCGTGAAATTTGGTATGTAAATTCCTCTGACCATATAGAAACAAAGTAAAATTGGATTTTTCGAAATTTTTACTTTTAAGGGGCGATCGAGACAAAGAGGGATAAAAATGGTACCAACTAAAGTATTACAGCTAGAATCGTGAAATTTGATATGTAAGCTCTTCTGACCATAGAAGCGCAATAAAATTGGATTTTTCGAAATATGTACTTTTGAGGGGCAAGCGGGATAAAAATGGTACAAACAAAGTAAAATTGGATTTTTCGAAATTTTTACTTTTAAGGGGCGATCGAGACAAAGAGGGATAAAAATGGTACCAACTAAAGTATTACAGCTAGAATCGTGAAATTTGATATGTAAGCTCTTCTGACCATAGAAGCGCAATAAAATTGGATTTTTCGAAATATGTACTTTTGAGGGGCAAGCGGGATAAAAATGGTACCAACTAAAGTATTACAGCTAGAAACATGAAATTTGGTATGTAAATTCCTCTGACCGTATAGAAACGAAGTAAAATTGGATTTTTCGAAATCTGTACTTTTAAGGGGCGAGCTGGAGAAAAAGGGATATAAAAATTGTACCAATTTAAGTATTACCGCTAGGATCATGTAATTTGGTATGTAAATTCCTCTGACCATATAAAAACGAAGTAAAATTGGATTTTCCATAATTTGTACTTTTAAGGGTTTCGAGGGACAAAATGGAATAATAATGGTAATAATTTAACTATTGCAGCTATAGTCGTGAAATTTGGTGTGTTAATTCCTCTGACAACGTTCTTTTTTTTCGAAATTTGTACTTTTAAGGGGAGAGCGGGACAAAAAGGGATAAAAGTTGTACCAACTTTAGGATTACAGCTAGAATCATGAAATTTAGTATGTAAATTCCTCTGGCCAGGTAGAAGCGTCATCAAAATGGATTTTTTTGTTTGAATAAAAGGTTCTGCGGTTGTAATTTGTTCTTAAAAACTGGGTAGAAAATGATAAAAAATATATATACGAAGGTAGTTCAGCTACAACAGTGCACATCGACAAGCACATTCCTTTGACTGTATATGAGTGCTATGTTTCCAATTTACTATTTTAGAAAAGAAAATCAAATAAATACTATCCTAAAACAGAGACGGATAAAACTAATAAGAAATACCTGGCTTTTTCGCGTGCGAAGCAGCGGGTACTGCTAGTCTATATATAAAAGAGTTGCGTGATAGAGTGATTGACTGATCACTCCCCAGACCAATCTGCTAAAGCTAGACTCATGAAATTTGGCGTGTAAATTTCTCTTACAGTGTAGAGGTGTGATAAGAGGGCATTTGCAAAATTCGTACTTTTGAGGGGTAAAATTGGGCAAAAACGGACAAAAATCATGATTTTTGGTGTGTACATTTCTCTTACAGCGTATATATCAGATTTGAATGGATTTTTGCGTAATTCGTACTTTTAAAGGGTAAAATATGGTTGAAAGGGATAAAAATGGTACTACCGCAATAACAAAACGGAAATTTTTTATGGACATTCCTCTCGCGGCATGAAGGCATCCCAAAAAGTGGCATTGGTACGGGAATTACTTTTATAGCACGAAAGCGACCAATAAAATATATTTTTTCAAAATTCGTACTTTTTTGGGTTAAATTGGGCAAAAAGGATAAAAGGCATTTAGCAAACAGACGGAGCTGGAATTATGAAATTCAGCATGTGCATACCTCAAAATGCTTACAAGCGATAAATGAAGAATATTTCAAAAACCCTTCTTTTAAGGGGTAAACGGGAAAAGGGGATAAAAAAGGTACCAACACATGAAATTCTTACAGCGTAGATGAGTGATAACAAGGAATATTCCGAATTATGTACTTTTAAGGGATTAAATGGGATACAAATTGTACCACTGCCCCAACGAAACGGTTGGATCAAGAATCTTGATATTCAGAACTGTCATTACTTTTATAGCACGAATGCGATCAAGTAAATATTTTTTTTAAGCTCGTACTTTTTGGGGGAGAAATCGGGTAAAAAAGAGATAAAAATGGTACCAATCAAATAGACGTAACGTGTACAACCCTTCAAAATGTTTACAAACGCAAAATTAAAGACTTCTTCGAAATTCGTACTTTTAATGGGCAAACAGGAAAAAGGGGATATAAAAGGTACAAACAACACGGCTGATGCTACAATCATGAAATTTGGTGCGTATATTCGTCTTACGGCGTAGATGAGTGATAACAAAGAATTTTCCAAAATTTGTACCTTTAAGGGATTAAATGGGTTAAAAATAATATCACCGCTCTGACCAAACGTCTGGGCCTAAAATCTTGAAGTTTGGAACGGACATTATTATTATAGCACGAATGCTACTAAGAAACTATGTTTGAAGAATTCGTAGTTTTTGGGGTTGAAATTGGGTAAAAGGTGATAACAATGGTAACAATCATGAAATTCGATTTGTAAAGAGTGATTTTTTTGAGGTTAGGATTTTCATGCATTAGTATTTGACAGATCACGTGAGATTTCAGACATGGTGTCAAATAGAAAGATGCTCAGTATGCTTTGACATTTCATCATGAATCGTCTTACAAACGAACAACGCTTGCAAATTATTGAATTTTATTATCAAAATGCGTGCTCTGTTAAGAAAGTTCATTGCGCGCTTCCATTTTATGGTCAGTTTAATCGACCCACTGAAGCGGCTATTCGGGCTATTGTGACTAAATTTCGCACCAAATTTACATTGTTGGACATTAAACCACCAACACGCTTACGTAGAGTGCGAACTGAAGAAAATATCGCAGCTGTATCGGCCAGTGTTAATGATGACCACCAATTTTCGATTCGTCGCCGTTCGCACCAATTGGGTCTCTGTTACTCAAAAACGTGGAAATGCCAAAATTGGACTAAGCGGATGGACCACCTAAGACGCAGCCGCGGTCAACATTTAAATGAAATTATCTTCAAAAAGTAAATGTCATGGACCAATCTAACGTTTCAAATAAAGAACCGATGAGATTTTGCAAATTTTATGCGTTTTTTTTTAAAAAAAAGTTATCAAGCTCTTAAAAAATCACCCTTTACATCCATGCATACACTGAAAGAAAAACGTACGTAACCGGAACGAAATTGTACGTTGTGGCACGAATTTGTTCATTGAAAGTCAACCAACGTCGGCGTTCGTTGCAGCAACGAACAAAGTTTCTTTGATGCAACGAATCTTGATTTAATGGAAATTATAGTTCTACAACGAATATGTTCGTTGCTGCAACAATGCTGTTTCATTGCTGCAACAATGCTATTTCGTTGCTGCAACATCTCTATTTCAACTCTGATTCGTTGCTACAACAACGCGGTTTCCTTGCTTAAACAATGTGGTTTCGGAAATATTCGTGGCAATAAATTAAACATTTTCGTTGCAGCAACGAAACTTTATCGTTGCAGCAATGAACGCGACGTTAGTTGATTTTTAAAAACAAAATTCGTCCCGGCCTCGAACTTTTTTCTTTCAGTATAAATAATTTGGTTGCATGATGACCACCGGCAGTGGACTTCGAGATGATTATTCGCAACAGCAGCTCAACTTGTTAAGGCAGAACTCCAACAACGTGAATGAGAATTACTATCGAATACATCCCAAAAACACACACTAGAAAAACACATGATTTGTGTGTTTCCGATTGTTGCACCAACGAATAAATTGTTGCTGCAACGATATCAGTTTCGTTGTTGCAACGAATGATTTGTGGAGGCAAAGTGTTCCATCCAAACTCCGTTAATTTTAAAATTTTTTGACAAAATAATATAGATTTGTATAAAAACAACTATTATAATCTGAAATTTATAGGTTTTTTGTATTAATTAATGTTTTCCCATGTAAAAAATAAAAGAGAATATTTTCGTTGCATCAACGAATATTGAATTGTTGCAGGAACGAAACTACGAAAAGTACAAAAAATCGGTTTCACATGTCGAATTGTTGTGGGAACGAAATATTTCGTTGATGCAACGAAATAGCAATAACGAATCTGATTCGTGGAAGCAACGAACGATTGCAGTGTAGGAACACAAAATTAAGTGATTTTTTAAGAATAATGAGGAAAAGGGGATACAAATGGTACCAACATAAATGAAAATATTGACAAAGATCAAAATTCTCAAGATCTTAAAAACGCCCTTTAACATTTCGTCAGAAATACCACTGATAATGTATCGTGCACCCCTACAAACAAACAAGTAAATATTCCAAATCTATTTTACGTCCACCGACTATTTAGAAATAATTGACTATAATACTAAATGTTCCCACTTGACTTAAGAAACAAAAAAGTACCACACATGGTGTTACAAGTGATCGTATATATAGCATAGAAAATACATGCAGACAATGCTGCCGCTGGAACTGCCGAAGGCGCAAGACGGATGGCATTACAAAATAAATATTTCAAAAAGGCCTGTCAAAGATCAATCAAAAAGAAGACAAAGGGAGCTCCCCGTCGACCTTAAACACAACAGATTAAAGATCAACCAAGCATACGGGATATAAATACTTAGATAGTGTATCGTCTGTTTATTATATAATTGAATTTCTGGATGTGTTTATGTGCGATAGACTTGATTTTCACGTGCCATTGTCGAGGTAATGACTTCAAATTCAAGAGGTTGAAACATTTAAAATGTTAAAAATAGAACACTTGAAAAATGTTCAGACTGAAGAAACAAAACGATTGAAACAATTAGGCTGTAAATGTGGCTGTAATGTGTAGCAAATTTATTCAAAATGAATATACATTACTAGCAAATACTCGCTACTTCGTATGCGGTGTAAAGATATTTATTTCAGGGTAAATGCTCACAAAATTTGAAAACATGCTTTATGTTTCCCAACTAGGTATTCCAACCAAATTCTCGATTCCAGATCCTACGTAACTGGAGGAATTTATACACCGAATTTTTGCCCCCCTTGTACAAATTAAAAAAAAAAACAAGTAAGGAAAGGCTAAAGTCGGGCGGGGCCGACTCTATGATACACTCCACTTTCTATCCGAATACAATTTAATTCGGTGAAAAAGTGAAAACGGGCAGGATTTTAGCATCCTGTAAATGTGTGTGTTTGACAAAAAATGTTAAATCGTAAAGGACATTTGTATGGGGGTATATAGAAATCTGGAACGAAATAGGTGAAATATAATATGTATAGTTTGGCCAAAATTGGTTAAACATTTGGGAACAACATTTGTATTTGCGCTATATCTAAATCTGATCTGATCTGATCCGATCTTAGCCACTTTCACCATAGGTTTTTTACTTGGATTATAAGCTGTCGTGCCAAATTTAAAGAAAATCGAGGACAATGTGTGGTTTCTAAAGCGGCAAAAGTCAAATCGGGAGCTACATTTGTTTGGAGGCTATATCTAAATCTAAACCGATCTTACCCAATTTTTGCATAGGTGTTTATAGTTGGATTATAAGATGTTGTGTCAATTTTAAAGAAAATCGGGTGCAATATGTCGTGTCTAGAGCGGAAAATGTCAAATCGGGAGCGACATTTGTATGGGAGATATATCTAAATCTGAACTGATCTTACCCAATTTTTGCATAGGTGTTTATAGTTGGATTATAAGATGTTGTGCCAAATTTAAAGAAAATCGAGTATAATATGTGGTTTCTAGAGCGGAAAATGTCAAATCGGGAGCGACATTTGTATGGGGGCTATATCTAAATCTGAACCGATTTGTCTCAAATTAAATAGCGTTCGTCCTTGATCCACAAAACTTACTTGTGCCAATTTTTGTTAAGATCGGACTATAATTGCGACCTGTAGTTTGATTACAACAATAGATGGACAGACAGACAGACAGACGGACAGACGGACAGACGGACATTGCTAAATCGACTCAGAAAGTGATTATAAGTCGATCGGTATACTTAACAATGGGTCTATCCCGCTTCCTTTTGGGTGTTACAAACAAATGCACAAAGCCATAAAACTCTCGTGGAGTGTATAAAAATAATTTAAATTGCGCCATCAATTTATATGCAGTCAAGTGGTTAATTTAAATTCAAACAATTTTCTTAAAAATCCGAGATAATTATACCCTCACTCTATGGAGTAGATATATATGCATTTGGGATAGAAAAAAGTGTAACTCAGAGTGATTTAATACCCTAAGTATTTAATAAATCCCTTTCACGTCCGTCTGTCTGTTTGGCATGCTGGTGTACACGATAACTCTCGAAGGGAGTTAAGTAATTTATTCAAACTATGAAGAAAGTATTATTTTTCTCAGACTTAGTTTAAATTCGGAGATGGATGAAATGGATATACCCGTTATTGTACCCCCACACATATAGTCCATATTAGACCGGTCCTTATTTCTTTTTTTTTCGAATTCGTATGACGGCAAGCGCTAAAACTTCTCTATTTGAACCTAAAAATACACAAAAAAAATTTGAGCTTGATTGGATAATTTTTAGGCGTGCCCCCGCCAACAATTGTTTGTCATTAAAGTTAGTTACTATCATATAGGGGAAATTATCACCTTTGGTGCTCTTTTTTTGACATAACTCGAGAACCACTAGTCCGATTTTGTTTAAATAAATTGAAAAATAATTAAGAATTAGAATTCCTTTAAAATGTGTATATATAGCGTTTTTCTATATAATCAACAGTTTAGCCAGTAAAAATAAATGTATGAAGAAAATAAATATTTTTTGCCTAAAATATTAATATTTTTTATTTTTTAAATTCATAGAAAATCCAAAACGAACAAATACATTTTAAAATTATAAATCTAAAGCGATGACAACCAAAAGACTTCGATCGGATGGTGACATTATGTTAATTGGCGTAATGGACCACCAAATTACTGGAGCTAAATTACCAGGAAGAAAACAAGTGCTACAAGTTTTATTTTATAATTTAAGAATAGTTGGCTTAAATTTAAGAGAAAGTTCTAAATTAGTTGTTGCTGAGGTCAGCACGTTTTGGCAAAAAGCACGAATTCCAACACACCATGAAAAACACTGCATTGAGAAGCTGGAAAAATTATACAACAAGTGGAGAGATATTACAAAGCATCATGGTCGAAAAACAGAATGTCAAAACAGGAAAGAAACTGAATTTCAAGATAAATTAGATGATTTATTCGATATCGCACATGCAAACGCGTTTGAATTAATTAAAATACAAGAAGACAAAGAGTTCTTAAAAAAGCAACGAGAAAAAGGAAGACCAGGTTGTATGCTAGGAACGGATAAAATTGTAATGCAGAAAGAAAAGCGAAAGGCAGTCCAGAAAGAACAAGAAAACCAGCGTCGAATAAAAGAAGATGAACGAAAAGAGTTATATGAACAACAGATTCAAAGAGGTATACAATTAAATATTCTATCTTTTAAGCAAATCAGAATTATTGTTGTAAAACAGGTATGATTGACATTGACGACGAAAACGATATTGAAGTTGTAGCATCAACATCAACATCTGTATCAAATCCAAATCCAGGTATATCAGGTATCTCCAGAGGTAAAACAATTTTTTTTATATAGGTATTTTTTTTATAGAGGTATACAATTAAATATTCTATCTTTTAAGCAAATCAGAATTATTGTTGTAAAACAGGTATGATTGACATTGACGACGAAAACGATATTGAAGTTGTAGCATCAACATCAACATCTGTATCAAATCCAAATCCAGGTATATCAGGTATCTCCAGAGGTAAAACAATTTTTTTTACACCAAGACTGCTTTCAACTTTGGATAAGTGGAAAATCACTGATGGTGCTGCAGTTCATATCCTAAGCGCAACTGCTGATGCGTTGGGCTATGATATCGAAGATCTTATACTAAATAGATCATCAATTCGTCGAATGTGTCAGAAGCATCGTGCAACAACAGCACAAAACATTACAGCAAACTTTGATGTAAGTACTGTAATGTGGGTTTTCCCTATGCTTTTTTATGTTTTGAGTATAAATTAAGAAACTTGAGTTTTTATTTGCAGATTCCACGTAGTTTTGTTTTGCACTGGGATGGTACAATGTTACCAGAAATTAGTGGCAGGGAAAAAGTTGACCGCTTGCCAATCATAGTCTCATCCCAAGGTATCGATAAACTACTTGGCATTCCAAAGTTAAAATCTTCGAGTGGAAAAGAAATATCAGATGCCGTGTTTAATTCAATAAATGAATATGAAATGCTTGATCTAGTTCAAATAATCTGCTTCGACACAACTGCTCATAATACAGGAGTTCAAAGCGGTACTGCTGCTCTGCTTGAAGGAAAACTAGGTCGCGATTTATTATATTTTCCCTGCAGACACCATATTTACGAGTTGTTGATCCGTAAAGTGTTTGAAATTAGAGTGGCTACTACAGCCTGTCCAGAAGTGCTAATTTTTAATCGCTTTAGCAAATACTGGATTAATATTGACAAATTAAATTACAAGAGTTGTTTAGAAGATGAACACATTATTAGAGTATTGACTGCTGAAGAACGTGGAACAATTTTAAATTACTGTCTAGATAACTTAAAACAAGCTCATAGCAGACGCGACTACAAAGAATTATTGCAATTAGTTGTCACTTTTCTTGGTGGTACGGTGCCGAATTTTAACACCTTTCGTATACCTGGTGCAACTTCTCATGCTCGATGGATGTCAAAATGTATTTATGCACTTAAAATGTATTTGTTTCGTAATGAATTCAATATGACCAACCAAGAGTTAAACGGTATACGTAGTGTCTGTCTGTTCGTAGTTCGTATTTATGTAAAAGCCTGGTTTGGATGCACTAAAGCAATTGAAGCACCAAATCAAGACTTAAATTTAATAAAAAATATTATGGCTTATCCTGAAAGGGATATAGCTCTTGCTTTGCTACAAAAAATCAGCAATCATTTGTGGTATTTGTCGGAAGAAGCAGTCGGTCTTTCATTCTTCGATCCTAATGTAAGTGTTGCAATTAAAAAAAATGGTTCAGGCAATTAATGTTGAAGCAAATACAGAAAAATGCAAGCGAATAATAACTAATCCAACAAATATCGGCACATTTGCGCAAAAAGATTTAAGCGATTTTGTAAATTCCAATACACACGCATTCTTTGATCGTTTAGAAATTTCAAAAGAATTTTTGCAAGTCGATCCATCGGATTGGAATGAAAGATTTGACTACGCTCACGGATCACAAATTTGTAAAAACCTATCTGTAGTGAATGATGCAGCTGAAAGAGGCGCCAAATTCATTACAGATTATAATAATAAATTAACCCACAACGAAGAGGAGAAACAATTCCTTTTTCAGGTGGTTAAAGAATATAACATGAATTATCCCACTTTTAAAAAGACTTCACTATTAAATTAAAATAATATTAATGTTACTATGAGTATGAAATTAATAAAAATATTTAAGTTTATTCTTAATTTTCAAATAAATGTAAATAAAATAAAAAATATATATATTTTTGCCTTATTTCTCATAATAAAAACAAAAAGGTGCTTGGGGCACGGCTAAAAATTATCCAATCGTTGTCAAATTTTTTTTATGCTTTTTGGGACTAAAACGAATATTTTTAGCGCTTGCCGTAACATATATTCGAGAAAATAAATTTTTCCATATAAATAAGGACCGGTCTAGTCCATATTCCTAGTAAAATATTCGGAACCAGTTGTATTTTGATATTTGATAAAGTTTTTATAATCACTTTGAGTGTACGAAATATGCATGAATTTGTAGTGTTTCTTTTTGTACCTGCCACACAAATTACCACTTCATAAGTAAAATTAAACATTTTATAAATTCTATACGGATGATCGGAATCTTTGCCACCATCGCTGCACACACCTTTGGTCAACATAAAACTGATAAAACTTCCACACGGATAGTCGAAATCAGTTGTCATTTTAGATTTAAAAATGTTTTTATAATCACTTTAAACCTATAAAATTTGTATGTTTTGTCACGGCCTTTGTCAAATTAAATACGTTACATATAAATTCTATACTTCTACTCTATTGCAATATTTTGGTAGATACTATTTGTATCCTTTTTATGTGGGTGCCATTTTTACCACTTTTTGTGCCGCCCTTAAACGTACACATTTAGAAATATTATTTTATGGTGCGCATCTACTTACTCGGAGAAATTAACACACCAAATTTCTAACATTCTTTTCATATTCCAGCTAAAAACTTTGAATAGTATCATCTTCATCACAATTTCCCCAATTTGTTTGTTCGATTTTTATCACTTTTCATCCGTTTCCACCTTTAAAGTACACATTTTGATGTCATACTTCTGTATTGCACGTCAGAGTAATATATACCTTATTTGATACATTGGTGGGTACCATTTTAATCGTTTGTTGTTCCGATTTCTACTTAAAAATATACATTTACAAATTAGGTGATGAACAGAATTTCACAAGTGTAGCTTCAGCCATGGTACAAATTTTATCCCATTTAATCGCTTGAAAGTAAAAATTTCGAATAATTCTTTCTTATCAGTGATCTGCACTATAAAACGAATATACACACCGAATTTCATAATAGTAGCGTCAACCGTGTTCTTGGTACCTTTTTTATCCCCGATTTCCCGTTTACTCTTTAAAAGTACGAATTTCGAAAATTTCCTTCAATTTGCGTTTGTAAGCATTTTCAGGGATGCAGACCCCGAATTTCATGATTCCAGCTCCGTATTGATTGGTACCATTTTGTACCCCTTTCTACCCAGTTTCACTCACAAAAAGTAAGTAATTTTGAAAAATTGTTTTCTTAGTCGCATTCGTGCTGTAATGTAAAGCCCGTTCCGAATTTCATGATTCTAGGCCCAGTTGTTTGGTCTTGGCTGTGGTACAATTTTTAGCCCATTTAATCCCATAAAATTTAAAATTTCGAAAAATTCCTTCTTACCAGTGATTTGCGCTGTAAAACGAATATACATACCAAATTTCATTATTGTAGCCTCATCCGTGTTGTTGGTACCTATTTTATCCCCTTTTCCCCGTTTACCTATTAAAAGTACGAATTTCAAAAAATGCGGTCATTTTGCGTTACTAAGGGGTTTGAGGTATGTACACACCGAATTTTATTATTCCAGCTCCATCCGTTTGATTGGTACCATTTTTATCCCTTTTTACCCCATATCACCCACAAAAAGTACGCATTTTGAAAAATATTTTTTTGGTCGCATTCGTGCTATAAAAGTAATGCCCGTTCCAATTGTCATATTCTAGGCCCAGCAGCTTAGTTAGGGCGGTGGTACAATTTTTATCCCATTTAATCCCTTAAAAGTACAAATTTCGAAAAATGCATTCTTATTAGCGATCTGCGCTGTAAAACGAATATACACACGGAATTGCATTATTGTAGCGTCATCCGTGTTGTTGGTACCTTTTTTTATCCCCTTTTCCCTTTAAAAGTGCAAATTTCGAAAAATTCCTTCATTTTGCGATTCTAAACATTTTGAGGGATGTACACACCGAATTTTATGTTTTCAGCTCCATCCATTTAATTGGCACTATTTTTATTCCTTTTTACCCGATGTCACTCCCAAAAAGCACGAATTTTGAAAAAAATCTTGGGCGCGTTGAAGCTATAAAGGATTTTTTTACCATATTTCAAGATTCTAGTCCCAGCTGTTTGGTCATTGCGGTGGTACAATTTGTATACCTCTTTAACCCATTATACCCCTTAAAAGTACGAATTACGAAAAACTCCGTTGAAATCTGATCTCTTCGCTGTAAGAGAAATGTACATACCAAATTTCATGTCCCATTTGATCATTTGTCCCAAAGATACGAATTTTGCAAATAACATTTTTTGGTATGTCTTCATGCCGCAAGAGGAATGTCCATACCAAATTTCTAGATTCTAGGCCCAGCCGTTTGGTCATTGCGGTAGTACTATTTTTATCCCTTTCTACCCGATTTCACCTCCCAAAAGTACGAATTACGAAAAAATCCCTTCAAGTGTGATATATACGTTGTAAGTGAAATGTACACACCAAATATCATGATTCTAGCTTCAGCCGTATTGTTGGTACCACTTTTGTCCCTTTTTGCCCCATTTTACCCGCCAAAAGTACGAATTTTGCAAATGCCACTCTTTGGGATGCCTTCATGGCACAAGAGGAAAGTCCATACCAAATTTCAAGATTCTAGGCCCATCCGTTTTGTCATTGCGGTGGTACCAGTTTTATCCCGTTTTACTGGAGAGTGATCAGTCAGTCACTCAATCACGCAACTCTTTTATATATATAGATTGCTGTGGGAAAACAACTTTGTGCTAACAACATAGAAAACAAAGGCAATACAGACCCCAGACAAGGCCTTCCATCTGATGATATCCGTCACTGAATCATTCTCAGCTTTAAATTATGTACTATATACACACATACGAACTAAGTTACTTACTTTCTAGGGAGTGTAAAACAAAAGTTTCCGTTTTGTTTTGGCAAGTGTGTTTGTGAATATTTTTTTAAGTAAAAGATAAATATACGTACATTTTGTTATTATTATTATTACAATAAGGGAAATCCGTTCTCAAAATACAGCCACTGACAGTATTGGTAAACAGAGCGTGCAATCAGACAACATGTCCGACAATCACTGAAGCAATCGTCCAGTCAAAATTGCATGTCCGCCGTATGTAAATATATATACTGAATACTGACAATGAAGTAATTGCACTAGCTGATTTTCCAATAAATTGCTAACCCTTTCGATAATATATACACTCAGTAAAACGGTTTCTGAAACTGGTGTAGATATTAGTTTATGTGGAGATTAACACCTATTAATTGTAGGCACCTCTAATCAGAGTTGGTGACAATGGGGGTTATACTCCGATATTTGTATACCCTACACCACTTCGTGGACTAGTTAGTTAGTTTTCCACCAAAAGTTTGTAACGCCAATAAATAATCGAGCTAGACCCTTTTAGTAGACCCTTTAAGTATACGGATCGGCTTAGAATCACCAGCTGAATCCATTTAAGGATGCCTGTTTTTCCGTCCGTCCGTCTGCTGTCCATCTAAGCTTGTTCGCACTCTACAGGTCGCATCTGCCGTCCGATTATCATGAAATTTGGCTGAAGTTACTTTTTGGCCAAGGACGATCGGTATTGAATTTGGAGGAAATCGGTTCAGATTTAAATAAATATATCCCCCATACAAATGTCGCTTCCAATTTGACTTTTTCCGCCCTATAAAGCACATATAGTACCCGATTTTGTTCACTTTTTGCATAACACCTTATAAACTAACTAGAAATATCTGTGACGAAAGCGGGTTAGATCGGTTCAGATTTAGATATAGCCCCCATACAAATGTCGCTCCCGATTTGACTTTTGCCGCTGTAAAATCCACATATTGTACCCGATTTTCTTTAAATTTGGTACAACATCTTATAATCCAACTAGAAACACCTATGCAGAAATTGGGTAAGATCGGTTCAGATTTAGATATAGTCCCCATACAAATGTTGCTCCCGATTTATCATTTTCGGCTCTAGAAATCATATTGTACCCGATTTTCTTTAAATTAGAGACAACATGTTATAATCGAACTAGAAACACCTATGCTGAAAGTGGGTAAAATCGGTTCAGATTTAGATATAGCCCCCATACAAATGTCGCTCTCGATTTGACTTTTTCCGCTCTAGAATCCACACATTGTACCCAATTTTCTTTAAAATTGGCGCAACATTTTATAATGGAACTAGAAACACCTATGATGAAAGTGGGTAAGATCGGTTCCGATTTAGATATAGCCCCCATACAAATGTCGCTCCCGATTTGACTTTTTCCGCTCTAAAATCCACATATTGTACCCGTTTTTCTGTAAAATTGGCACAACATCTTATAATCCAACTAAAAAACCTATGGTGAAAATGGGTAAGATCGGTTCAGACTTAGATATAGCCCTCATACAAATGTTGCTCCCGAATGTTTAACCGATTTTGGCCAAACTATACATATTATATTTCACCTATTTCGTTCCAGATTTCAATATACCCCCATACAAATGTCCTTTCCGATTTAACATTTTTTGCAAAACACATACAGTGGCCGACAAAAGTCAACATACGACCCACATTTTTGCGTTTTAGCGAGTTCCAAAAAATATTTGAAAAAAGTAATGATGCGGTTTTGTTTGAAATCGTTTTTTATTCATATAACAATAACAATATGCTTTACTTCAATATAAACTTACACAAAGCATCCTTACACTTACGACATAGCATCCCATGCTTTACGTCATTTTTATAATGTACTTTATAGGAGAATTGACGAAATTTGTATTGTCATTTGTCTTGTGTTTGCTCTTCTTTAAATAAATATAATTCAAGAAACATTAGTCCGCCAAAAAAGCTTCTCGTAAAGAAATTGCAACTGACATTCGAAATTTAGTAATAAAATGCAGAAACGAAAGGAAATCTTTAGGCGAAATAGCTAAAATGGTTAATTTAAGTAAATCAACTGTCCAAACTATATGCAAAAACTTCGAAAATACGGGTACTGTTGAAAATAAGCCCAGAAGTGGGCGTCCACAAAAACTTAGTCGACGAGATGAAAAATCTCTTATAAGTGAAAAGAATCGTAAGCTTCGTCTTGAATTCGCCCAGCAACTCTTGGACAAGGGTTTAGACTTCTGGAAGCGGGTTTTATTTACGGACGAGTCGAAGTATAATATATTTGGAAGTGACGGGAGAGCAAAAGTATGGAGAAAAGCGAAAACGGCAATGAATCCGAAGAATTTGCTTGCTACGGTAAAGCATGGTGGTGGCAACGTAATGGTTTGGGGTGCCGTCGCGCCGTCTGGAGTTGGAAATCTTGCGTTTATTGAGGGTAACATGGATCGCTATAAATCCATATTGGAACAAAATCTGAAGGCATCGGTCGATAATTTAAACCTCGGAGAGCGCTGGATTTTCCAACAAGATAACGATCCGAAGCACACAGCCCAATTTGTTAAAGATTGGCTGATTTACCATGCTCCAAGACAACTTTATTCGCCGCCACAAAGCCCCGACCTGAATATTATTGAACATGTGTGGGGATTCTGCAACGCAGGATCCGAAAACATCACATAACTAGCGCCCAAACGCTAAAAAACAAGCTGGAAGAGGAATGGCGACAAATATCACCTGCGGAATTGGAAAACTTAGTTGCATCAATGCCCAGACGATTGCTGGCTGTTGTATATGCTCATGGTGGACCAACAAAATATTAAATTATATAATAGTATCATTTTGTCACGTTAAATTGCATTTTTTATGTCTCATCTCAAACCGTATGTAGACTTTTGTCAAGGTTTTTTCTGCGTATTCTGTTCATATCTTTTGTGTTTATATTGAAGTAATGCATTTTGTTATTGTTATATGAATAAAACACGATTTCAAACAAAACTCGCTAAATCGCAAAAATGTGGGTCGTATGTTGACTTTTGTCGGCCACTGTACATTTACAGGATGCAGAAATCCTGCCCGATTTCACTTTTTTACCGAATTGAACTGTAAAGAGATAGAAAGTCCGTCCGTCTTAAGTCCTTCCTTACTTCCTTACACTTAGGTCTAACCCAAATGGGGCCCCATTCTGATCTATTACAGCTCTAGGAACTACATCTTACATCGGATCTTCATCATATTTTACAGATCATGATATTTTTCAACTAGGAATACCTACCGTGAATGAGAAATATATAGGCCCATGTTTTGGACTAGGCCCAAAATGTTGTTATAGGCCCCCTTTTCAAATGTAATGCACAAGTGCATACGTTTTAGTAATATTCTTAATTTACACTGAATGATAAAGCAGTCGGACACCCTTGTAGGTTGTCTCAGTCATATGAATACTACAGGGTCGCTTGGCTCGAGGATCGACCACACATTTTCGGCAGATATTTATATCTTGCAGCACACTCCAAAAAGTGCACTAAATTCCAGTAAAAATGATCTAAAAATAAGGAAATTGGTATCTGTTTGGCACACAGTATTCAATTTAATTTTCTTGTACCCATCATAGGTTAGGGGTATATTAAGTTTCTCATTCCGTCTGTAACATCTTGAAATATTCCTCGGAGACTCCATATTAGCATAAATGTTCCGAATATCAATGATATTTTTGCCAAATTCATACATTTAGGGGGTTAAATGGGACAAAAAGGGATGAAAATAGTACCACTCTACAACAACTAGGTAGTTATTTACAACTGTGTTGTAAATAAGTGGATATTTCCAAATACGCACAATTAAGGTATCAATTGAGAAAATAGGGATAAAAATGGTACCAACCAAACGGCTGTAGCTAGAATATTGAAATTCGGTGTACACGTCTCTCTGACTACGTAGATGCGAAAAATGAAAAGATCTTTTAAAATAAATAAATAAAAGAGGGATAAAAATGGTACCAACAAAACGGATGTAGCTAGAATATAGAAATTCGGCGTACTCGTAGCTCTGACTGCATAGACGCAAAAAATAAATGGAACATTTTACAATCAAAATGGGGGAAAGGGATAACATTGGTACTAACCGAAACATCTCAGTTTATTTAAAAAATATCTTATATTAATTGTCCTAAAGGTGTTGGATGTTTACATGAAATCCTCCAGCCTCTAATCTACCGGTAATACTTTGACATACACTCCGTCATTATACCCTACTCCACTTCGTGGACTAGGGAATTATAAGTTAGTTTTCCGCCAAATGTTTGTAACACCAAGAAATAATCGAGCTAGACCCACCTTTAAGCATAACCGACCCACCCACCTTTAGCTGGGCCCCCTACAAATGTCGGTCCAATTTATCCTATTAACCCTCTCATGCCCGAATTTTCCTCTTAATAAATATATAAAATTTGATATGCTGTTTGATGATGTATGGGTCTATATATGATTTATATAGAGTTTTGGGGTTATAATTCATACTGGATATGAGTAACAGGACTTTTCTGAAAATCATTATACTGCAGATATCGGTTAAATGAAAATCATATTTTGAAAAGTTTCTTCATTTTAAAAATCTTTATTATGTATTACTTCGTATAACTAATAGAGTTTTTTTGTACTCGAAGACATTCTATAAAAATAAGAACAAATTCTAAACAATTTTAATTACAAGATACTCAAATAATTGAATTTTGAGACTCCACTTTTGTGTTCGTCTTCCTACGCAGACCGAATGTGTTAGTTCTCTTTTGAATAATCTTTGTTACCTATGTACACAAAAATAAAATTTATAAATTTAGCAAAATCTGTGATTTTAAATATTTTATATGCAACATTGAGCATGAAAGGGTTAACTCTGTAAAATCTGCATTTGTCATCGTATCTTGGTCAAATTTACCAGATCGTATTATATTTACTCTCGGAATGCCTATCCGAAAATTGGACCATATGGGTCAATGTTTCCAAATACAACTGTCCTTCAATCCTTCATATTACATCGGGTCTTGATTACAATTTTATTATTCACATAGGAACACTTACTGATGAAGTGGACCATGGTATTTCAGTTATGGAAACTAACAGTTAGGGCAGTAGGCAAAGAAATTGCCACCGCTCACCAATCTCAATATTTTCTTTAATCAATATACGTTAAATTTGACCGAATAATTTATGGCCCCACAAAACACCTGGATTTAGTAATCAAAACCAGATGTATACGCAGGTAGTGGTGTAGGGTATCATATAGTCTTATAGTCGATTTGTCTCATTTCAGTTTTCAGTTTTTACAGAACTCAAAAATGTTTACTATAACAAAAGCTATTGAATTTTGATCGATGGATTTTGATTCTGAACCATTGTACGCCGTTGTATTGCAGGTACAACTTTACACAAACGAAATTAATTACACTGTCCAACAGCATTTTTGGAACATAGTAGTGACCCCATAATTCTGAAAGGGCTTGTTGAGCAGACTAGGTTTGAAGAAAAACGTTATAGTACAGCTTGTCTGAGTTTCTTTTTACAGAGGGTCAAAGTTGTCAGTTTTTGGTCGAAGGGAGCATTATACTAAGTGACAAAATGTTGTAAGTTAATGTCTAGGAGAATTCTTATTGACAGAAGTATATTGTGGAATTTTGTGATATGATTTTTGTGGGAGATCTTAATCTTCTAACTCCTCTTTTTATGGGTCATTTTTACCGCTTTTCAGGAAATTAAAAAAAAACTTATTTTGAAAAAGTACATTAAAGGATTAAAATGTTTTACTGAAAAATTTTCAGTTAGGGTATGTAGTAGATCCTAAGTATGTTTGTACCAAATCCGTTTCACGACTTTTTAAGTTGTTTGAGATGGATGGTGTACACGATAACTCTCGAAAAGAGCTAAGGAATCAATTAAAACTTAGCACATAGTAATATTTTTCCCAAACTTAGTTTAAGTTTGAAGATGGGCGAAATTGCCACGCCCTTTCCAGTACCTCCCTCACAAATCACCCTAAACTAGGTAAAACAAGTAAGGAAAGACTAAAGACCGACGGACTTTCTATCTCATTACAATTCAATTCGGTAAAAGTGAAATCGGGAAGGATTTTTGCATCCTGTAAATGTATGTGTTTGACAAAAAATTTTAAATTGGAAAGGACATTTGTATGGGGGTATATTGAAACCTGGAACGAGTGACCCGCTTTCACCGAAACGAAAATATAATATGTAACGAAACGAAATATAATATGTAAAGTTTGTCCAAAATCGGTTTAACATTCGGGAGCAAGATTTGTATGAGGGCTATATCTAAATCTGAACCGATCTCACCCAATTTCACCATAGGTGTTTTAAGTTAGATTATAAGATGTTGTGCCAAATTTAAAGAAAAACGGGTACACTATGTGGAATTTAGAGCGGAAAAAGTCAAATCGTGAGTGACATTTGTATGGGGGCTATATCTAAATCTGAACCGATCTTATCCACTTTTACCATAGGTGTTTTTAGTTGGATTATTATAAGTTGTGCCAATTTTAAAGAAAATCTGGTACAATATGTGGTTTCTAGAGCGGAAAAAGTGAAATCGGGAGCGACATTTGTATGGGGGCTATATCTAAATCTGAACCGATCTGACCCACTTTTACCATAGGTGTTTTTAGTTGGATTATAAGAAGTTGTACCAAATTTAAAGAAAATCGGTTACAATATGTGGACTTTAGAGCGGAAAAAGTCAAATTGGGAGCGACATTTGTATGGGGGCTATATCTAAATCTGAACCGATTTCCTCCAATACCGATGATCCTTGGCCAGAAAAAATAATTTCTGCCAAGTTTCATAACAATCGGACAACAATTGCGACCTGTAGAGTGCGAACAAGATGATGGACAGCAGACGGACGGACGGACGCACACTGGTCCCAAATCCATTTTTATACCCTACACCACTTCGTGGTCTAGGGTATTATAAGTTAGTTTCGCGCCAAATGTTTGTAACACCAGGAAATAATCGAGCTAGACCCACCTTTAAGTATACCGATCGGCTTAGAATCACCAGCTGAGTCGATTTAACGATGTCTGTCTGTCCGTCTGTCCGTCCGTCCGTCCGTCCGTCCGTCTGCTGTCCATCTAAGCTTGTTCGCACTCTACAGGTCGCAACTGTTGTCCGATTGTCATGAAACTTGGCAGAATTTATTTTTTCTGGCCAACGACCATTGGTATTGAATTTGGAGGAAATCGGTTCAGATTTAGATATAGCCCCCATACAAATGTCGCTCCCTATTTCACTTTTTCCGCTTTAGAAACCACATATTGTACCCGATTTTCTTTAAAATTGGCACAACATCTTATAATCCAACTAGAAATACGTATGCAAAAATTGGGTAAGATCGGTTCAGATTTAGATATAGCCCCCATACAAATGTCGGTCCCGATTTGACATTTTCCGCTCTAGAAAAGACATATTGTACCCGACTTTCTTTAAAATTGGCACAAGATTTTATAATTAAACTTGAAACACCTGTGCTGAAAGTGGGTATGATCGGTACAGATTTAGATATAGCCCACATACAAATGTCGCTCCCGATTTGACTTTTTCCGCTCTAAAATCCACATATTGTACCCGTTTTTCTTTAAAATTGGCACAACATCTTATAATCCAACCTATGGTGAAAGTGGGTAAGATCGGTTCAGATTTAGATATCGCCCTCATACAAATGTTGCTCCCGAATGTTTAACCAAATTTGGCCAAACTTTACATATTATATTTTACCAATGAAAATACATAGTGAAAGCGGGTCACATCGTTTCAGGTTTCAATATACACCATACAATATGTAATTTCCGATTTAACATTTTTTGTCAAACACATACATTTACAGGATGCAAAAATCCTTCCCGATTTCACTTTTTTAACGAATTGAATTGTAATGAGAAAGAAAGTCCGTCCGTCTTTAGCATTTCCTTACTTGTTTGGGAGATGCCCATATGTCCATACTTTGGTATATCCCAAATGGGGTCCCATTCTGATCTATTACAGCTCTATAAACTACATCTTACATCGTATCTTCATCAAATTTTGCAGATCATGATATTTTTCAGCTAGGAATACCTACCGTGAATGAGAAATATATAGGCCCATGTTTTGGACTAGGCCCAAAATGTAGTTATAGGCCCCCTTTTGAAATTTCGGTCCGATTCATCCTATTACTACTGTATAATTTGTATTTGTCTGTCGGATAATTAGATCAATTACCATATTCGTTAAATATGACTAAATATTAATTTATAGTATAATTTATATGAACTACATAAAATTGCTCCCATGAAATAAATGGGTTTAGTAATCAAAGCGAGGTACATACGCAGGGAGTGGTGTAGGGTATTATATAGTCGGCCCCGCCCGACTTTAGCCTTTCCTTACTTGTTTATGGCATAAAGTCGAACAATAAACATACAGTCTTGTAATTTTGCACATTTGCTAGATACGCAAAAAATAAAAATAAAATTGGGCCGATCGGACCACGCCCACGACCACCTCCCATATAAACTCAATATATAACCAACATAATTATCACCCTGTATTGGTACAGGGTGACCAAAAACAAAATTTAATGAAAGCTTAAAAGAATTAAGAGTTGTTAATTTTGACGAAATGTGTTTTTCTAAACATTATTACAAAAGCAAAATATAGCATACAAATAGTATACTTTAAACTGCAATTTAAATAATTATTTCAAGAAATAAAGTAAAATGTATACATGTGTACAAAAAGGTGAATGATGTTACAACATTTTTCAATACTTTTTCAATAAAATATTGATGGGTCTCGTACCCAAAACTAATTCAGAGATATAATCATATATATGTCTATGGCTAATCAAAAACTGTGCTATAATAAAATGACAATTTTTGGAGTTTGCCGAAAAATGCTGACGAGATATTAATTCCACAATAAACTACAACCTCAGACGAACACTTCCACATTTATACCTTGAGTCAAGTTGAGTCATACATATAACTTTTGGTCCACGACATTTATAGATTATGTTCTCTACAAATCACAAAATTACAATACCTATGAATACTTACAAGACCACAATAATCATAAAATGTTAAATATAATTTTTCAACTACTAACTCTTTTAAGTCTTGATTTTAATTAATTTGTAAAACTGCTTTATATCAAAATTAATCCCACTTTTTTTTGAACGCAAAGTTTAAGTACCATTCAGGCTTGTGGTGTTGCCACCTAATTTTCTCCAGTATATTTTCTTGATTGCTTGGAGTGTTGCCATAAAGAAAATATATACACAATTACCACTTTCCAATTTTAATTTTTTTTTTGAATTTCTGCCAAAAAAATGGATTTGGGACCATAGTGGGTCGGACGGACAGACAGATCGTTAAATCGACTCAGCTGGTGATTCTAAGCCGATCGGTATACTTAAAGGTGGGTCTAGCTCGATTATTTCTTGGTGTTACAAACATTTGGCGCGAAACTAACTTATAATACCCTAGTCCACGAAGTGGTGTAGGGTATAATTAAATCTGTTATATCTTCTATATGAATCCTAGGCAAAATTAAATCATTCACAACTTCGATACTGGTGCACGGAATCCAACTATTTTAAAAATGTAGAAGCTGGGACCATGTGTCAGGTACCTTCTATCCCAAATTATCCTGTCCTATGTAAAATTTAATTTCCTATATGTTCTCTCAGAGTGAGGGTAATTTGGTATGTAAATTCCTCTGACCATGTAGAAGCGCAGTAAAATTGGATTTTTCGAAATTTGTACCTTTAAGGGGTGCGCGGGACAAAAAGGGATAAAATGGTACCAATTTATGTATTGTAGCTATAGTTGTGAAATTTGGTGTGTACATTCCTTTGACAACATAGAAGCACAAATCTAAATTGATTTTTCGAAATTTGTACTTATAAGAGGTGCGCGGGACAAAAAGGGATACATTTAAAGTATTGCAGCTACAGTCGTGCAATTTGGTGTAATATCCTCTGACAACACGGAAGCGCAAATCTAAATGAATTTTTCGAATTTGTACTTTTAAGGGGCGAGCGGGATAAATGGTACCAACACAATTATTGCAGCTATGGTCGTGAAATTTGGTGTGTAAATTCCTCTGACAACGTAGACTAGCAACAAAAATAGATTTTTGGAAATTTGTACTTTTAAGGGGCGAGCGGGACCAAAAGTGATAAAAATGGTACCAACTTATGTATTACATCTAGAATTGTGAAATTCGGTATTTAAATTCCTCTGACCATGTAGAACCACAATCAAAATGGATTTTTCTAAATTTTTTCTTATAAGGGATGGGCGGGACAAAAAGGAATAAAAATGGTACCAAATAAATTATTATAGCTACAATCGGGAAATTTGGTATTTAAATTCCTCTCACCATATAGAAGCGCAATATAAATGCATTTTTGTCGTTTTAATGGGCGAACGGAACAAAAAGGGATAAAAATGGTACCAATTTAAGCATTGCAGCTATATTTGTGAAATATTCTGTGTAAATTCCTCTGACAACATAGAAGAGCAAATCCAAATTGATTTTTCGAAATTTGTACTTATAAAAGGTGAGCGGGACAAAAATTGATAGAAATGGTACCAACTAAAGTATTGCAGCCATAGTCGTGAAAATTGGTGTGTAAATTCCTTTGACAACGTAGACTTGCAATATAAATGGATTTTTCGAATTTGTACTTTAAGGGGCGAGCGGGACAAAAAGGGATAAAAATCGTACCTACTTAAGTATTAAAGCTATAGCTTCCTCTCATCATATAGAAGCGCAATATAAATTTATTTTTGTACTTTTAAGGGCTGCACGGCACAAATAGGGACAAAAATGGTGCCGACTAAAGTATTGTAACTAGAATCGTGAAATTTGACATGTAAATTCTTCTGACCATGTAGGAGTGCAGTCAAATTAGATTTGTTGAAATTTTTACTTTTAAGGTGTGCTCGGGACAAAAGGGGATGAAAATGGTGTACAACACTTTAATTACGTAAACACGGAACATAAATGAATATTACAAAGTTTGTACTTATAGGGAGGATGCGGGACGACAAGGGATAAAAGTGGTACCAAATAAAGTACATGTTTTAGGGGATGTTAAAACACATGTTACCTACAGTGATTATTCATAATGTGTATTTTTTTGGGAAAGAGGTTATAAAGGAAATAAAATGCTCTGCGGTATTAATTGTTTGTTCAAAACTGGGTAGAAAATTATAAAAATTATACATACGAAAGGAGTTCAGCTGAAATAGTGAACATCGACAAGCACATTCCTTTGGCTGTATATGAGTGCTATTTAATAGAAAGATTTCAAATTACTATTGTTAGATTTATCTATATCCGCCAAAAGAAAATCAAATAAATACTATCCAAAAACAGAGACAGATAAAACTAACAAGTAAGGAAAGGCTAAAGTCGGGCGGGGCCGACTATATAATACCCTACACCACTCCCTGCGTATGTACCTCGCTTTCATTACTAAACCCAGGTATTTCATGGGAGCAATTTTATTTAGTTTATACAAATTATATAAATTATATTCATATAATTTATATGCTATAAATTCATCTTCAGTCAAATTTAACGAATATGGTAAATAATATGGTAATTGATCCAATTGTCCGAAAGACAAATACAAATTATACAGTAGTCTACCAAAGTATGGACATATGGGCATCACCCAAACAATTCTCATTGCAATTCAATTCGGTAAAAAAGTGAAATCGGGAAGGATTTTTGCATCCTGTAAATGTATGTGTTTGACAAAAAATGTTAAATCGGAAAGGACATTTGTATGGGGGTATATTGAAACCTGGAACGATGTGACCCGCTTTCACCATGTATGTTTATTGGTGAAATATAATATGTAAAGTTTGGACAAAATCGGTTAAAGATTCGGGAGCGACATTTGTATTGGGGCTATATCTAAATCTGAACCGATCATACCCACTTTCAGTATAGATGTTTCTATTTCGATTATAAAATGTTGTGCCAATTTTAAAGAAAATCGGGTACAATATGTGGATTTTAGAGCGGAAAAAGTCAAATCGGGAGCGACATTTGTATGGGGGCTATATCTAAATCTGAACCGATCTTACCCAATTTTTGCATACGTGTTGGATTATAAGATGTTCTGCAAAATTTAAAGAAAATCGGGTACAATATGTCGTTTCTAGAGCGGAAAATGTCAAATAGGGATCGACATTTGTATGAACGCTATATCTAAATCTGAACCGATCTTACCCAATTTTTGCATACGTGATTCTAGTTGGATTATAAGATGTTCTGCCCAATTTAAAGAAAAATAGGGTACAATATGTCGTTTCTAGAGCGGAAAATGTCAAATCGGGAGCGACATTTGTATGGGGGCTATATCTAAATCTGAACCGATCTTACTCAATTTTTGCATACGTGTTTCTAGTTGGATTATAAGATGTTCTGCCAAATTTAAGGAAAATCGGGTACAATATGTCGTTTCTAGAGCGGAAAATGTCAAATCGGGAGCGACATTTGTATGGGGGCTATATCTAAATCTGAACCGATCTTACTCAATTTTTGCATACGTGTTTCTAGTTCGATTATAAGATGTTCTGCAAAATTTAAAGAAAATCGGGTACAATATGCCGTTTCTAGAGCGGAAAATGTCAAATCGGGAGTGACTTTTGTATGGGGGCTATATCTAAATCTGAACCGATCTTACCCAATTTCTGCATAAGTGCTTCTAGTTGGATTATAAGATGTTGTGCCAAATTTAAAGAAAATCGGGTACAATATGTCGTTTCTAGAGCGGAAAATGTCAAATCGGGAGCGACTTTTGTATGGGGGCTATATCTAAATCTGAACCGATCTTACCCAATTTCTGCATAGGTGCTTCTAGTTGGATTATAAGATGTTGTGCCAAATTTAAAGAAAATCGGGTACAATATGTCGTTTCTAGAGCGGAAAATGTCATATAGGGAGCGACATTTGTATGGGGGCTATATCTAAATCTGAACCGATTTCCTCCAAATTCAATACCGATGGTCCTTGGTCAGAAAAAAGAACTTCTGCCAAGTTTGATGACAATCGGACAACAATTGCGACCTGTAGAGTGCGAACAAGCTTAGATGGACAGCAGACGGACGGACGGACGGACGGACGGACGGACGGACGGACGGACGGACGGACGGACGGACGGACAGACAGACATCGTTAAATCGAATCAGCTGGTGATTCTAAGCCGATCCGTATACTTAAAGGTGGGTCTAGCTCAATTATTTCTTGGTGTTACAAACATTTGGCGCGAAACTAACTTATAATACCCTAGACCACGAAGTGGTGTAGGGTATAATAACAAATAACTGGCTTTTTCGCGTGCGAAGCAGCGGTTACTGCTAGTATTTCATATACGAATATCTTCAATAAGTTTCAAAATCGAAAAATGCCGTGGCAATTATCACTGAATGCCACATAAATAAGTTCTTCGCCTTTTCGACCAATACCTCTTCATATTCATCGCTATCTTAAATCGATCCATTACTCTTCTTTTGCCTCGATCTTAAAGTGTTCTGAAATACACTTTCCACCAAACCCATCTTTGACCACACACACACACACACTCACATGCAGATAGCAAGGAAGTGTCATAAATGCCAAAACAAACAATATGACACGACCCACCCTGTAGATTCGTGCTGTGCTGTACCACAGAGTACACGCCTTGTTAGATATCCCAACCAGAGTGGGAAATACGCTGGAGATGCTTTCCTTGTTGTGTTTCCCTTAGTCCCACTTCCTTTGGTTTCCTTATTTCCTTCTCGTACTGCGGACGTTGCCCCAGACATCACAGGCAAATATCTGCGAGGAACGCTGTTCATGAGTATGTAAACAAAACACAAATTGTCATCATCTTTTCGCTGCTGATGTTTTTGCTTTTCGTCTTCTCTTCTTTTTTTGTTGTGGCAGCCAAAATAAGTGCCGAAAGCATATGTTTTTATAGTGGTCGGAAGTAATAGGCATCAAAAGAACCAACCAACCAACAACAACAGCAGTACAACTCACCAGCAGCAACAACACAAAAATGCTACTGTCACTTTAAGTCGTCGCTCGTTGGCGGTTACGATGAAGATATGCCGTCTGGTGGATGTATGTATGTATGTGTGACACTGCCTTAGAGCTGGCATACCAGTATTAGCGAGGGAGGGGACGGGGGTTGGAATATTGTAGTAAGGATTCACTTGCTTTTTCGTATAATTTAATTGTAATTTAGTTAAGCGCAAGTTAAGTGAAAAAGAAAATCGGTTTATAGTCATTGTGTCTGGCGCTACTGACAACCTTCAAAAAAAAATGAGAAAAAATAAAATATACACGCTGGAATACAGCAGTGGGTTTGGAAAACAAACGCCACTGGGGAATGCCGCCACAAATGAGAATGTCTTGTTGGCTTTCAATTTCTAAAGAAAAATTCTAAAAGAAATGTTGTTTCTGCCTAACACAGGGTTATGTAGTAGGGAAATGTCCAGACGAAATCTGGACGCAAACGCATTGTCGAGTTACAGTCTCTCTCCCCAAATAGGGTGGGAGATTTTTATGGGGGCTATATCAAAGCATGGACGGGCATAATTCACTTTCAAAGCAAATATTCCCAGAACAAACAAGGCACCTCCATCAAAATATGGTGGTTCACTTTATCTACAGTAGCTTCAGGCTGAAATATAAAGTAACTTCTACTCTGATTTTGGAAATATAAGTCCAATAACACCCCGTTATATGTTTAATTAAAGGTACTCATGGTGAGTGCAAATATTAATTACACTTTCACAGTCTTCACAAATTTGGAAAAAAGAAATTTTTATTCGAAAAAATCTATTTTTGCTGGCACGAAAACAAATTATAAACAAGTAAGGAAAGGCTAAAGTGGGGCGGGGCCGACTATATGATACACTCCACTTTATATCGGAATACAATTCAATTCAGTAAAAAAGTGAAACGGGAAAATTGTTTGTATGTTTCTTAATCACAGGCTAATATGACCTGGTCCAATTTGTTAAATCGACAATAAGTTCTTCTAGTTGAAGTATAAAGTTATGTTATGTTATATGTTATGCTAAATTTTAAGAAATTCTCTGGAAGTACGCGGTTTCTGGGGGAACGAAATTTGTATGATAGCTATATGTAAATCTGAACCGATGTGACCCATTTTCACAATAGGTGTTCCTAGTTTAAATATAAGATGTTTTGCCAATTTTTAAGAAAATCTGTTAAAATATGTGGATGTTGTAGCGGAAAAGTTCAAATTGGGAGCGAAATTTGTATGGGAGCTATATATAGATCTGATCCGATCTAACACATTTTTACAACAAGTGTTTCCAGTTGAAATATAAGGTTTTTGCGAATTTAGAAGAAAATCTGTTAAAATATGCGGATTCTAGAGCGGAAAAATTCAAATTGGGAGCGAAATTTGTACGGGAGCTATATATAAATCTGAACCGATCTAACACATTTTTACAACAGGTCTTTCCAGTTGAAATATAAGGTGTTTTGCCAATTTTGAAGAAAATCTTTTGAAATATGTGGTATCTAGAGTGAAAAGGGTCAAATCGGGAGTGAAATTCGTATGGGGGCTATATCTAAATCTGAACCGATTTTCTTCAAATTAAATAGCGTTCGTATTTGTCCCGAAAAACTACGTTGTGCAAAGTTTCGTTTGGTTTTGGCTACAATTGCGACCTGTATCGTGATTACAACAAAAGATGGACAGACAGACAGACGGACATTGCTAAATCGACTCAGAAAGTGATTCTAAGTCGATCGGTATAATTAACAATGGGTCTATCTCCCTTGCTTTTGGGTGTTACAAACAAATGCACAAATACATAATACTCTCGTGGAGTGTATAAGTCGAAACAAATTTTGTTTTATTATTTTAAAGCCTACATTCCCAGAGGGTAAAGGAAGGCGTAAGCAAGGCCTTCTCTGGGAGGCGCAAGGCATGCTTACTGCATTCCACACTCAGTGTAAGGTTGGAGAGCAAGGCCTTCCCTCTCGCTTCTATTCCCTGGCCTTGTATAAGGGAAGAGAAGCCAGAGGCTAGAACTGATATCGTGCATCGGATCAAAAATGCTAAGCAATCATTTGGAGCCTTGATTTCCGTCTGGAACTCCACATATATCTCAAGAAAAACGAAGATAACAATATTTATCGCCAACGTGAAGTCCACAGTGTTATATGGATGTGAGACATGGAACATAAGCTCCAATGACCTAAATGCAATCAAAGTCTTCAGCAACCGTTGTCTAAGAAGAAAAACCAAAGTTGTTTGGCCAACTGTAATCTCCAACCATGATCTATGGCAGAACAATGTTCCATAGCTTCAGAAATTATCAGGTGCAAGTGGAACTGGCTTGGGCATACATTGCGAACAGGAAGACCTGGCGCGAACAGCACTCGATTAGAATCCACAAGGTAATCGAAGAAGAGGGAGTCCCGCCCATAACTGCAGAAGGCAAATCGACACTGAAATAACGAAAACATCTAGAACCTGGAATGAAATTAAATTGTTAGCTCTGAATATAAGAGAATGGAATTTATTTGTTATGGTCTTATGTTCCACAATGCAGCGACGAGAATAAATATATATATATATATAAATATGACGAACAAATGACCAGCATTTTTTGAATATTTCTGTCAGTGTATTAATTTTCAATTTGAATCATTCAACATTGTTATGTTCCTCATCTGAAATTAGAACCCATGATCTTTGCATCTATGTGTTTCCAACAAAAAGTAGGTAGAAAATACCTATCGATGAATCGGACACCTTCCGCACTGTCTTCTCTCGCAAGGCCTTCCACCATACCTATCCGAAGAAATCCGACATGAGTAATGGATCGTATAGCATCTAATAGCAAGGCCTTCTAAAATTCCAAGGCCTTCATGAATAGATGTCGGGCGTTTAATAATATCAATACTTAAAGAATATGATAAATATTTTGGTAAAAAACGTTTTTCTTGAAGAGAAGTAAAATATTTATTTTGTTTCATCCCCTATAAATGGCCCTAGTTTATGAAATAATTATAACTAATGAATTATATTGGATTTCTACACAGTACAAAATTAGGAATAGCTGATAAATATATGGTCGTGAATTTTAGTGGACATAAACGTCTAAATAATAAAATTGTTCCCTATTTATACTGTTTATAATTAATTCTACTTTTGTAACACCGGGAAAAAATCAAAAATATCTCTCTTCTAGAGTGTAAAGAAATTATATCGAGCATTTGTATGGAGTCTATGTGAAAACACAATCGGTTACAATATGAAGACAAACCAGAAGTTACATTTACATGTCGATCTGTATTATATTGCTTCCTTTATTTGGCTCAACGACAACATCAACTCAAATTTCTTCAACTCTAAACATTTAAAAAATAATTTCCAATTATTTTCAATAAATTTATTTTAATTGGCTCAACGACAACATCAACTCAAATTTCTTCAACTCTAAACATTAAAAAAAAATTTTGAATCTAATAATTTCCAATTATTTTCAATAAATTTATTTTAATTGGGAATGAGTGCATGAGAGGGTTAAATCATTATTGTAATTAAGTCTTGAATTTTTCGTGAATGCTACTGGCGTTTTGTTTCGGAATATTTTGTGGCTTACTTCACGCCTGCCTTCCAGATAAATTTAATTTAGAATTATTGAGTTTTTTATTCAATCTGGTTCATGATTCATATATCATATTTATTGGGTAACCTTTCACGATTTTTTAATTTGTTTGAGCCACATCTGTCCGTCCGTCCGGCTGGTGTACACGATAACTCTCGAAAAGAGTTAAGAAATTAATTCAAACTTTGCACATGGTAATATATCTCCCAAACTTGGTTTAAGTTGAAAGATGGGCGAAATTGACACGCCGCTTCTGGTTCTTCTTACACTAATAGCTCATATTCCAATGTTAAATTAAAAACAATGTAACTTCCACACGGATACTCGGAATCAGCTATATTTTGGTATTTATTAAAATGTTTATAATGTATGCTTTTGCCACGCCTTTTCGAGTATGTACCTCCCACACAAATCAATCTAAACTACGTAAAATTAAAACAGTCATAAGTTATATACGGATGAAATGAAATTAAAAAAGTTGTGTTTTTTTGTCCATAGTCACTTTTGAATATAAACTCTCGATATGTATCATTGGATAAATGTAGAAGTTTTGATACTCTTTTTTAAACAATAATTTTTAATTTTTTGTTTAAATAGCAAATTAGATACAGAATATTTTATTCTAGTTTGTAATAGTAGTAATTTTAACGAAAAAGCAAGACCTAGTTAAAAATAATCCATGGATAAATGTAGAAATTGTGGTCCTTCTGTTAGAAGTACATTTCGTCTTCTTCGTAAAAAAATGACCCGCGATTTTTAAAAATTCCCTTACTTCATAGATTTTCTTTAAACTTGCCTTGATTTCTTCGCTAAGATGTCAATTAATGTGAACTAAATCTATATATTCTTTTATATAATTAGTAAAGGGACTTTTCGGACTATTAAAAAAATTAAAAACACTTGTTTAAAAAAAATGTGTCTACAAAGAGTGTCTTAACTTCTAAAGGGTGATTTTTTAAGAGCTTGATAACTTTTTAAAAAAAAACGCATAAAATTTGCAAAATCTCATCGGTTCTTTATTTGAAACGTTAGATTGGTCCATGACATTTACTTTTTGAAGATAATTTCATTTAAATGTTGACCGCGGCTGCGTCTTAGGTGGTCCATTCGGAAAGTCCAATTTTAGGCAACTTTTTCGAGCATTTCGGCCGGAATAGCCCGAATTTCTTCGGAAATGTTGTCTTCCAAAGCTGGAATAGTTGCTGGCTTATTTCTGTAGACTTTAGACTTGACGTAGCCCCACAAAAAATAGTCTAAAGGCGTCAAATCGCATGATCTTGGTGGCCAGCTTACCGGTCCATTTCTTGAGATGAATTGTTCTCCGAAGTTTTCCCTCAAAATGGCCATAGAATCGCGAGCTGTGTGGCATGTAGCGCCATCTTGTTGAAACCACATGTCAACCAAGTTCAGTTCTTCCATTTTTGGCAACAAAAAGTTTGTTAGCATCGAACGATAGCGATCGCCATTCACCGTAACGTTGCGTCCAACAGCATCATTGAAAAAATACGGTCCAATGATTCCACCAGCGTACAAACCACACCAAACAGTGCATTTTTCGGGATGCATGGGCAGTTCTTGAACGGCTTCTGGTTGCTCTTCACTCCAAATGCGGCAATTTTGTTTATTTACGTAGCCATTCAACCAGAAATGAGCCTCATCGCTGAACAAAATTTGTCGATAAAAAAGCGGATTTTCTGCCAACTTTTCTAGGGCCCATTCACTGAAAATTCGACGTTGTGGCAGATCGTTTGGCTTCAGTTCTTGCACGAGCTGTATTTTATACGGTTTTACACCAAGATCTTTGCGTAAAATCTTCCATGTGGTCGAATAACACAAACCCAATTGCTGCGAACGGCGACGAATCGACATTTCACGGTCTTCAGCAACACTCTCAGAAACAGACGCAATATTCTCTTCTGTACGCACTGTACGCATTCGTGTGGTTGGTTTAATGTCCAATAAAGTAAACTGAGTGCGAAACTTGGTCACAATCGCATTAATTGTTTGCTCACTTGGTCGATTATGTAGACCATAAATCGGACGTAAAGCGCGAAACACATTTCGAACCGAACACTGATTTTGGTAATAAAATTCAATGATTTGCAAGCGTTGCTCGTTAGTAAGTCTATTCATGATGAAATGTCAAAGCATACTGAGCATCTTTCTCCTTGACACCATGTCTGAAATCCCACGTGATCTGTCAAATACTAATGCATGAAAATCCTAACCTCAAAAAAATCACTCTTTACATTTGTATATAGATTTTCTTAAATATAAACATGATTTTCTACGTTACAATATTATCTATTTAAATATAAAAGCAAATACTATTTTCTATTTTCTACGACTTTTTTTCGAGTCTGCAAAAATAGATTTTTTCGCGAAAATATATTTTTTAATTTTTGGAGGCTGTTCAATGTAAAAGTGTTATTCGCAATATTTGTATACATCATAACAACCTTTATGTGATATATAAGCGAGTGCGATCGGACCAATATATCTAAAATCAGAGTACAAATATTAAAGGTACATAAAATTTAATATATATATATATTAGAGTGGCTTCTTTTGTGAGGAAGGAAAAAATTTTGTTGATGTTCCCGACTGAAATGTAAGTTTGTTTGGTTTGTTTTATGTGTTCTCCCAAAATATTGCGTGTTTATCATTGTCCATTCGTGGGCTGGACGTGTTCAAAATATCCTCAATAAATCAGGTTTTTCTTGAATAAAATTCATCATGAGAATGGTATTGAGAAAAAAACCACTAGAGCCTTATCAAACCATATTAAAAACTTGCAATATGACCCAATATAAAGGACAGATTTATACTATTTTAGTGCAATTTTTGATGCATTTTTTATAAAAACCGCAATAACTTCCACATTTTTAGTTCGATTAATGTTTTTAGGGGCTCGTTGGAGAGGTATTGATAACCAATTGCAATTTTTAGAATTTGCTAACCCATTAAAGGCCTCAAATTTTGTTCTTACTGTTAATACTCAGTGGGTTAAATGTGAAGTAAAAACTTAAATATGCGGTTATTTGCATCGTAAACACATTCTAGTCTTATATAAAGCAAATTTTTGGAAAGAAAATTAACCATTTAAATTTTTCTCCCTTAAAAAATAAAACATGAATAATCTACATAAAGGGGAAAAATTGAAATGGTTGTTAATGCTAAATTAACATAGATAGACGCTTGAAATTAAAAGTGTATTTAGCAGATTTTTTTCTCTTTCATCTGATACCCATATCGCCATTATATGATACGCAAAAGTACGAAACTAAATTATTGAATCATTTACATCCTTTGGAAATTAAAAGTCCTGCAAAAAAGACAAACGACCACGAAATAAAATACTGAGTATGAGTTTTCCTATTAGTGACTTATAGTTTCACTTCTATATAATCTCGTTCTTGGGAGGAAATCATGTCGCACGGTTTTATTGTAACGTCTTATGTGAAGTTTTCCTCCCAATTTATGCATTGACAGACCAAAATTTCAGATGCTAATTTTCAAAAATTAGCTTTTTGTACGATTAGAATGTGTTTACGATGCAAATAACCCCATATTTCAGATTTTACATCACATTTAAAAAAAATTAGGCCCTTAATGGGTTAGGAAGTTCTAAAAATTGGAATTGGTCATCAATACCTCTTCAACGATCCAACGAAAACAGAAATAGACAGCTCACAAACGGACAATGATAAAAGCGAAATATGTTGGGAGAACACATAAAACAAACTAACCTTTCATTTTAGACGGGAACACCCACTATTTTTATTTTGAAGCCACTCTAATATATATATCCATATTTTTTGTGTGTCAATTTTCTGAATCAGCATACTCAACTCAAATAAATAAATAAATATTTCGACTTGTTTTATAGAGTCATCGATGGGTACATCTCTCTCTTGCATATGGATGTTATAAACAAATTCACAAAAACAAAATGCCCTAGCGAAGGGTATACAAATATATTTTTATACCCTCCACCTCCAGGATGGGGGTATATTCACTTTGTCATTCCGTTTGTAACACCTTGAAATATTCATCGGAGACCCCATAAAGTATATATATTCTGGGTCGTGGTAAAATTCTAAGACGATATAGCCATGTCCGTCTGTCTGTCTGTTGAAAGCACGATAGCGGCCGAACGAAATGAGGTAGGAGGTTCAAATTTTTTCTAAATGTGTCTTATGGTTGTAGATGGGTTGGGATTGAAAGTGGACGAAATCGGCCAAGAGGGAAAAAATTTTCCCTCACAAGGACTGAAAATACCCCTAATATTTAGAGTATTTCAGCATGTTTTTTGAACATATTAACTTGTATGCGCATTCCCTTCATAGCAGAAAAGGGCACCATAGAGTGATTTTTATTTGTAGGGGGCGAAATGGGACAAAAAGGGATAAAAATGGTACCTATCAAACGACAACAGATAGAAACACGAAATTTGGCGTGTACATTCCTCTAATAGAGTAGATTCACAATATAAAAGTATTTTTTCTAAATTCGTACTTTAAGGGGTTAAATGGGGAAAGAGGGATAAAAATAGTTCCAACCTAACGGCTGCACCTAGAATAATGAAATTCGATATATACATTCCTCTGATTGCGTAGACACGTAAAATAAAAGAACTTTCCAAAATTCGTACTTCTTGGGGTTAAAATGGAAAAAGGGGATAAAAATAGTACCTACAAAATGACAGCAGCTAGAGTCATGAAATTCGGAGTATACATTCCTCTGAGTGCGTATACACGAAAAATAAAACGCTTTTTCCAAATTAGTACTTTCAAGGGATACAATGGCTACAGGGGATAAAAATAGTACCAAATAAACGAATACAGCTAGAATGATGAAATTCAGTGTGTAAATCCCTCTAATTGTGTAGATACGTAAAATAAAGAGATTTTAGATAGTCGTACTCTTGAGGGGCAAAATTGGAAAAAGGGGATAAAAATGGTACCAACAAAATGGCCGCTGACAGAATCATGGAATTCGGTGTATACATTCCTCTGACTGCATAGCCACGTAAAATATTTTTTTCCAAATTCGTACTTTATTTTGTTGCTTTTACTACAAAAAATGGTAGAATCATGAAGTTGCCTTATACTGCGTACGTGAGAGATAAGGTATTTTCAAAATTTATACTTTTGAAACTAAAATAGGATGGAAGTACAACCAACCAAACAACTGTAGCTGTAAATCCCCCAATATTTAGGGTATTTCTGATTGATCCCTTATATTTACTTTATGAATTGAAGTATTTTATCCATTATAATATTTGTATGGTAGCCTTGGCTTATTAATTAAATTTCTTATTTTCATACAGTTAAAATTTGTTGCGGACATTCCTCTTGTAGCTTGGAAGCACCACAAAAAAATAAAAGTTTTAGCGTGCGAAATGGAACAAAAAGGTCTAAAATGTGGTACCAATGATACGACAATAGCTAGAATCATGAAATTCGGTGTGTACATTCCTCTAATTGCATAGACACGTAGAATAGAGGGATTTTTCGAAATTCGTACTTTTAAGGGATATAATTAAAAATAGGGATAAAAATGGGACCTACCAATGCTGAAGTTGAAATCATGAAATTCGGTGTATACATTCTGACTATGAAGACTCGAAAAAGGGTTTTTTTCGAAATTTGTACATTTGGGCGGATAATGGGGCGAATGGGGATATCTTTTAAAATTATACTTTTCTTATCACTTTGGTGTATCTAAAAATGCTTCTTTCTAATAGCGACTGATAATCGCCTGAAAATTAGGCATGTTCACTTTCACAATTTCAGAATTTTATTTATATATAGCAGTCGATTTTAAACAGTGCGCATAAGTATACATTATAGTTTGAAATAGTAAACAATTATAGTAAATGTGCATAAAAATATCACAATTTGCGTAATATGGTACTGTGCTTCTATGTAAAGTCGACATCCTTTAATCTGCTGGTAATACTGTGGAATGCACTCCGTGGTGGAGGGTATATAAGATTCGGCCCGGCCGAACTTAACGCCTTCTTACTTGTTTATTTTATTTTCCCTACTTTTAAGAGTTGTTGGATTTTTATTGGAGGTGTCTTAAATTTTTTTCGAAACCATTAAAGTATTTTTAATGTTGTTTCTTACCACTTTAAATATACCGCATAGAAAAATCCCACAAATCCTTAAACAGGGTAAATAATACCCAGGTTATATCATCTATGCATGTGTGAAATTGCATGAAGGTATGTCTGATGGAGCACAAGTTCCACAGATATTTTCAATCACTGTGAAATGTCATATCTATATATACATACATTGGCTTTTGAAATAAAAAATATATACAATTGCGGTCAAAATAATAGCAGCGCACTACAGCTTAGTATACATTTTCATATATTTTTTTGTGTGATAATTTTTTATTGCTTTTACTGCATTAAATGCTGTGTAATTAGGTTACAAACACAAAATAATTGTTTATTTGGTGATATGATTTTAATTGTTTTAGAAATTTTACATTTTTTGGACTATTCGACATTTTGGACCGGTCAAAAAATTAGCAGCATTCAAAAAATCTCAAGAAAAGGGAATTTTATCACATTTTTCAATTCGATTTGATGAAATATTATGAAATGTACACTATTTCTGAAATGATATTGTTTTATATTTCTTCATAAGTAGGGCGAGGAGAGCATTGTGGAGAACAAAATCGAGTTCATATAAAAAGTTTGAAATCTGAGGGTAAATCATATAGTGAAGTTCGGTTTTTTCCAGTGTTCCATTAAAATGATCAGAAATTCGATATTATAAGAAGAAACAACAAAAACACATAAAAAATCAGTTTATATCACCTGCAACCATTCTCCGAACGTTTAGTACAAAAAACCCACTTACGCCCGCCACCGAAATAAAAAACAATGTCTGTCCTTCTTATAGAGTTTAAAATGTACGTAGAATACTAAGAAAACATAATCTGTAAGCCAGAAGTCCGAGAAAAGTCCCACTTAAAAATAAAAGACATGTCACAAAAAAAATTGCAATTCGCAAAAACACACCTGCAGTAGCCAACCAAAAAGTGGGTGCACGTTTTATGGTCCCTCGACATTTTGTAAGACGTCCACAGAACACGGAATACATCTCCAGGTATAGTACGAAAACTGTCAAATAGGGAGGATCAAGCATAATGGCTTGGGCTTGTTTTTCATATTATGGAGTTAGGTCAATACATTGGCCCAGAACTACTATGGACTCTGTCCAGTACATCAAAATACTGCCTAATATTATGCTTACGTAAGCAAAATATGGAATGCCACTTAAATGACTCTTCTAGCAGGTCAATTATCCCGAAAACACCAGCCGACTTGCAAAAAGGTGGTTTTAAGTCAATAATATCGATGTTATGGAATAGTTCGGACAGACAGCACATCTCAATATAATCAAAAATTTTAAGTGTGATAACTATAGCAATACTGAAAGACAATAACGGTATTTGACTCGAAATTATAGAGGCATGGTCAAAAATACCGTATGAAAGGTGCAAAAAACTAGTTGTCTCCAAGAAACGACGTTATGTAGCAATATTAAGCAATAAAGTCAGTACAACTAAGTGTTAAATTCAAGTTAATATCGTTATTTAAGTAATTATTCAAAAAAGTTTTCAATTAAAATGGATTAAAACAAAATATTTTAGTTTTTATTAGCGCGGTTCTAAGGACTTAATCTCAAAATTACAAAAACTTAATTTTTTATTTAAAGCCATATTAAGAATGGCACAATACCACCTTTCAATCGCCGTAAAAACTTTTAGGATTTTCGAAGTAAAATTGATATTTTTCTTTGTCGACATTTTTTTATCCCGTCGCTGCTATTTTTTTGATCGCAGCTGTATAAATATAATAAAATCGGTCGCACAGTTTGTTTGTTTTATTCCATCGATGCACCACTATTTTAAAACCCTTTTATATCGACGATTACTTTGAGCATTGGCTTAGATTAGATGCTTGATGTCTTCGGATCTGACGATTCTCCTACCTCATCTTCGTCCAGCATTTCTTCTAGATTAAGACAGTAGACTAATTATTTATTAGATTATTATATACAATTCTGTATTTTTTAGTCGATGTCAAAGGAATTTCACTTAGTCGACTTCTCCGAGAAGCTAGCTCTCAAAATCCCTGAAAAGCCCCTATTAACAAGCTGTCCGTCGCACTATGCACGGTTACTAAAATACCCGAATGAAAATATGCCTCATATTTCAAATACTCTGGTATCTTCGTCTTTGCGCACACAAAGCAGAGTAAAACTGAGGAAACAATGTTTTTGATTTTAATTTTCGCCGCCAAGAAAGATAGAAAATGAGAGGAAAACAGCGACACATCTTTCCAGTGCCTTTAAACCGAACACCCCTCTGTGGCGGTTTGCGTTAAACGAAAAGAACACAACTTGCGCTTGTAAAATATTTAAAAGGTTATTCCGATGAAGGACATTCATATGCAAAACAGCCTATCATCAGCTAGCGTGTACCCCCGCACACACACATACACAACCATGTTGCGAACAGAAGCAACCAAAAAATATTTATAAGGACACAAAGCAACAACAAGACAAGAACGACAACAACAAGAGCAGCAGCGTCGCAGCCAGTGACAAACGCCAAGAAGGAAAAAAAGTTAAAATATTAAGAGCTTATAATGATGTTCCACATAAATAACATTTACTTTAAAGGCATTACAGAATCCTGGAAAAAATGGGTATCATCCTTTTCCGCTTGCTTTTTTTCTACTTCGTATCTATCGTTGGCTTCCTCGGCAATTCATTCCAAGGAAATTCGTAAGGATTCTTCTACACTCCTTCTTCCTTTTTGTTCTCTCACTCACTCCTCGCATGATGAGAAGTGATGGGAAGTTAACACAATTTTGTTTATGTAAAGACTTAAATATCAAGAAGACGTTTTATTTGTGTGCGTGTGTGTGTGAGTTAGGGATGTCAATCTTCGATCCATTGTCGAAGCCAATTTTCGGTTACTTTGGACCTCTTTCTAAGCACGAAACAAGTAAAGAAAGACAAAGGCTGGTCTGGGACGACGATACCGCCAATCACGTTCTACACGTTCACAAGGTTTTAAAAACCATTTATGGACATTTTAAAAAATAAACCGGTAAGGAAAGGCTAAAGTCGGGCGGGGCCGACTCTATGATACACTCCACTTTCAATCCGAATACAATTCAATTCGGTGAAAAAGTGAAAACGGGAAGGTTTTTTGTATCCTGTAAATGTATGTGTTTGACAAAAAATTTTATATCGGAAAGGACATTTGTATGAGGATATATTGAAACCTGGAACGAAATAGGTGAAATATAAAATATATAGTTTGGCCAAAATCGGTTAAACTTATGGGAGCAACATTTGAATTTGGGCTATATTTAAATCTGAACCGATCTTACCCACTTTCACCATAGTTTTGTTTAGTTAGATTATAAGATGTTGTGCGAAATTTAAAGAAAATCGAGCACAATATGTGGCTTTTAAAGCGGCAAAGGTCAAATCGGGAGCGACATTTGTATGGGGGCTATATCTAAATCTGAACCGATCTTACCCAATTTCTGCATAGTGTTTCTAGTTGGATTATAAGATGTTGTCCCAAATTTAAAGAAAATCGGGTACAATATATGGTTTTTAGAGCGCAAAATTCAAATCGGGAGCGACATTTGTATGGAGCCTATATCTAAATCTGAACCGATCTAGCCCGCTTTAGCCACAGGTGTTTCTAGATAGATTATAATATGTTGTGCCAAATTTAAAGAAAATCGATTAGAATATGTGGCATTTAAAGCGGAAAAAGTCAAATCGGGAGCGACATTTATATGGGGGCTATATCTAAATCTGAACCGATCTTACCCAATTTCTGCACAGGTGTTTCTAGTAAGATTATAAGATGTTGTGCCAAATTTAAAGAAAATCGAGTACAATATGCGGTTTCTACAGAGGAAAATGTCAAATCGGGAACGACATTTGTATGGGGGCTATATCTAAATCTGAACCGATTTGACCTATTTGCACCATAGATGTTCTTAGTTTAAATATAAGATGTTTTGCCAAATCTGAAGACAATCTGATACAATATGTGGTTTCTAGAGCGGTAAAAGTCAAATCGGGAGCGAAATTTGTATGGGAGCTATATACAAATCTGAACCGATCTGACCGATATTCACCATGGGTGTTTCTAGTGGTAATATAAGATGTTTCACCAAATCTGAAGACAATCTGATACATTATGTGGTTTCTAGAGCGGAAAAAGTCAAATCGGGAGCGAAATTTGTATGGGAGCTATATATAAATCTGAACCGATCTGACCGATATTCACCATGGGTGTTTCTAGTGGAAATATAAGATGTTTTACCAAACCTGAAGACAATCTGATACATTATGTGGTATGTAGAGCGGAAAAAGTCAAATCGGGAGAGAAATTTGTATGGGAGCTATATATAAATCTGAACCGATCTAACACATTTTTACCATAGGTGTTTCTAGTTACAATATAAGATGTTTTGCCAATTTTAAAGAAAATCTGTTGTAATATGTGGTATCTAGAGTGAAAAGAGTCAAATCGGGAGTGAAATTCGTATGGGGGCTATATCTAAATCGGAACCGATATTCTTCAAATTAAATAGCGTTCGTCCTTATCCCGAAAAACATCGTTGTGCAAAGTTTCATTTGGTTCTGTCTACAATTGCGACCTGTATCGTGATTACAAGAATAGATGGACAGACAGACAGACTCAGAAAGTGATTCTAAGACGATCGGTATAATTAACAATGGGTCTATCTCGTTTCCTTTTGGGTGTTACAAACAAATGCACAAAGACATAATACTCTCGTGGAGTGTATAAAAAATAACGAAATTCGGATTAAGTTTCGCATTTACTGTCAAAACCTCCGAAGTATTGTCCTGTTTACTGTGAGGTTATTATTGATTAAATATAAAGCACTGAAGATATGTTTTCAAAACTATATAAATCTGGGCCGATGAATACATGGGCAGAAAGTGAATTAAAGTCGATAGGTACAATAAAAAATGGTCTTTATTGCTCCGTTTCTTGCTGGATTGTTGATACTGACTATGGTCCGAGGAAATTTTACTGATATAACTGTTATTTAGAAGTGTAGAACTTTGGCAAAGACCGAGTCCGAAATTTGGACTCGGTATGGATTTTGATGATATCTACTACAAAGATTTTTCTCATTCTTTTTTTCTTTCGGAAATATGACATTTGTTTAAGGTCAAAAGTGTATGTGCTTCGAAATTCAGCGGTCAAAATTTGACGATCTTGGAGATTTTTGTGCAGAAAGGCCTTTCATGAAATATAGTATAATATTGGAAAACGTATTCAGATTGAAATGCTATTGCTTTCGTCTGAAAGGTGTTCTGTATGTGAGATATAACTGGTGTGTCCTGGTTGCTCAATGACTCGAAAAGATAAACGTGAATGGGGCGGCAAGTGTTTCAATATAGCTGTTTTCATATTGATTGCCTATTCCAATAAGTCAATTCACACCGTCTTTAAATACCTAAACAAATATTTTTAAGAAAAACGTCCATTGAATTGTTAGAGCGGTCACGTAAATCAGTACTAAATTTGCACAGGTCAATGTAAGTGAAAAGCCTGTTTCAAAAATTATTCATAACATCTTAAATACCAATTCTTATACCTAGGCCCTACACTACTCGGGCATATGTACTGCCCGGTTTTGGTTACTATTTTGTATTTGGTTTTTGTAGTCCATATTAGTTATAAGTATCGGGTGATTCATCGTGAGGTTTGATTTTCAATAGGCTTTACTTTAACGTAATATGTCAAATTTAATGAAAATCTTTTAAAGAAGGTTTTCCTGTGAGAAATAAACAATGATCTGGAAATCTAATCAATATCCCACGTATTCGGAATATTAGCAATTTATAGTGGTTAGGCTGCAACTTGAAGAACAATCTTTTTTATGGGAAAAAATTTTTTCGCATTATAGATTTTCAGCTTTTTCAGATTTTGGAAATTGAAAATACGCAATGGGAAATACCATTAGAAAACGACACAAATAACATTGGTTTGGATACTCATGCCTTCCGATTTTTATGATATTTAGCACGTACAATCCACTAGGGTAACATGCGGGTATTTTAGCTTATTTTATTCTCTACAAAATATCATACCATAGGTTAAGAAACTAAAAAATATTCCAAGTGCTACACAGGAAAGACTTGAGTTCGCTGAATCCGAATATGGCATCAAAACGGTCCCAACAATTCTTTTGAGATAATTAACCGAAATTTTAAAAAAATCTAGGTTTTTGGTATTATTTGGGGTTACATTTATCGATAGATTTTCTAATCTAGGCTTTGCTTTCTTCGTACAAACTATATACTCTGTTATCTAATTTGTAATGGTATGTTTCACGTTATTTAAACCAAAATTAAAAAAAAAAAAAACAAATAAGGAAAGGCTAAAGTCGGGCGGGGCCGACTATATGATACACTCCACTTTCTATCCGAATACAATTCAGTTCGGTAAAAAAATGAAAACGGGAAGGATTTTTGTATGTATCCTAATCATAGGCTAATATGTCCTGACCCAATTTGTCAAATCGAGAAGAATATTTTTATCGGGGATATATCCAAACATGGAATGATGTGACCCACATACACAATAGGTTCTTCCAATTCAGGTATACGTCACATTGGGAGCGAAATTTGTATGGGAGCTATATATGAATCTGAAGCGATCTGGCTCATTTTCACCATGGGTGTTTCTAGTTGAAACATAAGATATTTTGCAAATTTTAAGTAATTCTGGTAAAATATGTGCTATCTAGCGTGAAAAGAGTAAAATCGGTAGCAAAATTTGTATGGGAGCTATATCTAAATCTGAACCGATTTTCTTCAAATTAAATAGCGTTCGTCCGTATCCCATAAAACATCGTTGTGCATGAGTATTATGTCTTTGTGCATTTGTTTGTAACACCCAAAAGGAAGGGAGATAGACCCATTGTTCATTATACCGATCGGCTTAGAATCACTTTCTGAGTCGATTTAGCAATGTCCGTCTGTCTGTCCATCTATTGCTGTAATCAAATTACAGGTCGCAATTGTAGCCAGAACCAAACGAAACGAACGCTATTTAATTTGAAGAAAATCGGTTCAGATTTAGATATAGCCCCCATACGAATTTCACTACCGATTTGACCCTTTTCACTCTAGATACCACATATTTCCTTCAAAATTGGCAAAGCATCTTATAGTTCAACTCGAAACACCTGTGGTAAAAATATGTTAGATTGATTCAGATTTATATATAGCTCCCATACAAATTTCGTTCCCAATTTGAATTTTTCCGCTTTAGAATCCACATATTTTAACAGATTTTCCTCTAAATTCCCAAAAAAAATCTTATATTTCAACTAGAAACATTTGTGGTAAAAATGTGTTAGATCGGTTCAGATTTATGTATAGCTCCCATACAAATTTCGTTCCCAATTTGAATTTTTCCGCTCCAGAATCCACATATTTTAACAGAGTTTCTTCAAAATTGACAAAACATCTTATATTTAATCTAGGAACACCTATGGTGAAAATGGATCACATCGGTTCAGATTTACATATAGCTCTCATACAAATTTCGTTCCCCCAGAATCCGCGTATTTTCAGAGAATTTCTTAAAATTGAACATAACACTTTATACTTCATCTAGAATAACTTATTGTGAAAGTTAGTCACTTCATTCCACGTTTGGATATTTGTATCGGGGCTACAAATATTATTCTCGATTTGACACATTGGACCATGTCATATTAGCCTGTGATTAGGAAACATACAAAAAATTTCCCCGTTTCCACTTTTTTACTGAATTGAATTGTATTCCGATAGAAAGTGGAGTGTATCATATAGTCGGCCCCGCCCGACTTTAGCCTTTCCTTACTTGTTTTTAATATATTTTTCAAAATTCATTAAAACTGGTAAAAAAGCGTTTAGTTCAGCCACGCCTAATCTTATGACTTTGCCTAGAAGTCAACATTCACGTTAATATGTTCACGTTCATATGTTAACTATTTTAAAGAAATTGTGTTTGTTGTTTAAATAATTTTACAGAACATTCCTGCAGCAATCTTTAAAAAAAATGTGCTTAAATACCCTTAATATTGTTTACTTATTTAATTATTTTCAGTCTTTGTTAAGGAAAAATTTGTTGCCTCTGACCAATTTACAGTTCTAACAGTCCACACAATCAGGGGAGCCTGAAGTTCAAGATTCCAGATAGAGCCGTATTGTTGGTACCATCTGCCTTTTTTCCCATTGTGACCCTAAAATTACGATTTTTTTTTGTTTTGCACGCCTATCATAAATATTCTAAACACATTCGTTTTTATTTATATTACATTATATAGCTTAGTTTTTATATTTACGTTTTTTGGTTAAATTTTCACGATCCCGCTTTTTTTCTACAAAATCCCGCGAACCCTCTTTTTAATTCATAAATCTCGCTTTTTGTCCAATAAGAGTTGGCCACGTTAATCATATAGTCGGCCCCGCCCGACTTTAGTCTCTCCTTACTTGTTTTTTATTGAAGTGATTTGAAATTTCGAAATAAATTTGCACAATTTGTCGTTTGTCTATCCAAGAACATACAAAACGTGTAATATTTTCACAAAAATCAGAAAATGTTTGGAATTACATCTGGTCTTTACAACAGATTGGGTCGATTTTAATGAAATTCAACATTTTTGTAAATTATAAAAGAAACTATGGATTGGAATAATTTTAGAAGAAATACTAATTTTTATTTAAGAATTGAAATCAAAAGATTGTAATTTTTGTTTTGCAAAAAACCGCTTCAAAAAATAACTTCTAAAAATGCTCAGAAAATTAGTCAATGTAAAATTTAATACTATAATGAAATGTATTAATAAACAAAAGTAGTGTTGTATTTCTAAACGAACAATATTCTAATTATATTTTGAATCGAGTACTCCAAAACAAACAATTACAAAAGTCGATAAAAACAATAAACAGAATATTTCTCCTAAATCATATATGGTATATATAAAATTATCCAATCTCTTTCGAACTATAATATGTATATGCAATATGTCATAAGATACAGCAGTTTGACCGATGCAAAGGATTCTCAGCTACTGAGCACAGCTAGGCTATACTACCCTGACTTCAAGCGCAATTTGATAAAGCTGTAACAATAGTTTACGAAAAGTATAAAGTGTGCCTAGTTGACGCGCCCATTGTAAGAATTCATATTAAAATCCACAGAAAATTATTAGAAAGTTTTCCCCGCTAACAACAAAAGGCGATTGATACCGATTTCATCATAAAGCTGAAATAATCAAAAATACTTTCAAATATTTCAAACAAAATCGATATTTTAGCGGTCTCCTCAGTCCTTATGAAGGAAACTCAATTTTAAACCATCGATCTGCATGCAGTGCACACATGTTTGGTTCACAAGTTCAACAGGCAGACATGACTAGATCGCCTTTGATTTTTACTACAACCTAATATACATTTTATGGGTTTTCCTATAAATATTTCAGACGAAGTTGCATATTGATTTTATACCCGTGAGTATAAAAAGTCTCAGTATTTTTGTAAGCGGAAAGTGAGTGAAGATGCGTAAGTCGTGTACAAACTCAACCAGCTTGTTACTATTATAGTGCCATCAACTCGTTTCTTTTGTTTGAATTCTATCGCCAATACTTAATTAACCGGTTTTCGGATTCGTCACTGGCATCCCTAATACAAAGGAATGAGCGTTTTTTGATTTTGTGATGAAAACGAATTTTCCTTTTTTACTTTCGGCGAAATTTGTAATCTTTAAAAATATTATTTTCAACTTCCGTTTCCTTTTTTAGCTCTTTATAGAAACTCTGATTTGACTTTAAGCAAATTTGCCTTTAAATATCATTTGAAATTCGGCGGGAAGTGTGAAGGTATTTTTTTTTTTGTCATGCATATATGTGTGTGTTTGTGTATGTGTAAGTCACTTTCGATTGCGGCAAAGAGCAAAATATCTAAACGAAGCAAATTTTTATACTTGAGTGGCTGCAATGATGTGTCATAATGTGCCATCATTATTGTATTTTTAATGTTTTATTCTGACATTTGAATGACTATGCTGGGATGTATGTACATGCATGTGCTTGTGTGTGCCTTTAAATGTCCTTGTTGTACGTTCACTGGATACTCGTATCTTCAATGGCTGTCTGTCTTGACGTCTGTCCACATGTGTGTGTTCTGCGTCTTGTGTCACACATACCCTGACGGTGGTGGTGTTGCTGAAATGTTTTCCTTTGGTTTATATTTATTATAATTTTGGGATTCCTTCTCTGCTGTTGTTCTTGTTGTTGTTGTTCTAACGATGCTGATAAGACGACTTTAAGTAATTTTGATGGTTTTTAAAGCATCGAAGGTTTTGTAATATATTCATATGTTGTTGCTCGAATCGCAACGAAAATAAAAATCGAAATTAGCCATTGAAGGGAAAACGATTTATTCTGAAAAGATTTACAAAATCCAGGTCAACACACTTATACGGCATGTGAAGCTGAAAATGTGCAAATGCTGCAGAATAAATACGATAAACTCTCGTGTTTATTTTGCTTAAATTAATACTTTTCACTTTATTCATTGTTTGTGCATATATTGCGTGTGTGTACATAAGAGTGGCTCAAAGTAAAAGTTGTCGATGTCCCCGACTATCAAACTAAAAGTTGTTGGGATATTTATAGGAAATGCTGATTTATAGAAAACGTGAAATTCTGCCCTTTATACTGGGTCATATTGAAAGTTTTTGATATGGTTTGATAAGGCTCGGGCCAGATTTTAATTTCTAACGGATTTTTACCCAATGTCATTCTCGGCGTGAATTCAAGAAATACCTATTTTATAGACGTTATTTTGAACGCGTTCATACTACTTTTTCCCAAAAGGTGTGTTCATTCAATCACCTGTAACTCCTGAAGGTAATTTTAATTACTTTTAAAATGCTACATTTGGTTGTTTGTGGATTTCCATCCTATTTTAATTCCAAAAGCACAAATTTTGAAAATCCATTATCTGATGTACACAGGGTAAGATAACCTAACTTCATGATTCAACTTATTTTTGCCGTAAAAGTAAAAAAATACGAATTTGGCAAAATCTTTTTATTTTGCGTGTTTATGCAGTCAGAGGAATGTATACACCGAATTTCGTGAATCTAGCTGTGGTCATTTGGTTGGCACCATTTTTATCCCTTTTTTCCATTTTACCCCTTGTCTACGAAATTAGAGGAATGTACATACCGAATTTCAGCATTATAACAGTATCCGTTTAGTTGGTACCAATTTTATCCCCTTAAGAGTACGACTTTCGAAAATGTCTTTAATTTCCGTGTCTAGTTAATTAGTGATGTGAACACACCGAAATTCATCATTATACTGTAGCCGTTTAGTTGGTACCATTTTTATCTCTCTGTTCCAATTGTATCCCTTGAAAGTACGAATTTGGAAAAAATACTTTTATATTATGTATCTACTCAATTAGAGGAATGTACACACCGAATTTCGTGGTTCTAGCTGTTGTCGTTTAATATGTACCATTTTTATCTCTTTTTTACCCCATTTCACCCCCTACGAATAAGAATCACTTTATGGTGCGCGTTTTTGCTATAACGGGAATGCGCATACCAAATATCAAGCAAATATAAACAGACATATTCAAAAAACATGCTTAAATACGCTAAAATATTAGGGATTATTATGGATATTTTTAGTGCTTGTGAGGGAAAAATTTTTCCCTTTGGCCCGATTTCGCCCCATTTCAATCCCAACCGATCTACGACTATAAGACGCATTTAGATGCTAGCGTGCTTTCAACAGACGGACGGACGGACATGGCTAGATCGTCTTAGAATTTTATTACGAGCAAGAATATATATACTTTATAGGGTCTCAGGTCGATATTTCAAGGTGTTACAAACGGAATGACAAAGTTAGTATACCCCCATCCTGGAGGTGGAGGGTATAAAAAGAACTAATTTAAATTTATACAGGGTTTTCCAATAAGGACTTGACAACATTTTTAAAATAAAATGCAAACCATGTGAGATATTTCAAAAACTTTATGATCGACTTGACTAAAGGTTGATTTTTTAAAAGGTATAGGATTGTTTTTCAAAAAAAAAAAAACACACATAAAATTCAGAAAAATGCATGAAATCTTTATTTAAATCGATAGTACGGTCCATATAATTTAATGTTAGAAGATTATTTCATGCAAATGTTGACCTTGACTGCGCCTCAAATGGTCCATCCGTTTAGTCCAATTTTGGCATTTCCACGTTTTTGAGTAACAGAGGCCCAATTGCTGCGAACGGCGACGAATCGATAATTGATGGTCATCATTAACACTGGCCGATACAGCTGCTATATTTTCTTCAGTTCGCACTCTACGTAAGCGTGTTGGTGGTTTAATGTCCAACAATGTAAATTTGGTGGGAAATTTAGTCACAATAGCCCGAATATCCGCTTCATTAGGTCGATTAAACTGACCATAAAATGGAAGCGCGCGATGAACTTTCTTAACAGAGCACGCATTTTAATAATAAAATTCAATAATTTGCAACGTTGTTCGTTTGTAAGACGATTCAATGTTAAATTATAAACCAAACTGAAGATGTTTGACAGTGAAACAAAACACGAAACGTGCGTCAGCTGTTTAAACCAATGTTGCCAAAAAGATAATAGCTAAAAAATCACCCTTTGCAATCAAAACATTTATGAATGGTATTCGACTTCGTTCATATGGCCACCGCGGGCATGTCGGCAGCGGCCGATTCGTTGGACCCAATTTAGGATGACTCGGTCACACATTTCGGCAGTAACGGCCGCTATTTCGCGCTATTTCTTGAGATAACACGTTCATCATCTTACTCTTCAATAAATCGATTGTAACGTGTGGTGTGTGGCTTGTGGCACCGTCCTGTTGAAAACACATGTCGTTAAGTTCATGTTTTCCGATTCGGGTGCGATAACTAGCGCCATTCACAGTAACGTGACGATCGTCATTGTCGAAGAAAAAATATGGTCCAATGACACCGTCGACATGCAAACCGCACCAAACAGTTATTTTTTGTATTTTTATACCATACACCACTTCGTGGTCTAGGGTATTATAAGTTAGTTTTGCGCCAAATGTTTGTAACACCAAGAAATAAGAGAGCTAGACCCACCTTTAAGTATACCGATCGGCTTAGAATCACCAGCTGAGTCGATTTAACGATGTCTGTCTGTCCGTCTGTCCGTCTGTCCGTCCGTCCGTCCGTCTGCTGTCCATCTAAGCTTGTTCGCACTCTACAGGTCGCAACTGTTGTCCGATTGTCATGAAACTTGGCAGAATTTATTTTTTCTGTCCAACGACCATTGGTATTGAATTTGGAGGAAATCGGTTTAGATTTAGATATAGCCCCCATACAAATGTCGGTCCCGATTTGACATTTTCCGCCCTAGAAAAGACATATTGTACCCGATTTTCTTTAAATTTTGCAGAACATCTTATAATCGAACTAGAAACACGTATGCAAAAATTGGCTAAGATCGGTTCAGATTTAGATATAGCCCCCATACAAATGTTGCTCCCGATTTGACATTTTCCGCTCTAGAAACGACATATTGTACCCGATTTTTTTTAAAATTGGCACAACATCTTATAATCCAACTAGAAACACCTATGCAAAAATTGGGTAAGATCGGTTCAGATTTAGATATAGCTCCCATACAAATGTTGCTCCCGATTTGACATTTTCCGCTCTAGAAACGACATATTGTACCCAATTTTCTTTAAAATCGGCACAACATCTTATAATTATTATTATTATTATTATTATTATTAAATCATTTCCTTTATTCAAGTATTTTTAAAAATATATACATGTTATGAGATTTTACATTAATAGTATTACAACAATAGATATCAATTTGGCTAGGCCTTATTAAGAAAAATACAGTATCACAGTTAAGGAGAAAAAATTAGGTATGAAAAACCTTTGAAAGACAAAAAATAAGTTAAAGAAATTTGGGAAAAATTAGGCATATATCTTCTTTTGGATTAAAAGCAGTTATGCATAATTTTTAAGGTAAATTTCTTATGATATCATAATTAGATATTCTGCATCGTTCGTCGAATGACAGAGTCAGTAACTGCATAACCATGTTAATAGTATTGTGTCCATAGTGGGAATGAAGATGATGTGTGGAATGTCTCCAGCTAAGATTGTGAATAATTTTTAAATTCTTGTTCTGTAAAATTTGAAGCTTTTTAATGTGGCACGCGGCAGTTTTTCTATACCATGCTTGGCAAGCATATGTCATTATTGGCCTGATACACATTCTGTATAGCATAAGTTTGTTTTTCAAATTAAGCTTAGATTTTCTATTTAGCAATGGGAATAAGGCCCTTCCACATCTAACAGCTTTTTCGCAGGCATGGTGAACGTGCTCCTTGAACGTCAGCTTGGAATCTAAGATAACACCTAAGTATTTTATAGATTTTTTAATTTCAATGGAATTCCCATGTATTTGGAGTGGAATATTTGGAATACGTTTCGGTGATTTATTAAATGGGAAAAGTATCGCTTGCGTTTTTTCACGGTTGATTTTGATTTTCCACTTATTAAAATACTTGTCAATGTGTTTCAGAGAAGCGGCCAGTTGTTTAATTATGGCATTTGAAAGTTTACCACTACATAAAATGGCACTATCGTCCGCATAAAAAGCAGCATCATGGTTTCGTTTAATTGTAATATCCGATGTATATATTGAATATAGAATGGGTGATAATATGGATCCTTGAGGTAGGCCAGCTGGTATATTCCTTAGGGTCGATGTACTGTTTTCAATAGAGACAGCAAATGTTCTATTTCTCAAAAAGTTTTGTACAAGCTTTTGCAGATATATTGGGTATGCTAGCTTATTTAGTTTAAATACTACACCGTTATGCCAGATTGAGTCGAAAGCTTTTTCGATATCTAAGAGAACAACGCCAGTGCTTCTTCTGGTAGCTTTATTGTGTTCAACAATATTTATTACCCTCTTAATTTGGTGTACGGTTGAGTGCTCTCTTCTAAATCCAAATTGTTTACAATGTATTATATTGTTATTTTCGGTATGAGTAAGTAAACGATTATAAATTACTTTTTCAAATAGTTTGCCTAACGAACTTAAGAGGCTTATTGGTCTATAACTATTTGGGTGTTTGGGATCCTTTCCATTCTTTTGTATCGGGATAACTTTTGCCTTCTTAAAAATGTCGGGAAAAATTCCATTACTAATAAATGAATTAAAAGTTTTAGCAAGAACTTCGAAGAAATATGGAGACATATTTTTCAAAACAATGTTATGGATATTATCGAAACCTGGGGCTTTATTATTTTTTAGATTTTTACAAATTTCTGTGAGTTCCAATGCACTGGTGAGACATTCTGAATTTAAGTATCCAACATTAGTACATTCAAGTTTTCTGACCACTTTGCTGACTTGTGAATCCATCGTTGAATGGTTGTATAAGGTAACGTTGTGTGCTCTCTCAAATACATCTGCAATTGTGTTGGCTTTACTTTCGGGAGACGATATTTCAGTTCTGTTCATTTTCAGTGATGGAATAGAGGTATGTTTTCCTTTAATGGCTTTCGAAATTTTCCAGAACTTTTTGTTGCCCGGTGGTAGTTTGGATATAAATTTCGACCTTTCTACGGTTTGGATCAAAACATCTTTTGAATTTGCGTTGAATCGTTTTCCGCTGCCTAATCAAGCTTATAGAAATTTCAGATATTTGTCTCACATAGCTTTCTGTTTCACCATGCGGAATTTGATCAATAGTACCTCTTATTATGTCGATAATTTTGTCCAAATAGTTGTTATTAATATTGTCGGTTGTTGTATTTGGGGTCCTAAGTTCGTTATCCACCCATCTTCTTATTGCAACCCAATCAGCTAGATGGTACAGTGGGAAACTCTTATAAATACAATCAACGGAGCCATATATATGACATGTAACAGGAACATGATCAGAACATAGTGAGTTAGGATGAGTTTCTAGATCAGAAATTAAGAGCGACGAATTTGACAGCAAAATATCAACTGTTGAGGGTGTGGTCGGTAGAAAATTTTGACTAAAACGTGTAGGGTTTGGAGGATAGTACACATAAAAATTGGATTGATTTTGGTATTTATGCAATGCATTCCCTGCGGGGTTGTTACTTGAACAATTCCAACTTTCGTGCAGGGCATTAAAATCGCCAAAAATGAAATAGTCATTATTTTTGTTTGTCAGTGTTTTCATGTCTTTTATAAATGTAGAATTGTAATGTGGAGTATATGCAGAAGATATTATTACAGTATTTCCGTTGATTACAACAGATATTGATATGCTTTCCGTAACATACATTTTTTCATATGATAGAAGTGAGTGATCAATAGACTCTCTAATTCCAATAAGTACACCGCCGCCATGAGAACGCCGATCACGTCGGTAAATTTTGTAACCACCAATCTTAAATTTGTGGCATGGATTGAGAAACGTCTCATTTAAAAGAATTATGTCGATTTGTTTTTGTCTGACAAAGTTTTCCAATTGATTAATTGCTGAATTAGTCGTTATGCCTTGACAGTTCCAGTGCATAACATGAATCTCGTTTATGTTGAAGGAATTATAACGCATGTCTTAACATCATTCCTAAAACTCTTAACTTATCATACTTATTTCTGCACTGTTGAAGTGCATCAATAGCTTCAAAGTAAATATCTAGCAATTTATCGTTCGATAAATCGTCTGACTCATCAGATTGACAGTTACGATTTGTTATATTGGAGTATAACACTTTGCGATAGTCAGCTGATCGAGATGTACCAGCAGTTGGTTGGTCAGTTGATCGACCATATGATGAACTATTCCCAGCTGTTGGGTTGGTGGTTGTACTGACATGTGATCTATTCATACCAGCTGTTGAACTAACAGCTGGACGAGCATGTGATTTCAACATACCTGATGTGTTGTTGTTGTAAGCGACTTGTGGGAAATCATCTGGGTCAGCGTAATATTGATGAACACTTCTTTGTTTATTATGCAAAGTTGATCCCGAAGTTATTCTGCTACGTATCTCTAAATAGTCTTCTCTACATGGACATTTTGGATCATCTGCTTTGTGATTCACATTGCTAAACTTCTTTTTGACACAATTAAAACATTTATACACTACTGGACCTTCGTGCTGTGTCTTACTAAGTGTACAAATAGATATGTCATGATTACCGGCGCATGCAGCACATATAGCGGAACGGTGGCAATTTCTTGAGCCATGTCCGAACATTGTACATTTAGTACATTGTGTGGGACCCTTGTTGCTTTTAATAGGATTTCTCCATTTCACGGCAATTCCATAGAAATAGCGAATCTTTCGAATTTCCTTTTTCGAAACTTGTTGCCTGTCGAATTCTATCATGAAGATTGCATCGTCCATATTCGAACGTTTGGTGTTGATTTCCTTCACACTGGCTGGCACAATGTTATGAGATTCCTTAAACTCGTCAACTATTACTTTCTCCTCCAATTTAGGCAAACCGAAAAGGACAAGTTTGAACATTTTGTGGTTCTTTAACTGGTGTGTATAGAATTTGAAGCCGACTTGTTTGAGCTTCTTAATAGCTTCTTCATACAAAACCAATGAATTTGAAATTATTTTCGTACCAATAGACATTTTCTGAAACTTGTATTGCGAGCCCATTATTCTGAAAACTGTTGTAAAGCTAGTATTCTCATCTACCACTATGGGCGGAAACTTTTCCTTTGGAGATAGAATTTCGCCTTCTTCGTCACTTGATGCATCCATGTCTTCCACTTCAAGAGCCTTAAATCGGTTGGTGTGCTCGAATAAACCAGAAGTTCGTAGATTTTTGTATCGCGGGTTGTTTCCAAAAAACTTTGCTCTTCTTTTAATATTTTTAGTTGCCATCAGCAATATTAAATTCGATATTTAATAAAAAGTTTAAACAAATCTATATATTTTTATAGAAAAATATTGTTTGCACGGGAAAAATACGTGTGGCCAACATCTTATAATCCAACTAGAAACACCTATGCAAAAATTGGGTAAGATCGGTTCAGATGTAGATATAGCTCCCATACAAATGTTGCTCCCGATTTGACATTTTCCGCTCTAGAAACGACATATTGTACCCGATTTTCTTTAAAATTGGCACAACATCTTATAATCCAACTAGAAACACCTATGCAAAAATTGGGTAAGATCGGTTCAGATTTAGATATAGCTCCCATACAAATGTTGCTCCCGATTTGACATTTTCCGCTCTAGAAACGACATATTGTACCCGATTTTCTTTAAAATCGGCACAACATCTTATAATCAAACTAGAAACACGTATGCAAAAATTGGGTAAGATCGGTTCAGATTTAGATATAGCCCCCATACAAATGTCGCTCCTGATTTGACATTTTCCGCTCTAGAAAAGACATATTGTACCCGATTTTCTTTAAATTTGGCACAACATCTTATAATCTATCTAGAAACACCTATGCTGAAAGTGGGTATGATCGGTACAGATTTAGATATAGCCCACATACAAATGTCGCTCCCGATTTGACTTTTTCCGCTCTAAAATCCACATATTGTACCCGTTTTTCTTTAAAATTGGCACAACATCTTATAATCCAACCTATGGTGAAAGTCGGTAAGATCGGTTCAGATTTAGATATCGCCCTCATACAAATGTTGCTCCCGAATGTTTAACCGATTTTGGCCAAACTTTACATATTATATTTTACCAATAAAAATACATAGTGAAAGCGGGTCACATCGTTCCAGGTTTCAATATACCCCATAACATATGTAATTTCCGATTTAACATATTTTGTCAAACACATACATTTACAGGATGCAAAAATCCTTCCCGATTTCACTTTTTTAACGAATTGAATTGTAATGAGATAGAAAGTCCGTCCGTCTTTAGCATTTCCTTACTTGTTTGGGAGATGCCCATATGTCCATACTTTGGTATATCCCAAATGGGGTCCCATTCTGATCTATTACAGCTCTAGAAACTACATCTTACAACGTATCTTCACAAAATTTTGCAGATCATGATATTTTTCAGCTAGGAATACCTACCGTGAATGAGAAATATATAGGCCCATGTTTTGGACCAGGCCCAAAATGTAGTTATAGGCCCCCTTTTGAAATTTCAGTCCGATTCATCCCATTACTACTGTATAATTTGTATTTGTCTGTCGGATAATTGGATCAATTACCATATTCGTTAAATATGACTAAAGATTAATTTATGGTATAATTTATACTGTATAATTTATATGAACTACATAAAATTGCTTCCATGAAATAAATGGGTTTAGTAATAGTATAGGGTTTAGTAATTTATAGTATAATTTATACTGTATAATTTATATGAACTACATAAAATTGCTTCCATGAAATAAATGGGTTTAGTAATCAAAGCGAGGTACATAGGCAGGGAGTGGTGTAGGGTATTATATAGTCAGCCCCGCCCGACTTTAGCCTTTCCTTACTTGTTTTTTTTTGATGAAGTGGTGATACATGAAGCACATGTGGATTTTCACCAAATACCCCTATTTTTCTTATTGACGAATTCATTGAGCCAAAAATGAGCTTCGTCACTGAAGATGATTTTGCGATGAAACCCTTTATTTCGATATTCGAATCTTTAGGGTCAAAAGAGGATAAAATTGGTACCAAGCAAACGGCTGTAGTTAGAATCATGAAATTCAGTGCTTACACTCGTCTGTCTTTGTAAACACGCAAAATATGAGTATTTTCCCAATTTCGTACTTTTAGGGTCAAAATGAAAAAAAAAAACAAGTAACGAAAGGCTAAAGTGGGTCGGGGCCGACTCTATGATACACTCCACTTTCTATCCGAATACAATTCAATTCGGTGAAAAAGTGAAAATGACAAAAAATGTTGAATTGGAAAGGACATTTGTATGGGGGTATATTGAAATCTGGAACGAAATAGGTGAAATATAATATGTATAGTTTGGCCAAAATCGGTTAAACTTTTGGGATCAACATTTGTATTTAGGCTATATTTAAACCTGAACCGATCTTATCCAATTTCTGCGTAGGTGTTTCTATTTGTATTATAAGATGTTGTGCCAAATTTAAAGAAAATCGGATACAATATGTGGTTTCTAGAGCGGAAAAAGTCAAATCGGTAGCGACATTTGTATGGGGACTATTTCTAAATCTGAACCGATCTTACCCAATTTCAGCATAAGTGTTTCTAGTTGGATTATAAGATGTTGTGCCAAATTTAAAGAAAATTGAGTACAATATGTGGTTTCTAGAGCGGAAAATGTAAAATCGGGTGCGACATTTGTATGGGGCTATATCTAAATCTAAACCGATCTTACCCAATTTCAGCATAAGTGTTTCTAGTTGGATTATAAGATGTTATGCCAAATTTAAAGAAAATCGAGTACAATATGTGGTTTCTAGAGCGGAAAATGTAAAATCGGGTGCGACATTTGTATGGGGGCTATATCTAAATCTGAACCGATTTGCCTCAAATTAAATAGCGTTCGTCCTTGATCCACAAAACTTAGTTGTGCCAATTTTTGTAAGGATCGGACTATAATTGCGACCTGTAATTTGATTACAACAATAGATGGACAGACGGACAGACAGACGGACATTGCTAAATCGACTCGGAAAGTGATTCTAAGCCGATCTGTATAATAAACGACGTGTCTAACTTTCCTTTTGGGTGTTACAAACAAATGCACAAAGACATAATACTCTCGTGGAGTGTATAATAAATAAAACAGGTACCAAGCATACGGATGTACCTAGAATCATGAAATTAGATGTGTACTTTCCAATGTGGATCAGAAACATAAAGAATCTTTGAAATTTGTACTTTTCAGTCACTTTGTCTGTAGCTGAACCAAGAAATTGCATATGGGGGGAAATGTTTCTACCTAATTTTTTTAAGATTGCTGCCTCATGTTCACTCTTTGATTACAATTGCAGTATTATATTTATATATATATAGCAATGGACTATTATTAGTATTATAATGAATCAATGCAATTTATTTAAAACAGTGCGCATAAGTATAATTTCAAATTATAAACAAAGTAATGTGCATAACAAATATCACAATGTTTCTAATAAGGTTCCGTACTTCTACATAAACTCGACAGCACTAATCTGCCGGTAATACTGTGGATGGTATATAAGATTCGACCCGCCCGAACTTATCGCCTTTTTACTTGTTTATTATAACTCGCGTTTGAAAGAAGAATAAACGAATTCCAGTAAATGGGCTTAGGAGACATTCTTCTCATAAGGCCTTTCAGAAAAAATTGCAGAACCCATTTCGAAATTTTATGGACCAAACACTAAAATTATATTTTTAATATTTCACATGTTTTGATATAACCGCCATAGATTTCAAAAATCTCACTTGCAGAACATCACACGAAACCTCGAAGCGCTTCTTGTACTTCCAAATAGACTGACTCATAGGTGTCACTGAATGTTTTGATAATTCCTTGCGCTTTAAGAAAAAAAACACGTTTTTCACCATACCCATTTACAATTGCCTAATTTTTCTTTACATCATAAAATACTTTTGCTTACAATTAACAATTAATAACCAAATCGTAAATGATATCAGTCAATTTTTTATCATTAATACAAATTATTTAGTATAGCAGTTAGAATTTATTTTTTTGTGAAGTGATTTATTGTCCATTTAAGCCTTGCAAATGAGATCTGATAATACAAATTAAACATGGCTAAATTAGTTTCTTTTCTTTGTACACACATCAGTAACTATACTTTTTTTTGGCATCCACATTAGCGTATTATTTTGATTTAATGTACGGCTACATTTAAGGTGCAGTATAAATGTTGTTACCTGAATTAGAGTACATCCTAATGACACTGCATTTTTGGTGATATGATTCTGAATGGACATGTTTGCATTGGGACAGAGTTTTCATTTTTGGACGAAAAGAGCATTAAGCAGTAAGAACTGTATAAGTATTATTTTTGTGGAAGATCTTAACCTTCTAGCTCCTCTATGTATGGGCAAATTTGACCCTTTTTCGAGAAAATCAATAAAAGTTCTTTCAAAAAGGACATAAAAGGATAAAAATGTTCTTCGAAAAAAATTTCCCGAAAATTTCAGTGGGCGTCGCCAAAGACACCAAATTTATAAATAAATTTCTTCGCGCTTAAATTTGCAAATTGGGACGCTATATGCTCGAACAATATTGGGAAATATGAAAAACTTACTTCCAAAGTAGTGTTTCTTTAACGCACACTGTAAGAAATGTATGTGGAAAAATTTCGTGTTTTCAAATGATGCTCAGATTCATCTCGGTGGCTATGTTAATAAGCATAATTGCCGAAATTGAGAAACCAATGCATCCACAACGAGTCACTGTTTAGTATGAATTTTGGGCTGCCAACATCATTGGGCCATGTACTGCAAAATTGGCTTGATCGGATGAGATTGTGTTCCTTTATTAAATGACAAAGTACAAACTTTCCAATAAAACCAGAAATTTGAAATTTTTATAGCCGATTCTAATTTTAAAATTTAAACGACCCACTCTAAAAATTTTTGACTTTACAGCCAGCATTTATCCTATTTCGCACTTATTTTAGCTGTGTTTAAAAATTTTCAAGTTGACCCATAAAGAGAGGAACTTGAGGGTTAAGATCTTTTACAAAAATGATTCTCATAAAATTCCACAATATAAATGGTAATCTTTTAAAAGCTATAGGAAAGTTTTTCAAAAGAAAACACATAAAATTCAGAAAAATGCATGAAATCTTTATTTAAATCGATAGTACGGTCCATATAATTTAATGTTAGAAGATTATTTCATGCAAATGTTGACCATGACTGCGCCTCAAATGGTCCATCCGTTTAGTCCAATTTTGGCATTTCCACGTTTTTGAGTAACAGAGGCCCAATTGCTGCGAACGGCGACGAATCGATAATTGATGGTCATCATTAACACTGGCCGATACAGCTGCAATATTTTCTTCAGTTCGCACTCTACGTAAGCGTGTTGGTGGTTTAATATTCAACATTGTAAATTTGGTGCGAAATTTAGTCACATTTGCCCGAATAGCCGCCTCAGTGGGTCGATTAAACTGACCATAAAATGGAAGTAGCGCGCGATGAACTTTCTTAACAGAGCACGCATTTTGATACTAAAATTCAATAATTTGCAAGCGTTGTTCGTTTGTAAGACGATTCATGGTTAAATTATAGACCAAACTGAAGATGTTTGACAGTGAAACAGAACACGAAACGTGCGTCAGCTGTTTAAACCAATGTTGCTAAAAAGATAATAGCTAAAAAATCACCCTTTAGTTCTGGCAATAAGAATTCTTTCATTCATTAACTTACAATATTTTTGGCATTAAGTATAATGATCCCATCGACCAAAAAAATTAAAATTTGACCCACTGTAAAAAGAAACTCAGACTAGCTGGAGTATTCTACAAAAATTGTCTACTCAGCATGCCCTTTCAGAATTGTAGGATCGCTATTCTGATCCAATCAACATTTCTTAATTTGTTGGACCGGTCAACACTATTTTTGGGTCATGAAAATCACTATCAAATTATAAAGTAAGCACCAAACAAATTATAAAGTAAGCACCAAACTGTGTAATCAGTTTTTCATTTTCTAATTGAGTTCGAGTTTAAAAGGATTTGACATTTCGATGTTATTTACAGTTTTTATACCAGTCGTAGGACGCGATGTTGATGCCAAAGAAGAGACACTGGGTAATCTAAATAATTTGAATGGTTTTAAGAAGTGTAAAAGTTTTCTCAAACTTTAATCCTTCACTATCCGGTAGAATTTCTCGGAGAAAAATAGAGTTTATGTAACCTATACATATTCACATTCCATGTCTCTATGTTAATTATTGCACATCATAAATTTAATTTTTGGCCACCAATATTTTTATTAAACTTGTGATCCAACATAACAATGCTGTGTACCGAGTTTTTAAGCTTCTTCTCTTGTTTTCATTCAACAAAGCTTAAATTATGTATAGTAGATCAGTAAGGTCCGTAAAATATATTTGTACCAAAAAATTTAACATATGCCTTAAAGAAATAAACTTTAAAGGTACCTTTTTGACTTTTTTGTTCCACTTTCTAAAAAATATTTAAATTGTCCAAATCGTCCTCTTTCATTTGATACCAATATTGCGATTGTAGGACTAACAGAAAAATAAAAATATTTTGTAGAATAACACTATGTGTAATTTTTTAAGTCATGGAAATATAACCATACGTGATAAAAGACCAAAAAAAGAGCCTTGTCTCCAGTTTTGCCCAAAGTCATGAATTTTCTTAATGAATTGGTGCAAAAAAGTGATAATTTTGAGTAAATCTGAGGCAAATTTGTAGCTCTTGTCATATAAACAAAAATTGTGAACATATAAAATCAAACAAATAAAAACGGCGTTAAGTTCGACCGGGCCGAAATTAATATACCCTCCACCATGGATTGCATTCCACAGAGGATGTCGATGTTCGTAGAAGTGCAGTAATATTACAGGAAAATATAATTTTTCTATATAGCCAAACAAAAATAAATACAAATATTGAAAAGATAATTTTACAAATAAATATAATATTTTTTATTTCAAACCACGCTTACAAGGCAAGTCTATCAATACCTTTACACTAAATCGAAATAATACTTCAAGTCAATTCAATTAAATATAGAAGCAAAATGGTCTTGAGCCAGGTCAATATCCCAGTTCAAATCAAATATTGATTACAGACCAAAAAATGCAAACGAAAAAACTAAAACAAATGAGCGTTGGCACGGCAGAAGTATTGCTGGGTAACTATACCTGCATATACACTTACTTACATATGCAACTCAATGAGATGCTTGTAAGATGGCATGTGTGCTTTATTACTTGGTGCGATTTTTTAAACGCAAATTCGGCAAGTGAGTTGTGATTCTCGTTCGTTTGTGAGAATCATCTCCTTATAGAGGCCGGGTTTGATGTTGAAAAGTCGCTGCGAAGCCACTTGAAAAGACTTTTGACATGGTCGAAATCATGATCGTGGTAGTCTGCAGCCAAGTAATAAATGTCACCATGCCATTTGTAAATAAATTTGCATTCTATTAAATATAGAAGCAAAATGGTCTTGAGCCAGGACAATATCCCAGTTCAAATCAAATATTGATTACAGACCAAAAAAATGCAAACGAAAAAACTAAAATAAATATTCTTATATATATTTTCAAACCAGCTTAAATACCATAAATAGTATGTGCTACAGTTGGGTGTATTTCCATTCTATTTTAGTTCCAAAAGTACAAATTTTTAAAATTCATTACCTCACTTACATAGTGCAAAATAATCTAACTTCATGATTCAACCAATTTTTGTCGTAAAAGTATGAAGTACGATTTTGGAAAAATCTTTTTATTTTGCGTGTCTATGCAGTCAGATGAATATATACACCGAATTCTATGATTCTAGCTGCGGTCATTTGGTTGGTACCATTTTTCCCCCTTTTTCCTTTTCCCTCTTAAGAGTACGACTTTCTAAAATTTCTTTATTTTACGTGTCTACGCAATAAGAGGGATGTACACAACGAATTTCATCATTATAATAAGTCGTTTAGATAATACGTTTTGCATCCCTCTGTACCCATTGTATCCCTTGAGAGTACGAATTTTGAAAAATCCGTTTATTTTACGTGTCTCCACAATCAAAGGAGTGTATACACCGAATTTCATGACTCTAGCTGCGGTCATTTGGTTGGTACTATTTTTATCCTTTTTTTCATTTTAACCCCAAAAAGTACGAATTTCGAAAAATCCGTTTATTTTATGTGTCTACGCAATCAGAGGAATGTATACACCGAATTTCATAATTCTAGGTACAACCGTTTGGTTTTATATTATGTATCTACTCAATTAGGGGAATGTACATATAAAATTTCCTGTTTCTAGCTGTTGCCGTTTGAAAGGTACAATTTTTATGCCTTTTTGCCCCATTTCACCCCCTACGAATGAAAATCACTTTGTGGTGCACGTATTTGTTATAGGGGAAATGCACACACCCAATATCAAGTAAGTACCAGAAGACATATTGAAATAAAGTGCTTAAATACTCTAAAATATTAATAGTCCCTAATATATAATATGTGTATTTTTAGTTCTAGTGATGGAAAATTTTTCCCTTTTTGGCCGATTTCGCCCAATTTCAATCTCAACCGATCTACGACTATAAGACGCATTTATGTAAAATTTGGACGTCCTAACTCCTTTCGTTTTGATGCTGGCGTGCTTTCAACAGACGGACGGACATGGCTAAATCGTCTTTGAATTTTATGACGATCAAGAATATATATACTTTTTAGGGTATCAGGTCAATATTTCAAGGTGTTACAAACGGAATGACAAAGTTAGTATATCCCCATCCTGGAGGTGGAGGGCATAAAAACTTCATCTTCAAGGTCAAAATCGCAAATGTCGTCGAACAAATCTTATAGGCAGTAGTGTGTGTAGGTAGCGTATACGTGCTGTCACTCATACGCACTGTAGTGGGACTGACTATTAACAGAAACAGTCCTGCAAGATATATTTTTCCTACCTAATCATTCATAGCAAGTTCATAAGTTCAAGAAAGTTGTTTAATGAGATCTTTGATTGTATCCTTGAATTTTGAACGGTTTGCTACCTATAGACCTGAAAAAGGTAAAAAAATCGAATTTTTTAAAGGTTTTTGCGATTTTTACCTTGAATATGAAGTTTTTTGATATTATATGTTCACAATTTTTGTTCTATATGACAAGAGCTGTTTGCAAGGTATGTGTCTAAGAAATTATCACTTTTTAGCAAAAATGACACCGAGGCCCCAAATCTTTGGACCCATAAACAAGGGCATGACTTTGGGCAAAACTGGGAGACACAGGTGTTTTTTTGGGCCTTTTACGTAGTGGTGACCGCATATAATAATATTTCTTCGCGTTGCACTGTGTAATTAAATTCTTCAAACATTTCAATTCCATTTAAAATCAAACCTGACCAAACAATGATTTGCAGAATTATATAGTCGTTTTCATGGTCCATTTTAATCATGTTGTCGCACGAAATGACTAATATATGTGAAATTTTGATTAGTTAAATACTAAAATATTTTTTAATTATAATTTCTAACAAATTTTCTACCTCCGTGAAAATAATTGTTAAAAAATCAAATAAGGTCTTCAATTTTGTATAAAACTACATTTCGGGAAGCTGTTGTTATCTGTTTTGATGACAGATTATATTTATCTATAAACATACAAAAAACACAGACAGAGGGCATTCAAAAAATACTGGGAACCATTCAACCTTTCCAAATAGCTATTTATTTCGTTAAAGGCTTTTAAAGGAAAAAAGTTGTGTTAGTCCAAATTGAAACATTTGTCCAAAAATTATTTTATCTAAAATATTTACTACAAACAAACTATAATAAAAGTTGGCCGATTTCTAAAATATATTCGAATGAATGTTAATATCTCAAAACAATCCTTGGGTCCTTGGTTAATTTTGGTTTTATACAGAACTCAAAAATTTCTACTGGAACAAAAGTTATTGAAGATTGGCCCATGGATTTTGATTCTGAACCACTGTGCGATTGCTGCGCAACAAAGTATCTGACAAAAACTTTCGGATTTATTTTAACATTTCATGAACTTCAGCATGTTTTCCAACCATATCGATGAACAACAAAATATTCAGTCAATCTCCATTAATGTTGATATTAATATTGACAAATGTAACACAGATTCCTTTCTATTTCGTGGTGTTTTCACGAACGACGAACAATTTTTATCTAGTCTACCTATAATAATCTCTTATTTTACTAAATTGATGCGACTATCTCCGGAAAGTTCGTATTCTCCTTATCGTCTATCAATACTACTTTTATTTGATATTTGATAACGTTTATTGAAAATTTCGACTATAATACATATTCATAAAATAAAGATTTTTTGTTTTTCGCAATTACGCCGGAAAGAATGCGAAATAAAGGAAATAACGACAACATGTCAATAATGACGTCAACGTCGCAGTGAACAAAAAAACTAAATAAATATGAATTATAACTGAATGAGGTGACCAGATTGAGGGAAATTTTAAAAGCTAAAATAAAACAAGTAATGAAATTCTGAAAGAGAGAAGGCCGACTGCATCATCTTACTAATGGTGGCGACATTTATGAGTAGCAGTTTGAAATCGGTTGATTTTGAATACGTTCCTTTCTGTGGATATATAGTGGACTTTTACACAATAGTATATTGGAAATAATCTGCATTGTGGGATAACGATCCATCATCATTTCTTTTTTTAATAAAATTCCAATTCAAGGTACATATCTACATACCATTAATAATTTTTTTGTTCGATCATTACAAATGAGGACTACAAATTAAATAAACGTAGAAAACTAAATATTTTGATTGATTTTCGGTCAGCTTATAGCATCCTAACGAAGAAAACAATTAATATCTTTGTATATATTTAGAAATAATAATCCATGTTGTAGAAGTAAGATAATTTCAAAAATCATATTGTTGCTCACAATATTAGGCTGGATCACGAAAAAAATTTTAATCTCTATATAAAAATAAGTTTATGCAGTTTTTTAAGTCACTTTTCAAAATTTTTGGCTCTACAGCAAACATTTATCCCATTTCATTCTTAGACTGATACTTATATCGGTATCGTAGGCTGCGAAACATATTGAAAAATGTATACTTTGAAACTTTGTACTCAGAATGAGGAAATGAAAAAGTGTCAATTAACTCAATTTTGCCTATATCGGTTCAAGTGTAATATGGACTGTCCGACGGATGATCAACTAAAAAGAGTAACGAGACGTGACAAAAATATAAGTGCGAATTACGTCAAACTTCTTTAGTTTTTTACAATGTGCCGCATTATTAGAACATCTTTATCTTTAATATACATAATGTGAAACCTCTATGTGTTACACGACATGAGATGACGCCAAAAATCTAGAAGCATTCCTGTGTTATTGCTTTTTTATTAATTTCTTTTCATGCGTAAATATAATATAAATATAATCCTACTCGTGAAAAAGCCAGGCATTTGTTATTAGTTTTATCCGTATCTGTTTAAGGATAGTATTTATTTGATTTTATTTTCTAAAATAGTAAATTGGAAACATAGCACTCATATACAGTCAAAGGAATGTGCTTGTCGTATATATATTTTTTTATCATTTTCTATCCAGTTTTTAACAAAAGATTACAACCGCAGAGCATTTCATTCGAAAAATAATACATTTTGATGTCGCTTCTACATGGTCAGAGGAATTTACATAATAAATTTCAAGATTCTAGCTGTAATCCTAAAGTTGGTACCATTTTTATCCCTTTTGGTACCGCTCTCCCCTTAAAAGTACAACTTTCGAAAAATCCATTTATGTTGCAAGTCTAAATTGTCAGAGGAATTTACGCACCAAATTTCACGACTATGGCAGCAATATTTTAGTTGGTACTATTTTTATAAGATTCCAGCTGTAAACCTAAAGTTGGTACCATTTGTATCCCTTTTGGTTCCGCTCTCCCCTTAAAAGTACAAATTTCGAAAAATCCATTTATGTTGCAAGTCTACGTTGTCAGAGGAATTTACGCACCAAATTTCACGACTATGGCAGCAATATTTTAGTTGGTACTATTTTTATCCCTTTTGTCCCGCTCACCTCTTATGAGTACAAATTTCGAAAAATCAAATTTTACTGCGCTTCTACATGGTCAGAAGAACTTACACATCAAACCTCAAGATTCTAGCTGCAATACTTTATTTAGTACCATTTTTATCCCTTTTTGTCCCGCTAACCTATTATAACTATAAATTTCGAATTACACATCAAATTTCAAGATTCTAGCTGCAATACTTTAGTTGGTACTATTTTCAACCCTTTTTGTCCCGTGCAACCCTTAAAAGTACAAAATGCATTTATATTGCGCTTCTATGTGGTGAGAGGAATTTACATACCAACTTCCACGACTATAGCTTCACTACTTTAGTTGGTACCATTTTTATCCCTTTTTGTCCCGCGTAACCCTTAAAAGTACAAAATGCATTTATATTGCGCTTCTATGTGGTGAGAGGAATTTACATACCAAATTCCACGGCTATAGCTTCAATACATTAGTTGGTACCATTTTTATCCCTTTTTGTCCCGCTCACCTCATTTTGAAAGATCCAATTTTACTGCGCTTCTACATGGACAGAAGAACTTACATATCAAATTTCAAAATTTTAGCTGCAATACTTTAGTTGGTACCATTTTTATCCCTTTTGTCCCGCTCACCTCTTATAAGTACAAATGTTGAAAGATGCAATTTTATTGCGCTTCTACATGGACAGAATAACTTACATACCAAATTTCATGACTATAGGTCCAATACATTAGTTGGTACCATTTTCATACCTTTTTGTCCCGTGCAACCCTAAAAAGCACAAAATGCATTTATATTGAGAGGAGCATTTGTGGTGAGAGGAATTTACACACCAAATTTCGTAACTATAGCTGCAATACTTCAATTAGTACCATTTTCACCCCGTTTTGTCCCTCGCAATCGCTAAAAGTACAAATTTTGAAAAATCCAATTTTAACGCGCTTCTACATGATCAGAGGAATTTACATACCAAATTTCACGATGCTGGCTACAACACTTTAGTTGGTACCATTTTTGTCCCGCTCACCCCTTAAAAGTACAAATTTCGAAAAATCAATTTATATGTAAACAAGTAAGGAGAGGCTAAAGTCGGGCGGGGCCGACTATATAATACCCTACACCACTCCCTGTACTAAACCAAAGTATTTCATGAGAGCAATTTTATGTTGTTCATATAAATTACACAGTTACTATAAATTAATCTTTAGTAAAATTTTACGAATATTGTAAATAATATGGTAATTGATCCAATCATCAGACAGACAAATACAAATTATACAGTAGTAATAGGACCGACATTTCAAAAGGGGGCCTATAACAACATTCTGGGCCTGGTCTAAAACATGGGCCTTTATATTTCTCATTCACGGTAGGTATTCCTAGTTGAAAAATATCATGACCTGCAAAATTTGATGAAGATCTGATGTAAGGTGTAGTTTCTATAGGGTGATTTTTTAAGAGCTTGATAACTTTTTTTTAAAAAAAACGCATAAAATTTGCAAAATCTCATCGGTTCTTTATTTGAAACGTTAGATTGGTCCATGACATTTACTTTTTGAAGATAATTTCATTTAAATGTTGACCGCGGCTGCGTCTTAGGTGGTCCATCCGCTTAGTCCAATTTTTGCATTTCCACGTTTTTGAGTAACAGAGACCCAATTGGTGCGAACGGCGACGAATCGAAAATTGGTGGTCATCATTAACACTGGCCGATACAGCTGCGATATTTTCTTCAGTTCGCACTCTACGTAAGCGTGTTGGTGGTTTAATGTCCAACAATGTAAATTTGGTGCGAAATTTAGTCACAATAGCCCGAATAGCCGCTTCAGTGGGTCGATTAAACTGACCATAAAATGGAAGCGCGCAATGAACTTTCTTAACAGAGCACGCATTTTGATAATAAAATTCAATAATTTGCAAGCGTTGTTCGTTTGTAAGACGATTCATGATGAAATGTCAAAGCATACTGAGCATCTTTCTCTTTGACACCATGTCTGAAATCCCACGTGATCTGTCAAATACTAATGCATGAAAATCCTAACCTCAAAAAAATCACTCTTTAGAACTGTAATAGATCAGAATGGACCCCATTTGGGTTATACCAAAGTAGGGACATATGGGCATCACCCAAACAATTCTCATTACAAAATCGGTTAAAAAGTGAAATCGGGAAGGGTTTTTGCATCCTGTAAATGTATGTGTTTGACAAAAAATGTTAAATCGGAAAAGACATTTGTATGTTGTATTTGTACATTTGTTGTTTGTATATTGAAACCTGGAACGATGTGACCCGCTATCACCATGTCTGTTTATTGGTGAAATATAATATGTAAAAATTGGCCAAAATCGGTTAAACATTCGGGAGCAACATTTGTATGAGGGCTATATCTAAATCTGAACCGATCTTACCCACTTTTACCATAGGTTTTTTAGTTGGATTATAAGATGTTGTGTCAATTTTAAAGAAAAACGGGTACAATATGTGGATTCTAGAGCGGAAAAAGTCAAATCGGGAGCGACATTTGTATGGGGGCTATATCTAAATCTGAACCGATCTTACCCACTTTCACCATAGGTGTTTCTAGTTCGATTAAAAAATGTTGTGTCAATTTTAAAGAAAATGGAGTACAATATGTGGTTTGTAGAGCGGAAAAAGTCAAATCGGGAGCGACATTTGTATGGGGCTATATCTAAATCTGAACCGATCTTACCCACTTTCACCATAGGTGTTTCTAGTTCGATTATAAACTGTTGTGCCAATTTTAAAGAAATTCGGGTACAATATGTTGATTCTAGAGCGGAAAAGTCAAATCGGGAGCGACATTTGTATGGGGGCTATATCTAAATCTGAACCGATCTTACCCACTTTCAGCATAGGTGTTTCTAGTTCGATTATAAGGTGATGTGCCAAATTTAAAGAGAATCGGGTACAATATGTGGATTCTAGAGCGGAAAAAGTCAAATCGGGAGCGACATTTGTATGGGGGCTATATCTAAATCTGAACCGATCTTACCCACTTTCACCATAGGTGTTTCTAGTTCGATTAAAAAATGTTGTGCCAATTTTAAAGAAAATGGAGTACAACATGTGGTTTGTAGAGCGGAAAAAGTCAAATCGGGAGCGACATTTGTATGGGGCTATATCTAAATCTGAACCGATCTTACCCACTTTCTGCATCGGTGATTATAGTTGGATTATAGGATGTTTTGCCAAAGTTAAAGAATATCGGGCTCAATATATGGATTCTAGAGCGGAAAAAGTCAAATCGGGAGCGTCATTTGTATGTGGGCTATATCTAAATCTGACCCGATCTTACCCACTTTCTTCATCGGTGATTATAGTTGGATTATAGGATGTTTTGCCAAATTTAAAGAATATCGGGCTCAATATACGGTTTCTAGAGCGGAAAAAGTCATATCGGGAGCGATATTTGTATGGGGGCTATATCTAAATCTGAACCGATTTCCTCCAAATTCAATACCAATCGTCCTTGGCTAAAGAAAGTAACTTCTGCCAAATTTCATGATAATCTGGCATAAATTGCGACCTGTAGAGGCGAACAAGCTTAGATGGACAGCAGACGGACGGACAGACAGACATCAGTAAATCGATTCAGCTGGTGATTCTAAGCCGATCCGTATACTTAATGATGGGTCTAGCTCGATTCTTTTTTGGTGTTACAAACATTTGGCGGAAAACTAACTTATAATACCCTAGCCCACGAAGTGGTGTAGGGTATAAAAACTGTAATAAATGTAGACGACCGAAAAGGCATTTTTGAACGAATGTGTGTCTTTTCTACTAAAAAAGATTTTCCAAAATGCATCTATATGATTTATTAAGATTTGTTTCTATTTCTTTCCATTTAAAATACCTGAAATAATATTTAGGGTACATTGGTCCACGAAAACAGGAGAAAGATATCAACTCAATATTAGAAACTGCTTCATCAAGGAGAAAAAGTACATTTTTAAATGTTAATTGTTTAACGTTGAAAGTATATTTGGCGGTTTTTGGCGATTTCTGACAATTGATTTGGCGATAGAGGTACGACCTGGGTCTCAGGTCGATATTTCAAGGTGTTGGAAATGGAATGAAAAACTTTCTATACCCCCATCCTTGAGGTGGAAGTATAAAAATGATAAACAAAGTTCTATCAGCAACATCTTTCATATTGTTTGTGCACTAAATTGTGATAGAAAAAATTGTTAGTTAGAACTTTTTTTTACCAAATTTAGTACGATGTGATATATAGATCAATTTATTAAAAATTGTTATTTTAATGTCGCAATTTCTTGTAATTCAAAAATATGATTTTTGTTAAAAACAGTACTGTCCGGGTCGTGCGAACACTGGCTCGAATGAACTTCTCGTTCATATGAACAGCTAATTTTTTTCCATTAGATACTTCAAAGAGTGTCAAATGCAATCCTGGATAGAGTGATCATTGGTGAAAATTTGCATCACAAAATACCAAAAAGTCTGTCCTGTTTTGGAAAACGGTGCCTGCTAAAATAGAAAACAACTCCGGTGAGCAAAAACATAAAACTCTAGAATTATATTCATGACATTGATGCCACCGGAATTCATAAACTAAAGTCGTTAAGGGTGTCTTTATTTAAGACTGAGTAACTAAGCTGCGATAACAAAACAGTATAAATATAAATAATTGTTCGCATTGTCTTCAATAGCAATCTAAAGGTGTCTGTATCAACATAATTTTGCAAAAATAATTTTATATTGACATTTTCGACATAGCCTGTGTTGACGATCGACCATATGATCGACATCAGCTGATGCTGGCTTGTGGAAGATCGGCATCATCGGATGCACATATGACATAGCGTGACATCCACATACAGATGGCGTTATTGTTTGTTTTTATGTTTGTCATAGTTGTTTGTGTGTACTTCGTACGGAGCAGCAATACGTGCTGAAATAAAATATTAAAATATATTTGTGTTGTATTATTTTTTATAAATTGTCTCCTCTAGACTCCGTCTAGGGGAGACCAACAGTTCCATTATCCTGATGGAACCCTGTTCATGGTCCTTCGTAACCACCCTCGATCGAAACTAGTGATAATCTGCAGTGCGCGTTAAGAAGTGTCGGCATATCCATCCAAATTAATTAAATAAAATGTCATTACGTGACATGGTTCTACGAGCCAACTAAGTTCCCCGTCACCATACCATTGTTGTCACTACGTGAAGCAAGGCTTTACGAGCCAGTGACGGTGAATAAAGCAAATATACGTTGTTTCTCTCTACACGACTCTACGAGTCATTATTCAGAGATATAGGAAGAAATAGCCCAAGTCGTCAAAGGATTACGCAGTCACGGTAGCATCTACCACATAACCATGTACTTTGATTTACAAAAACAATGTACACAACCACACAGTATTTCAAGCACAACAATAACAACTACAATGTAAGCGGCGTCATCATCATTTCGCACTAGTGCAAGGAGGCCGGCATGTTGACGATCGACCATATGATCGACATCAGCTGATGCTGGCTTGTGGAGATCGGCCATATGATCGACATCACCTGATGCACATATGACCTACCGTGACATCCACATACAGATGGCGTTATTGTTTGTTTTATGTTTGTCATAGTTGTTTGTGTGTACTTCGTACGGAGCAGCAATACGTGCTGAAATAAAATATTAAAATCTATTTGTGTTGTATTATTTTTTATAAATTGTCTCCTCTAGACTCCGTCTAGGGGAGACCAACAGTTCCATTATCCTGATGGAAACCTGCTCAGCCTGGATAACTAGCCAGTATAAGTGGAGTTTATGGCTATCGGAGGTAAGTCCAAAACTGTCAAAATAAAATTACTTTTTGTTTTTGCAAAATTTGTTATGTACAGAAACTACTGTAAAAGTCCACACTGAAATTTACAGAGTATTTAGAACATAGATGTCAGTGATGCAGGGTCTTTAAACACCCTTCAATATTGTTTGAAAAGAAAATTGCATATTTTCTTAATTTTTATTTTTTGAGCTAAAAGCAAAACAATTTCTCAATGTCTTTCACACAACATAAGTCATGACTGGTTGAATAAATCTGAAACCCGATTCGAGAATTTATCGTTGGTTTTACATGTAAGTCGTATGTTGTTGTTGATTAAGCATATTTTTGTAATTACCCAACGGGAAAATGAACTGTCTCAGGACAACTTATATGAAGGGTACCGGTCCCTTTTCGATGGGTTTGTCATTGGAGGGGTGAATTGACCTCCTGTGGTATGTCTTGAACATGTCTGCTGTCTGTTCTAAACTTAAAACCGGTCTCAAGGGACTTGACCTGGATCCGGTCTCAAATAAATAATTTTTAACGAATATGTGCGAGATTAAGACATATTTTCCGGATTTTGCATTTATTTTATTAATATTCGACAATATATCTTATTGTATGTATAAAAATATACAATAGTTTTATTATTATTATATAAAGGGTGGTTAAATTGTAAGAGCCGATGTTGAAAGTGATCGACGCCAAAACGTCAAGTTTTTTTTCGCATTTCATTTGACATTTCTCAATTTCAGACCAACTCAGTTTGAACCATGGATAGATACTCAATCGAGAAACGCGTTAAAGTTTTTCAGGCTTATTATGAAAATGGGCGTTCAAATTAAAATGCAAAATTCAATTTCAAAGAAAATCATCTTCAGTGATGAGGCACATTTTCACCTCAGTGGATTCGTCATTAAGCAGAATTGCCACATTTGGGCGAATGATAATCCAAGAGTGATTGTCGAAAAAGAGTGATTGTTTGGTGCGAAGATATGAATGTGGACGATATGTGGTTTCAAGAGGACGGTGCCACTTGCCACACAGCTAACGAAACAGTGGCTCTTTTGCGCGGCAAATTCAATGGCCGTATTGTCTCACGTGGTGGCGATGTCAATTGGCCGCCAAGATCACGTGATTTGACACTGTTGGCCTTCTTTCTTTTGGGTTATTTGAAAGAAAAGGTAAACGTCGATAAGCCAGCAACAATTCAAGAGCTAAAAGGTGAGACAATTCGGCACATTAACGGCATAGAACCTCAATTATGCCTCAGCATCATCGAAAATTTGGACATTCGGATGGAAGTGTGCCGACGAGGTCGCGGCGGCCATTAGATATTTTGTTCCATACATAATTGAACCATACCAATATTATCATAATGAAAAGAAATGACAATAATTTCCTAAATAATTTGTGTTTTATTTAAAATCAACATCGGCTCTTAATATTTAACCACCCTTTACATATGAAATGAGAAGTGTGTTGACAAATTATTCACACTTTGGGACCAGTTCTGTGAAATATCCATTTATAGCAATTGCCACCAATTTCCCGTGGGGTATTTACAAAGATCGGTTTAACCAGGTTATCAATAAAACAATAATCACAAACAATTTCTTTGGAAACTTCAATTTTCCTTTAAACCGGAAGCCGTATATTAGATTCACCTTAAAATTATAAATTTGGCGTTATGACGGTCTTCTCGCCAATCATCGATATGTAAGAATTTATTTACTTCTATTCCAGATACTCTTCCCCTCTCCTCCGCCCTTATCCTTCTTCACTTATACTCATACTAATTGTCTTCCGTTAGTCATTAGCATTTAGAGGGACAGTAGTTAAAATTCTAGAATTCATATCCCAACCAGAATTTGCCATATTAGCATGATTTTCATGTAGGCGCCCATTCGTCACATGAACTGTGACAATTTGCACTTCTACTCTAGAGCCTTCAAGTAGCCGAATTCTATCGCACAAGAAAAATCTGTCCACCCTAAAGTTGACGCCAAACGACGACAAAGGAAAACACATATCTTGGTATTTGCATAAAAATTCCCTTAAAAAAACAATTTAGCTGAAATGCTGCTACATCTTTCCCCAAAACTACAAAAAACAAAAACAAAACGAAACGAAACGAAAAAACAAAAGTAGGAAGAAGCTCGAAAACAGCTTCTTTAACACAATGCCAACGACAACAAAAACAGGAGCAAAGGACAAATAACATGTCATTGTTCTGTAGTACATTATTACTATGGCCAAGGACGAATTCATAAAAATCCCAAAAGCAAGAAGCAACAAAGAACATTTCCTTGTAAAATATAGTTTTTTTACAAAACACACACACGCACACATCCACAGCAATATAATTAAGGGTCGTTGAAAAGGGTTTCTAGCGCCCCAAAAGTTTCAAAAGAAGCTACAGCTGTTGGGTTGGTATCCTTTTCGCCTTTTTTTTACCCTCCACCTCCAGCATGGGGTGGTAGTCGTAGATCGGTTGGGATTGAAACTGGACGAAATCGGCTCAAAGGGAAAACATTCTCTCTCGCAACGATTAAAAATACCCATAATAAACCTTAATATTTTAGAGTATTTATATATCCCTATCCCTATTAATATTATAAAACCTTAGTGTAAGTCTGTCTGTCTGTTTGTTTGTTCCGCAATCACGTGTAACCGGCTGAACCGATGTTGTTGAAATGTTCAGTACAAATAGATGCAGGTCTGGAAGGAATTTTTAAAAATTTTCTCTGTGGGCGGAGGGGGCGTAGCAATAGTGTTTTTGAGAGCTAGAAGGCTGAAAATTGGAACGTATATATTACTGACCACGAGAATGATAAATATGATGCCGAAATTTGGATTTTCGTTTCGTGGGCGTTGGGGCGTGGCAAAAGTGTTTTTGAGAGCTAGAAGGCTGAACATTGGAACGTATATATTACTGACCACGAGAATGATAAATATGATGTCGACATTTGGATTTTCATTTTGTGGGCGGAGTGGGCGTGGCAAAAATGTTTTTGAGAGCTAGAAGGCTGAACATTGGCACGTATATATTACTGACCACGAGAATGATAAATATGATGCCGAAATTTGGATTTTCATTTTGTGGGCGGAGTGGGCGTGGCAAAAGTGTTTTTGAGAGCTAGAAGGCTGAACATTGGAACGTATATATTACTGACCACGATAATAATAAATATTATGCCGAAATTAGGATTTTCATTTTGTGGGCGGAGTGGGCGTGGCAAAAGTGGTTTTGAGAGCTGGAAGGCTGAAAATTGGTACATATATATTACTGACCACGAGAATGATAAATATGATGCCGAAATTTGGATTTTCATTTTGTGACCGGAGTGGGCGTGGCAATAGTGTACTTTGAGCTAGAAGACTGAAAAATGGAATGTAAATATAACTCTGACCACGATAAAGATCAATTTGATGCCGAAATTTGCATTTTCGTTTCGTGGGCGTTGGGGCGTGGCAAAAGTGTTTTTGAGAGCTAGAAGGCTAAAAATTGGTACATACAGGGTTGCCCATATTCGACGGACCCATCTGGCAACGCCATAACATTTTGCCAGAGATGTCAGATCGCTTAATGACATACCGCGTTTGAAGCGTCAGTCCAAGCAGATTTTTACCATGCAACAATACACGCCACGCGAGCGCTCTGAAATAGTTGAAATTTACATTCAACAGAACAAGTCAATTGTGAAAACTCAACGTACTTTTAAAATATTAAAAAATGTGAGAAGTGCGCCTTCTAAGAACACCATTAAGCGTTTATACGAAAATTTTTCGACTGGTGAGGCTCTTTCTAATCCGAAGAGGCCAAATAAAAGTCGACCAAGGCGATCGGCCGAGAATATCGCTGCCGTACGAGCCAGTGTTGAGAGGTCCCCAAGAACATCCCAAAAACGCCGTTCTCAGCAGCTGGGCATGGCTCGGTCCACTTTACAACGGATTATTCGCGTTGATTTGCATTTGTTCCCGTACAAAATTCAATTGACGTAAAGATTGTTGCCTGTGTTTTCTTTGATTTTTTTTAAAAAAAAACATGGGTCCGTCGTATATGGGCAACCCTGTCTATATTACTGACTACGAGACAGATAAATATGATGCTGGATTTTGAATTTTCGTTTGCTGGGCAGCTGGGCGTGGCAATAGTGTTTTTGAGAGGTAGTAGGCTGAAAATTGGTACATATATATTACTGACCACGAGAAAGATCAATTTGATGCCGAAATTTGGATTTGGGCGTGGCAAAATCGTTTTTGAGAGCTAGAAGACTGAAAATTGGTACATGTATATTACTGACCACGAGAATGATAAATATGATACCGAAATTTGGATTTTCGTTTAGTGAGCGTGGCAATAGTGTTTTTTAAGCTAGAAGGCTGAACATTGGAACGTATATATTACTGACCACAATAAGATCAATATGAAACTTGATTTTAATTTTACCATTTGTTTTTTTGCCTGGCGAAGCGGGCGGGGTTCAGCTAGTAGTATTTTTTATTTTTCACAATATGTCTGCTTGTACTTACCAGATATTGGGTGTGCGCATTCCCCCTATAACAAAAACGTGCACAATAAAGTGATTTTTATTCGTAGGGTGTGAAATGGGGCGAAAAGGGATAAAAATGGTACATATAAAATGAATGTGTGTATATTCCTCTAATTGAGTAGATACATAATATAAAAGTATTTTTCCAAATTCTTACTTTTAAGGGGTAAAATGGGAATAAAGGGATAAAAATGGTACCAACCAAACGACTGTACCTAAAATAATGAAATACGGTGTATACACTCCTCCGATTGCATAGACACGTAAAATAAAGGAATTCTTGAAAGTCGTAATTTTTGGGCTTAAAAAGGGTATACAAATTGTACCAACCAAATGACCGCAGCTAGAGTCTTGAAATTCTGAGTATACGTTCCTCCGTAGCCACGAATATAAAAGTTTTTTCCAAATTCATACTTTCAATGGTTACAGAGGGATAAAAATAGAACGAACTAAACGACTACAGCTAGAATGATGAAATTCGGAGAAAGACGTACTCTTAAGGGGCTAAAATATGAAAAAGCGGATACAAATGGTACCAACCAAATGGTACCAACCAAATGGATTCATGGAGTTCGGTGTATACATTCCTCTGGCTGCATAGACACGCAAAATAAAAAGATTTTTCCAAAATAGTACATTTTACTTTTACGGCAAAAATTTGTTGAATCATGAAGTTAGGCAATTTTGCAATTTGTACCTTGTACAACTGCAGCACCCACTATCTACCAATATTTATGGTATTTAAGCTTTTTGAAAATATAAATATAAGAATATTTATTTTTTGAATTGAATTGACTTGAAGTATTATTTCGATATGTAAACTTATTGGTAGCCTTGTCTAAGCGTGGTTTAAATCGACAGACTCTGTGGAATGCAATCCATGGTGAAGGGTATATAAAGTTCGGCCCGTAACTTAACGCCGTTTTTACTTGTTATCCCTTCCTTGTGTATTGTGCATTTGCGCAGTCAGAGGTACGAAGTTCGAATTTCATTATTCCTGCCGAAGCCGTTCGATTAGTACCATTTTTATCCCTTTTCCTGAAAGTATGAATTTCGAAAAAATCATTTGCGTGACTACACAGTCGTGCGTATACCCAAAAATTGCATGACTCCTACTGCAGTCGTTTGGTTGGTACCATTTTTATCCCTTTTTTTCCAATGTTACCCCTAAACGTATAAATATCGAATATTAGGCGTTTACACCATTAGAGGAATGGACATTTCAAATGCCAAGCTTCTAGCTCGTGTCGTACGGTTCGTACCATTTTTATCCCTTTTTGCCCTATTTCACACCATAAAAGTATTTGACACGTACTCACGCTATAAAAGGAGTGTACGTTAGAGCGTACCAGGTTACAAGTAAAAAAAAAAAAGTTCGCCGTACACCTTCGAATATGAAGTATTATTGAAAGGTAGTTTCAAAAAAATTTTTTTTATTTTTTTATGCCGAACGTAGGGGTCGCGCTTTTACATTTTTCTATATAACTTCTGCATTTATAAACGGATTTTAAAGTGTGATACATCGATGTTTTTGTCCGATTTTTTTGTCTTTGAAGTCATTGAGCTCAAACATGATTCATGATTTTATGCGAGCTTTAATTTTCGATTATTAGAGTGGTACATTAGGGTAGTAGCAACTGAGAAATGATGGGTAAGTACCAGAAGGGGGTGCTTGAGCTCAATGACTTCAAAGACAAAAAAATCGGCCTCGTCGAGACAAAAACATCGATGTATCACACTTTAAAATCCGTTTATAAATACAAGTTATATAGAAAAATGTAAAAGCGCGACCCCTACGTTCGGCATAAAAAAATAAATTTTTTTTTTTTTAAACTACCTTTCAATAATACTTCATATTCGAAGGTGTACGGCGAACTTTTTTTTTGAGGTACGCCCTAGTGTACGTGCCAAATTGAATATAAGACAGACTTTTTCAAAAAAATGCCTTAATACTAGGGTGTATTTTCAGTTCTATAAACTCCACCCTATGTTGAACTTCTGATTCTTTTCCTTCGAAGAATGTGCCCTATCACCTATGGCCCACTATGCTAATGTGCTTTGGCTTCCTGCCGGCCGTCCATGCACATAGACTGAATTGTGAAATTGCCAATACTAACTCTCCGCCATCCGGAACACATATATACATACATACATATATTATGGTCATCGGTGAGGGAGACTAGGCAAATGGATACGCCTGAAATGCTCGTGGGGACTAATTGTGGTTTTCTGGCCATTTCTGCTGTGCCAGGCGTATTTTTTGTGCGTTTAGCATTTTGTCCGACTTTTGCTATTGTCGTTGCTGTTGGTGTTGCCGTTTTGTTTTCTTATCTTTGTGTAAACATACGAGTATTAGTTAAATTACCCGTCTGTATGTTGTCTGAATGTTTAATATTTGAGGCCTAAATTGCTCGATTAACAGACATGCAATTGTGTTCGGGGTGAATTTTATTTCTGCACCTCTTCTCCGTTCCATCTAGGGTAAATTTTTAATCACCTTTATTTTGGAGACAGTTTTTATTTTGTCGGTAAGTTGTGGCAAAAGTTTACTAATTTATGTTTTTAATTGTTTGAGAAAAGGGCACTCGTTGTAACAAAATATAAACGTAAGAGATGAATTTATTTTCTGAGTTTACTTGAATTTGTATTCGGCTTCGAGACCATTCTGTTTCTTACAAATAGAAACATTGAGAAAAAATCGATGCATTGCATTTGGTTAAGATAACCTTATCAATGGTGTATGCTACGTCACCAATCCCAAATCAAAGTAAATAAACAGTAGACAGACATGGGACAATGACAATGAGAATTACTTTGTTTTTATATTCTTCGAATTATTTGTATAGTGCCTTAAGGCACTACACTAAATTTGAAAAAGTTTTTTATTCTTTTACATTATACGCACATATATACAATTTACGACAATATTTCACTAAATCAAGTTTTGTTGCATTTCTTATTTTGCCATTCCGTTTACAATACCTTGAAATATCCATCGGAGGCCACATAAACTATATATATATATAAACTATATATATATATATATATATATATATATATATATAACGATTTAGTCATGCCCATCTGTCTGTTGAAAGCACGCTAGGGGATTCAAATTTTCCACATATGCATATTTTGAACTTGCTGAAATAACGCAATACTTTGAAAAAAAAAAACAGCCGTAATTTCTTAACCTATGGCCGCCCCACTCTGAATTTTTGATATTTTGTAGAGAATAACATAAGCTAAAATACAAAACAAAATAAAGAAAATTAAAGATATGTTTTTCAGGATATCCAAGGATTAAAATTATTTTTAATTTTTGGAGTCCTTGAATCACGGACGTTCATATTTTCGTACATATTCGGAAAGAGGAGGTGTAAATCTGTCATACGAGGTCAATTTCGTTAAAATCTGATGACGCGATCCAAAGTTATGATATCGATAAGGAAGCCATCTCTCCCAAAAAACCCCCGAGATAACCAACTTTGGCCCATTGTAAAACTTAAACCACGTGCTATTTTGAGCTACGGTAAATGGTACATTTCCCGCAAACACTATTAGAATGTATGTTGCAAATTTCATCAAAATCGATGATGGTCGAAATCCATGTTGGGTCGAACTCTTGTGGAATTACCCTCGCCCTACTTATGAAAACAATAACATTTCAGAAATAGTGTAAATTTCATAATATCTTATTTATAACATCAAATCGAATTGAAAAAATGAAATACAATTTATTCTTTCTGGATATTTTTTGAATACTTTGACCGGTCCAAAAAATCGAATAATCCAAAAAATGTGAAATTTCTTAAATTTTCCATTTTTCCATTTTATTTCACTAAATAAACAATTATTTTGTGTTTGTAGCCTCATAACACAGCATTTAATGTAGTAGTAGCAATAAAAAACAAGTAAGGAAAGGCTAAAGTCGGGCGGGGTCGTCTATATGATACACTCCACTTTCTATCCAAATACAATTCAATTCGGTGAAAAAGTGATAATGGGAAGGATTTTTGCATCCTTTAAATGTATGTTTTTGACAAAAACTGTTAAATCGAAAAGGACATTTGTATGGGGGTATATTGAAATGTGGAACGAACTAGGTGAAATATAATATGTATAGTTTGGCCAAAATCGGTTAAACATTTGGGAGCAACATTTGTATTTGCGCTATATCTAAATCTGAACCGATTTTACCCACTTTCTGCATAAGTGTCTCTAGTTGGATTATAAGATGTTGTGCCAAATTTAAAGAAAATCGGGTACAATATGTGGTTTCTAGAGCGAACAAAGTCAAATCGGGAGCGACATTTGTATGGGAGCTATATCTAAATCTGAACCGATCTTACCCACTTTCTGCATAGGTGTCTCTAGTTGGATTATAAGATGTTGTGCCAAATTTAAAGAAAATTGGGTACAATATGTGGTTTCTAGAGCGGAAAATGTCAAATCGGGAGTGACATTTGTATGGGGGCTATATCTAAATCTGAACCGATTTTCCTCAAATTAAATAGCGTTCGTCCTTGATCCACAAAACTTACTTGTGCCAATTTTTGTTAAGATCGGACTATAATTGCGACCTGTAGTTTGATTACAACAATAGATGGATAGACGGACAGTCAGACGGACATTGCTAAATCGACTCAGAAAGTGTTTCTAGGTCGATCGGTATACTTAACAATGGGTCTATCCCGCTTCCTTTTGGGTGTTACAAACAAATGCACAAAGCCATAGTACTCTCGTGGAGTGTATAATTATCACAAAAATAAATACATATATGAAAATGTATGCTACGCTGTGGTACGCTGCTATTATTTTGACCGCAACTGTACGTAATCAGTTTACCTCAATGCATACATTGCTTATGTTGCATATACCCACACTCATATACAAGGGAATAATGATTTTGTGTATTAGTTTTTAACACCCAAAAGCAAGCGATATTGCCCCATCATTTATTACACCAATCGATTTAGAATCAATTTATTTATGCAGTGTCACATTTAAGTAATGTCGAAGGCCTGCAAACTTCAAGTAATACTATAGACATACATACATATATGCATACGATTAGCCTCTGGCGTACTTAACGTCCGCTTTTTTTGATACATATAAATAACAAATTGAAATACGAAAAATTCGTTTAGAAAATATTGTTTGCAATAAATAATTATTTAAGTTTCTTTCTAATACAATGCGATTCTGGCAAATATGTTGCTGGGCCTATTATTTTTCAGACTGTATCTGTTCTATATATGGATGTATCATCAAAGCCCCGCAGCATTATTAAAATCAGATCAGTATCAATTAAGAAAAATCCAAAATTTAGAGTGAACCCAAATCGGATTTAACTTACAATAAATCTGCCATGTAGTCAACCTTTTCTGGGATATATGTGCTATGTGTGCACAGTATATGTTCATATATATATATATATATATTATACATGTGAATGTGGATGTGCTTTCTTACTTTAGGAGCTAAAATGTCAAATAAACGACCAACTAAAGGTAAAATACAATAAAAGTGCTGCGTAAATAACATCAGACACAAAGTGAAAACAAAGAGAGAAAAACAAACAACGAACAAACGAATGAATAAAGAAAAACACACACACACACACATTTCCTTTTTTGTCTGTTTCATTTCATTTCCTCTTCCATTTCATTCTATTTTGCAGTAAGTACAGCTTTAATTTTAAAAATTTATAACCGAATTTTTATAAAGTGAAATACATACTGTCATTGCCCTGCTGTAGGTTACAAAGACCACTAACCACCGCCATTACCTCCCCACTGCCGCCCCCGCTCGCTCCATCAGCTTGTGGATGGCTAACATCAACTTTTACATTTTTGTGGTTTTTTAAATGGTCTCTCGTATTTTGCTGTCGTATCCTTTTGCATCATTTCACATCCTGACCCAACATTTTTCTGTTAATACTTTCAACACATCCTCAGCCAAACAACCTTCCCACCCACACATCCGTCCTGCATTCTCTATGCCAACCCCTGCCAATCACATAAACGGCAAATGCCATGGGTAGGACCGACCGACCGACCGACCGACCAAGCATGTATTTTTTTATTATTCTTTAGGTTGTTATTGTTGCTGCCTTTGGAAAACTTAAATATGCACAAAATAACCCAGTTTTATTAAGGAGAGCCAAACCCTTGATGGACAACAACAACAACAGCTACAGTTACAGCAAGAACAGAAAAACAACAACAGCAGCAAAAAAATCGTGCAGACCAAAATTCCTTACCCCAATAATCATGTGTTATTATGATTGTTATCCTTTTTTCTAGGAGCAAACGTATGATTTGGCCAACATAACCAAAACCCAAACAAACCAAAACGAACACCAACAACACATGTAGATTGTACATACAGTGTGCATGGGAAGTGTGCATACACCAAACATTTTCGAATTTATGTAACAGTGGTTTGTTTTAGGGTTGTGCACAACATTTTCCAATATATTGTTGTGTCCCAAACTCGAAAACAATATTAATTAAGTTAAAAATTATTAAAATTTTAATTTTCGTCAAGATAACTTTTCTATAATTTTGGTTGTATAATTATCACTCAGTTGTAAATTATAATTATTTTCATGCAAAAAACAAGTAAGGAAGGTTAAAGTCGGGCGTGGCCGTCTATATGATACCCTACACTTAGTCATTAAACAAAAAAATGTAGGATATAAAAAGGTCATTACATTTGAACCGGGTGATATACGATGCAGCTATAAGAGGAGAATATACTACAAATTCCATACCTCTATCTGTATTTGTAAGAAAATTTGAACACAAACTTTGAATGGGAGCTATATACAAATCTGAACCGATCTGACACATGTTTAGCGAAGGTTTTACAGTTGAAATATTAGACGCTTTCCCAAATTCTATGGAGTGTTAATTATGTGGTTTCTAGAGCGGAAATAATCAAATCGGGAGCTATATATAATCTGAACAGATGTGACCCACTTTCGCTATAGTAATTTCTATTCGAAACATTAGCTGATGTGCCGAATTAGAAGAAAATCTGTTCAAAATGTTATTTCTAGAGCGGAAATAATCAATTCAGTAGCGAAATTTGTAATGAAGCTATATATATATATATATATATATATATATATATATATATATATATATTAGACCGGTCCTTATTTCTTTTTTTTTTTGAATTCGTATGACGGCAAGCGCTAAAACTACTCTATAAAAATTTGAGCATGATTGGACAATTTTTAGGCGTGCCCCCGCCAACAATTGTTTGTCATTAAAGTTAGTTACTATCATATAGGGGAAATTATCACCTTTGGTGCTTTTTTTGACATAACTCGAGAACCACTAGTCCGATTTTGTTTAAATAAATTGAAAAATAATTAAGAATTACAATTCCTTTAAGATGTGTATATATAGCGTTTTTCTATATAATCAACAGTTTAGCCGGTAAAAATAAATGTATGAAGAAAATAAATATTTTTTGGAAGAAAACAAGTGCTACAAGTTTTATTTTATAATTTAAGAATAGTTGGCTTAAATTTAAGAGAAAGTTCTAGATTAGTTGTTGCTGAGGTCAGCACGTTTTGGCAAAAAGCACGAATTCCAACACACCATGAAAAACACTGAATTGAGAAGCTGGAAAAATTATACAACAAGTGGAGAGATATTACAAAGCATCATGGTCGAAAAACAGAATGTCAAAACAGGAAAGAAACTGAATTTCAAGATAAATTAGATGATTTATTCGATATCGCACATGCAAACGCGTTTGAATTAATTAAAATACAAGAAGACAAAGAGTTCTTAAAAAAGCAACGAGAAAAAGGAAGACCAGGTTGTATGCTAGGAACGGATAAAATTGTAATGCAGAAAGAAAAGCGAGAGGCAGTCCAGAAAGAACAAGAAAACCAGCGTCGAATAAAAGAAGATGAACGAAAAGAGTTATATGAACAACAGATTCAAAGAGGTATACAATTAAATATTCTATCTTTTAAGCAAATCAGAATTATTGTTGTAAAAGAGGTATGATTGACATTGACGACGAAAACGATATTGAAGTTGTAGCATCAACATCAACATCTGTATCAAATCCAAATCCAGGTACATCAGGTATCTCCAGAGGTAAAACAATTTTTTTTACACCAAGACTGCTTTCAACTTTGGATAAGTGGAAAATCACTGATGGTGCTGCAGTTCATATCCTAAGCGCAACTGCTGACGCGTTGGGCTATGATATCGAAGATCTTATACTAAATAGATCATCAATTCGTCGAATGCGTCAGAAGCATCGTGCAACAACAGCACAAAACATTACAGCAAACTTTGATGTAAGTACTGTAATGTGGGTTTTCCCTATGCTTCTTTTTTATGTTTTGAGTATAAATTAAGAAACATGAGTTTTTATTTGCAGATTCCACGTAGTTTTGTTTTGCACTGGGATGGTACAATGTTACCAGAAATTAGTGGCAGGGAAAAAGTTGACCGCTTGCCAATCATAGTCTCATCTCAAGGTATCGATAAACTACTTGGCATTCCAAAGTTAAAATCTTCGAGTGGAAAAGAAATATCAGATGCCGTGTTTAATTCAATAAATGAATATGAAATGCTTGATCTAGTTCAAATAATCTGCTTCGACACAACTGCTCATAATACAGGAGTTCAAAGCGGTGCTGCTGCTCTGCTTGAAGGAAAACTAGGTCGCGATTTATTATATTTTCCCTGCAGACACCATATTTACGAGTTGTTGATCCGTAAAGTGTTTGAAATTAGAGTGGCTACTACAGCCGGTCCAGAAGTGCTAATTTTTAATCGCTTTAGCAAATACTGGATTAATATTGACAAATTAAATTACAAGAGTTGTTTAGAAGATGAACACATTATTACAGTATTGACTGCTGAAGAACGTGGAACAATTTTAAATTACTGTCTAGATAACTTAAAACAAGCTCATAGCAGACGCGACTACAAAGAATTATTGCAATTCGTTGTCACTTTTCTTGGTGGTACGGTGCCGAATTTTAACACCTTTCGTATACCTGGTGCAACTTCTCATGCTCGATGGATGTCAAAATGTATTTATGCACTTAAAATGTATTTGTTTCGTAATGAATTCAATATGACCAACCAAGAGTTAAACGGTATACGTAGTGTCTGTCTGTTCGTAGTTCGTATTTATGTAAAAGCCTGGTTTGGATGCACTAAAGCAATTGAAGCACCAAATCAAGACTTAAATTTAATTAAAAATATTATGGCTTATCCTGAAAGGGATATAGCTCTTGCTTTGCTACAAAAAATCAGCAATCATTTGTGGTATTTGTCGGTCTTTCATTCTTCGATCCTAATGTAAGTGTTGCAATTAAAAAAATGGTTCAGGCAATTAATGTTGAAGCAAATTCAAGCGAATAATAACTAATCCAACAAATATCGGCACATTTGCGCAAAAAGATTTAAGCGATTTTGTAAATTCCAATACACACGCATTCTTTGATCGTTTAGAAATTTCAAAAGAATTTTTGCAAGTCGATCCATCGGATTGGAATGAAAGATTTGACTACGCTCACGGATCACAAATTTGTAAAAACCTATCTGTAGTGAATGATGCAGCTGAAAGAAGCGCCAAATTCATTACAGATTATAATAATAAATTAAAATACTATTAATGTTACTATGAGTATGTAATTAATAAAAATATTTAAGTTTATTCTTAATTTTCAACTAAATGTAAATAAAATAAAAAATATATATTTTTTTGCCTTATTTCTCATAATAAAAACAACAAGTAAGAAGGCGTTAAGTTCGGCCGGGCCGAATCTTATATACCCTCCACCACAGAGTGCATTCCACAGTATTACCAGCAGATTAAAGGATGTCGACTTTACATAGAAGCACAGAACCATATTACGAAAATTGTGATATTTTTATGCACATTACTATATTTGTTTACTATTTCAAACTATAGTGTATACTTATGCGCACTGTTTAAAATCGACTACTATAAATAAATACAATGCTGTAATTGTGAAAGTGATCAAGCCGAAAATATTAGGCGATTGTCAGTCGCCATTAGAAAGAAACATTTTCAGATACAGACAAAGTGATAAGAAAAGTATAAATTTTAAAGATATCCCCATTCACCCCATTCTCCGGCCAAATGTACAAATTTCGAAAAAAAATCTTTTTCTAGTCTTCATAGTCAGAATGTATACACCGAATTTCATGATTTCAACTTCAGCGGTTTGGTAGGTTCCATTGTTATCCCTCTTTTTAATTATCTCCCTTAAAAGTACAAATTTCGAAAAATCCCTCTATTTTACGTGTCTATGCAATTAGAGGGATGTACACACTGAATTTCATCATTTTCATCATAGCTGTATTCGTTTAGTTGGTACTATTTTTATCCCCTGTAGCCATTGTATCCCTTGAAAGTACGAATTTGGAAAAACGTTTTATTTTTCGTGTCTACGCTGTCAGAGGAATGTATACTCCGAATTTCATGATTCTAGCTGCTGTCATTTGGTAGGTACTATTTTTATCCCCTTTTTCCATTTGAACCCCAAAAAGTACGAATTTTGGAAAGTTCTTTTATTTTACGTGTCTACGCAATCAGAGGAATGTATATATAGAATTTCACTATTCTAGGTTCAGCCGTTAGGTTGGTACTATTTTTATCCCTTTTGCCCCATTTAACCCCTATAAAGTACGAATTTAGAAAAAATACTTTTATATTATTTATCTACTCTATTAGAGGAATGTACACGCCAAATTCCGTGTTTCTATCTGTTGTCGTTTGAAAGGTACCATTTTTATCCCATTTCGCCCCCTATAAATAAAAATCACTCTATGGTGGCCTTTTATGCTATAAAGGGAATGCGCATTGCGAATATCAAGTAAATACAAGCTAGTATGTTCAAAAAACATGCTGAAATACACAAAATATTAGGGGTATTTTCAGTCCTTGTGAGGGAAAAATTTTTCCCTCTTGGCCGATTTCGTCCACTTTCAATCCCACCCGATCTACAACCATAAGACACATTTACGAAAAATTTGAACCTCCTAGCTCATTTCGTTCGGCCGCTATCGTGCTTTCAACAGACAGACAGACAGACAGACAGACGGACAGACGGACATGGCTATATCGTCTTAAAATTTTACCACGACCCAGAATATATATACTTTATGGGGTCTCCGATGAATATTTCAAGGTGTTACAAACGGAATGACAAAGTGAATATACCCCCATCCTGGAGGTGGAGGGTATAAAAAGGTGCTTGGGGCACGGCTAAAAATTATCCAATCGTTGTCAAATTTTTTTATGCTTTTTGGGACTAAAACGAAATTTTTAGCGCTTGCCGTAACATATATTCGAGAAAATAAATTTGTCCATATAAATAAGGACCGGTCTAATATATATATATATATATATATATATATATATATATTAGACCGGTCCTTATTTATATGGACAAATTTATTTAGACCGGTCCTTATATATCTGAAACATTTTCTAGAGCGTAAAGAGTCAAATCGGAGGAGACATTTGTATGGGAGCTATTTATAAATCTGAACCGATCTATACTATTTTTACCAGAGCTGTTTCTAGTAGAAATATACGGCGTCTTGCTAAATTGGAAGAAAATCTGTTGAAATATTTGGTTTCTAGAGCGGAAAAAGTAAAATCGGAAGCAAAATTTGTATGGGAGCTATATCTAAATCTGAACCGATTTGCTTCAAATTAAATAGCGTGCATCCTCATCACATAAAGCTTCGTTGTGCAAAGTTTCATTTAGTTCTAACAACAATTGCGACCTGATTTTTATACCCTCCACCTCCAGGATGGGGGTATATTCACTTTGTCATTCCGTTTGTAACACCTTGAAATATTTATCGGAGACCCCATAAAGTATATATATTCTGGGTCGTGGTAAAATTCTAAGACGGTATAGCCATGTCCGTCTGTCCGTCTGTCCGTCTGTCTGTTGAAAGCACGATAGCGGCCGAACGAAACGAGCTAGAAGGTTCAAATTTTTCCTAAATGTGTCTTATGGTTGTAGATCGCTTGGGATTGAAAGTGGGCGAAATCGGTCCAGAGGGAAAAATTTTTCCCTCACAAGTATTGAAAATACCCCTAATATTTAGAGTATTTCAGCATGTTTTTTGAACATATTAGCTTGTATTTACTTGATATTTGCAATTCGCATTCCCTCGACATTCTTTAATCTACTGGTAATACTGTGGAATGCACTCTGTGGTGGAGGGTATATAAGATTCGGCCCGGCCGAACTTAACGCCTTCTTACTTGTTTAGATTTCTTTGATTACAAGAACAGATGGACAGGCGGACGGACATCGCTAAATCGAAAGTGATTCTAAGTCGATCGGTATAATAAACGATGGGTCTATCTCGTTTCCTTTTGGGTGTTACAAACAAATGCACAAAGACATTATACCCTGCGGTGTTGGGTATAATTAAATGTTTTGCTGCTACAAAAAAGCCCAGGAAAACGTAAATTCGAAAAAAATATTTTATTTTCTAATAGCTGGTATCGTAACGAAGAAAACAATATATCGCTTTTATTCAAAAGTGGCTTGTTCTATAGGCGATAGTATAAAACAATAAAGCATAAATGATTTTTAATTTTAATTTTTAATTTAATTTAATTTTTACGTTTTTTGCTTCATTTTGTTTTTTATGTGTGTAGCAACTTTCACATTCACAGAATTGAAATCAGAAACATTAGAAAATATAGTTTTAGAAAAAACAAGTAAAACCGATGTTAAATTCGGCCGGGCCGGACTTTATATACCCTCCATCATGGTTTGCTTTCCACAGAGGCTGTCGATATTCGTAGAAATGCAGTAACATCACAGGAAAATGTAAATTATTTAAGACAACCAAACCAACACAAATAAAAAAATCATTTTATAAATAAATATAAAAATTTAATTATTTCAAACCACGTTTATAAGGCAAGTCTACAGATACGTTTACACTATATATATCGAAATAATACTTTAAGTCAACTCAAAAAATAAATATTCTTATATTTATATTTTCAAAATAGCTTGAATACCATAACTATTGGTAGATAGTGGTTGCTATAGTGGGTTGTATTTCCTTTCTATTTTTATACACTCCACGAGAGTATTATGTGTTTGTGCTTTTGTTTGCGAGATAGACCCATGTTAATTATACCGATCGACTTAGAATCACTTTTTGAATCGATTTAACAATGTCCGTCCGTCCGTCTGTCCATCTATTCTTGTAATCAAAGTACAGGTCGCAATTGTAGCCAGAACAAAATGAAACTTTGCACAACAAAGTTTTTCGGGATAAGGACGAACGCTATTTAATTTGAAGAAAATCCGTTCAGATTAAGATATAGCCCCATACGAATTTCACTCCCGATTTGACTCTTTTCACGCTAGATACCACATATTACAACATATTTTCTTCAAACTTGGCAAATCATCTTACATTTAACCTAGGAACACCTGTCGTGAAAATTAGTCAGATCGGTTCAGATTTCTATATAGCTCCCATACAAATTTCGCTCCCGATTTGACTTTTTCTGCTGCAGATACCACATATTTGAACAGATCTTCTTCAAAATTGGCAAAACATCTTCTATTTAAACTAGAAACACCCATGAAACACACCAAATGAGCCAGATCGGCTCAGATTTAGATATAGCCCACATACGAATTTCACTCCCGATTTGAGTTATGCCGCTCCAGAAACCACATATTTTAACAGATTTTCTTCAAATATGGCAAAATATCTTATATTTGCATGAGAAACACCCAGGATGAAAATAAGTCAGATCGGTTCAGATTTATATATAGCTCCTATAAAAATTTCGCTCCCGGCTTGATTTTTCCGCCCCAGATTTACATATAGCTCCCATACAAATTTCGCTCCTGGATTGACTTTTTCCTCCCCAGAAACTGAGTATTTTCACCGAATTTCTTCAAATTGAGCATAACACGTTATACTTGAACTGGAAGATTTAGTCACTTCATTTCAATTTAGTCACTTCATTCCATGTTTGGATATAGCCCCGATAGAGAGTGGTGTGTAGTGTAGCCCTTCCCCCAACTTCATGATTCAATCAATTTTTGCCGTAAAAGTAAAAAGTACGAATTTTGGAAAATTTGTTTATTTTGCGGTCTATGCAGTCAGAGGAATGTATACACCGAATTCCATGAATACAGCTGCGGCCATTTGATTGGTACCATTTTTATCCCCTAGATTTTCATCATTCTAGCTGTAGTCGTTTAGTTTATCGTCTATCCCTCTGTACTCATTGTATTTATTTTTCGCGTCTACGCAGTCAGAGGAATGTATACTCCGAATTTTATGACTCTAACTGCGGTCATTTGGTTGGTACTATTTTTATCCCCTTTTTCCATTTTAACCCCAAAAAGTACGAATTTCGAAAAATCCATTTATTTTACGTCTCTACGCAATCAGAGGAATGTCTACACCGAATTTCATTATTCTAGGATCTGCCGTTTGGTTGATGCCATTTTTATCCCTCCCTTAAAAGTACGAATTTGGAAAAAATGCGTTTATATTATGTATCTACTCGATTAGAGGGATGTACACACCGAATTTTGTGTTTCTAGCTGTTGTCGTTTGATATTTACCATTTGTATCCCTTTTTGCCCCATTTCACCCCTACGAATAAAAATCACTTTATGGTGCACGGTTTTGTTATTGGAGATTTCCCGCGGGAAAATTCCCGGGAATTCGGATATTTTTCATTTCCCGACTCCCGATTCGTACGGGAATCCCGCGGGAATTCAGTTGAAACTGTTACATATTTCTTTGCATATTCTTTCTATAATTTTCACAATAAAATTAAAACTGTTGTAGAATAATTTAGCTCATATCGCTCTTAAGTAGGTATGTCAAATATTGCAGTTGGATAACAAACTATTTTTAAACTGCGTTCGGATATACACCCAAAATCCACTTTTTCGGATTTTGCCTGTCGAACTCCATATGAAAAAATGTAAAATCCGGAAAAAGTAGATTTTGGGTGTGTATCCGAACGCCCAAAATAAATGAAATGAATGAATTGAAATTCTACACGAACGAATGATACCTGACGAACGACTCATAAATTGATTTTTTGTGACACTTTTAAAAGTTTTCGTCTTATGATTTAAAATTATAAAAGCTTTCGTTCATTTGTCAATCCGCAATATTGCCATCAAGATTTTTTGCATTTTTTTGATAATTTTATTCACAGAAAACCATAATTTTATGTGTAAAAGAAGGCAACCCTAACAACTGACTGAAAAAAATTATTTGTTTACAAAATACAAATTTCAAAACAGTTTGTGTAAATACATTTCGTAAGTTTGTTGTTCTAAATCGCAATATTTGTACCATGTGAAGGCACTTTGATTTTATAGATTGAAAATTGGAAATTAGGCGGAAATGATAGTTTTCAAAAAAATACTTAGAAGAGAAAAAAAACTGAAACTTTTTTTGTGAAAGGCACGTCGTAAAATTGTGAGAAGAATTTATTAATTTTGATTCCGGCTACAAGAAAAAGGGAAATTTGATTTCGGATAATTACCCCTGAAACGGAGAGTAATACTGGCCACATATATATTTCTTCAAGACGGTCGAACAATTTTGCTTATGTAGCGCGAGTCGTCATTCAAATCACCAGATTATCGGTTCTGCTTGCGGTTTGTTTCTGCGGCGAATCTCGAGCGTAATACCGCTGGAAACTTTATAGCAACATCCTAAATCGTGGTCCCACAGTTCAACGCCAAATCTAGAATTACTTTTTATGGGGAGTGGAATGAACTTGGGGCTATAAACATCATAACCCAGAAGATTAGTTGCACGGAGAAACTGCCTGAACCCTCATATTTAATCTCAAATTGAAATATCAACTAGGAAACCCGAATGTTCAAGGAATTTCCAATGGATTCTGTATTTGGACGATGGTATAGCCACAATTGTGGTTTATAAATATTGATTTAGTGGTTTATATATAATGCTCATTTTCATCTTTTATTTCATCGTATATAATTTAATTTTCTTTCTTCTTTGCCTTATTACCGAGTTTATATAATAATTTGACCCAAACTTTACCCACTTATAAAATATCAACCACGTAATTCAAATACGATGCAGCGATCGCTCCATTGGATGAATATTACAAGTAAGGCATAAGTTTTATGTATACATTTATGCCATCACAATATAACACAGACACATTTTTTTATTTCTTTGGGTATCATAAAAATAATAATAATTCTTAAATAGAATTAATCTTTCGCTCATTGTAACTATCAATTTAAATAGTAATTCATAAATAATTCTCTTGATGACATGATGATGACTTTTTGTTCAATCTAAATATTTAAATAAACTGTTAATTTAAATCATGATTCACTAAATCTTATTTAATGGACGAAACATAAGGACCTGCAGGATCATAATGATACCCTACATCATCTCTTTTAGTTCTCTACCTTCCTTCTTTCTCTATAAATTTGATTGTGTAACTAGTTGTCCCTGATCCACCCTCCAATGAGCATAGCCAGGTAAAATTGCTAGGACGGCGTGTTCGTTACAACCATTTGACCCTTTCTTACCGTGTGGAATAATGAAGGATGTTTGGTACGCGTATATACAAGGTGGCGCAAAAGTAATCCTCCTATCAGAAAATGCTATAAATTTTGCTATTGGCCCCTAATGTCAGTTCTGTTTTGACATTTGTGTAGTAAACACATGCAAAATACACGTTAATAAACAATGTTACGCTATACTGCTCCAGAACGCGGAATATTGGTGACTATTTATTTGACCAATAATCGGTCGGTGACTTTGGCACAACGTGAATTTCGTCGCAGATTTCCTAGCCGTCCAACGCCTACTGGTGAAACACTGCGACGTTTAGCCGCTCGCCTCGAAGAGACTGGCACAACACGAGATGCTGCCAGGCGTGGCAGACCCCGGAGTAGCCGTTTGCCACGCAAATGAGTATCAGTCTACGGTCTTTACAGCGAATTTTGGTACAAGATTTTAAGATGTTTCCGTACAAGGTCCAGACGGTGCATCAGCTGTTAGCTGCTGACCGCCAATCGCCATCAAGCCATCCTTAATCACCACCAACAGGAAGATGATCTTTCATCAAAAATAATCATGAGTGATGAGGCCCATTTCCATCTTAGCGGGTACGTAAATAAACAAAATTTACGCTTCTGGGGCTCTGAAAATCCGCGTGTAACCCACGAAGAGCCATTACACCCGCTCAAAGTCACTGTAAGGTGTGCTGTTTTCGCTGGAGGAGTCATCGGACCTTTTTTCTTCGAAGACGTCGCGGGCCAAACGGTTACTGTGAATGGTGAACGCTACAGAGCAATGATCAACGAGTTATTTTTTGCCGCAACTTGAGGAATTGAGATTGGAAAACATGTGGTTCCAACAGGACGGTGCAACGGCACACACTGCACGTGCCACTGAAGGATGCATTTCCCGGGCGCTTAATCTTCCGTTTTGGCGATTTGCACTGGCCAGCAAGATCGCCTGATTTGACCGCTCAAGACTTCTTTTTGTGGGGCTTTTTGAAGTCGCGGGTTTATGTCAACAAGCCTCAGACTCTTGCATCTCTTAAAGACAATATCCGCAAAGAATGTGAGGACCTATCGCCGGAAGGTTTGGCCAAAGTAATGGAAAATGCCATAAAAAGGGCTCAAATGACAATCAACTGTGGCGGCGGCCATTTACATGACATCATATTCTCGACTTGAAAAAAATAAAAGACCAAATAAAAATAATCCACAAGAAGAATCAAAGTTTTTCATTTTTTTAAATTACAGCCAAAAAACATCGGAAGGTTATTTTTGCGCCACCTTGTATGACGAATTTTGTTACATGAGTGAGGAATTTGTGCCAATCTGTGAAAAAAATGTTTATCTTACTTCGGTTGAAATATATACGTTAAGATATGACTGTATGTGTATTAATTCGTTACTTATAATAGAAAATAAAATTTCAATTTAAAAAACGTGCATTTCAACCATTTGTTCAACTCTTTTGAACGTACGCAAAAAGATTTTTCTAATCGTCCAGATTTCACATTTGTGACGGTTGACTTTGTGTTCTGGAAACCCAAAAATACAGAAAAGCAAACGGAAGCTTTTGTGTTTTACTCAAAAATTGTTCGTTAGTCCACATTTTCCAATACCATAAGAAATATATGATGAAGCCATAAATACATTGTCTGCTCTTATTTCAAATATACGCTTGCATATGCACATACATTTAACTAATTTTGAAACTTGAAAAGATATATGAATTGATCTCACATTGAACTTTATTATATAAATTCTGAAGCAGGTTCGTTGTGAAATACATATTTATTTTACTTTAATAAAATGTGTATGTTTCATTGGAAAGAATAAGTTTAACTCATGATAAACAATATGTTGATTTATATGATTTCCGGGATCCCGGGAAATTGAAAAAATAATTCCCGTGTCCCGGGAAATAAAAAGTACGGGAAAATGCAAACCCTAATAAAAACATACTTAAATACTCTCAAATATTAGGAATTATTATGGGTATTTGCATTCCTTGTGAAGGAAAATGTTTTCCCTTTGAACTGATTTAGCCCAATTGCAATCCCAACCGATCTACAACTATAAGACGCATTTATGACAAATTTGGAGGTGGAGGGTATACAAATTTTGTAATTTAAAGCCTGAGAGAATTCATCTTGTCAGAACTTTGATACCTTATGAGAATCATTTTTGTGGAAGATCTTAACCCTCTACCTCCTCTTTTTATGTGTTACACACGACTGCAATCATCAGACAATCTACGAGGCAGGATAACTTACACTTCCTGGCAGTGTAGCCCATACTCCAACCAATCTACCCTCAAGTTTGGAGCCGTCTGTGTAAAACTTGAGATAACGCCATCTACCAGGAATAACTTAATAAAGTTTTGTAGTTTCATAAAATCCAAATCAACCACTTGTATGTATACTTTACCGCTTCACTGTACAGATACATACATACACCTACATATGTACATATAAAATCATACATATTTATATTCTGCACACATGATTACATATGAATATACTTATTTTAAGGTTTCCAGCGTAAAGATAAACAATTTGTATCCGTTTTGTTGCCGTATGTTATCAAGGCAGACGATTGTGTTCTTATTGAATGCGAAGCCTGTTATTCTTATAGATTTCTGGTAAATCTGCCTTTTTAAAAGTGGATTAGGAGTTTTGTGTATTTTTTCTATTATTATTTAAAACAAAATTTTGTCATTTGTTTATAAATTCGTACACACACCCGAGGTCGAATTTAAAGCTTTGTATTTTATGCACTCCATTCACATATGCTTTGGGAAAGTACTCGTTCATCGTCCGTACAAGTAAGTCAAGTAAGTTTAGCCGATGAAAGTAAAAATCAATGGTACTTATCCTCTACACCAAACTGTCCCACAGGGTATTATGTCTTGGCAAGTACAAGTGTTTGTAAGATACGAAAGGAAACAGTATGAATCCAAAGTCATTTATAGTCATAGACATTATTGGTGACACTTTGAAAGAAAAGGACAATTTTGCGTGTCAGTTTTCCCCGTTACAACTTACTTTCCTTACTATAAGTGAGAAATAATAAAATTGTTTAAGAATTCATATTCTCTATATTCCATCAAAACGTCCCTCCACAATTAAATTACTTTCTCCTTTAGATGCCACATAGTACATTTTGATTAAATTTACCGTATAACTCTATGCATCAGCCAGGAATACCAGCAGCAAAATTTTATCACGTGGTATTATGTCTTTGAGAATTTGAAGAATATACGGATTGTTTAATATACTGATAGATAGAATCGCTTTCTAAATCGATTTAGGTATATCTAAAAAGTTGGTATGAATTCGCACAAAATTGTTACTGACAAATTAGTTATTTAAATTTTTAGTTCTTTTTACACCCTCCATCATAGGATGTTTTGTCATTCCGTTTGTAACACTTTGAAATAGCGAACTGAGACCCTATAAAATCTAAACGAAATGATCTAGGATGTCCAAATTTTCCCAGAATACGTCTAATAGTTGTGGGCGACATCAGTCAAGAGAGAAAATTGTATCCCTAACAAGGACATTAAATATCCATAATATTTCGAGTATTTGAATATGTCTGCTTATATTTACTTGATATTTGGTATGCACATTCTCCTTATAACATAAAGTGATTTTTGTAGGGGGTGAAACGGGACAAAAAGGGATAAAAATAGTACATATGAAACGAAAACAGCTAGAAGCACGAAATTCGTCGTATACATTCCTCCAATTGAGAAAATGCATAATACAAATGATTTTTTCGAAATCGGTACTTTTAAGTGGAAAATGGGAATAGAGGGATAAAAAAGGTACCAACTAAACGGCTATAGCTAGAATGATGAAATTCGGTGCGTACATCCCTTTCATTGCGTAGACACATAAAATAAAATGTTTTTTTAGAGAGTATTATGTCTTTGTGCATTTGTTTGTAACACCCAAAAGGAAGCGAGATATACCCATTGTTGATTATACCGATCGACTTGAAATCACTTTTTGAATCGATTTAACAATGTCCGTCTGTCTGTCCATCTATTCTTGTAATCACGATACAGGTCGCAATTGTAGGCCGAACCAAATTAAACTTTGCACAACGAAGTTTTTCGCGAAAGGACGAACGCTATTTAATTTGAAGAAAATCGGTTCAGATTTAGATATAGCTCCCATACGAATTTCACTCCCGATTTGACTCTTTTTACTCTAAATACCGCATATTTTAACAGATTGTCTTCAAAATTGGTAAAACATCTTATATTTGAACTAGAAACAACTGTGGTAAAAATGTGTTAAATTGGTTGAGATTTATATATAGCTCCCGATTTGACTTTTTCTGCTCTAGAAACCACATATTGTATCAGATTGTCTTCAGTTTTGGCAAAACATCTTATATTAAAACGAAGAACACCTGTGGGGACAATACGTCAGATCGGCTTAGATTTATATATAGCTCCCATTCAAATTTCGCTCCTAATTTGACTTTTTCAGCTGTAGAAACCACATATTGTACCCGATTTTCTTCATATTTGGCACAATATCTTATGTTTCTACTAGAAACACCCATGGTGAAAATGGGTCAGATCGGTTCAGATTTATATATCGCTCCTATACAAATTTCGCTCCCGATTTGACTTTTTCCGCTCTAGAAACCACATATTTTATCAGATCACCTTCAGATTTGTCAAAACAACTTATATTTAAATTAGGAACACTTATGGTAAAAATAGGTCAGATCGGTTCAGATTTATATATCGCTTATATACAAATTTCGCTCCCAATTTGATTTTTTTCCGCTCTAGAAACCACATAATGTATTAGATTGTCTTCAGATTTGGCAAAACATCTTAAATTAAAACGAAGAACACCTGTGGGGAAAATACGTCAGATCGGTTCAGATTTATATATAGCTCACATTCAAATTTCGCTCCTGATTTGACTTTTTCTGCTGTAGAAACCACATATTGTACCCGATTTTCATCATATTTGGCACAATATCTTATGTTTCTACTAGAAACACCCATGGTGAAAATGGGTCAGATCGGTTTATATATCGCTCCTATACAAATTTCGCTCCCAATTTGATTTTTTCCGCTCTAGAAACAACATATTTTATCAGATTTTTGTCAAATTTTCCAAAACATCTTACATTTAAACTAGGTGAAAATAGTGCAGATTAGTTCAGATTTATATATAGCTCCCATACAAATTTCGCTCGCGAATTAACTTTTTCAGAAACCACATATTTTCAGAGAATTTCTTCAAATTGAGCATAACACGTTATACTTCAACTAGAAGAACACATTGTGTAAGTGGGTCACATTTCATGCAAATATTCTTCTCGATTTAACAAATTGGGTCAGGTCATATCAGCCTATGATTAGGAAATATACAAAAATTCTTCCCGTTTTCAATTTTCTACCGAATTGAATTGTATTCGGATAGAAAGTGGAGTGTATCATATAGTCGACCCCGCCCGACTTTAGCCTTTCCTTACTGCTTTTAGTTCTTTTAAGGGGGTACAATGGGAATAGAGGGATAACAATAATGAAATTCAGTCTATACATTCGTCTGACTGCGTGGACACGCAAACTAAAAAGTTTTTCCAAATTCGTACTTTTATGGGTAAAATGGGAACATAGGGATAAAAATAGTACAACGAAACGACTCAAGCTGGATTAATGATTCATTTTGTATATTCACCTCATATTTGGTAAGATCACTCCGTTCATAGCATCAACGCGCACCATAAAGTGACCCATATTTTAGGGGGGTAAAATGTGAGAAAAAGGGATAAAAATGGTACCAGTGAAAAGACTATAGGTAGTAAATTCGAATTTCGATGTGTACATCCCTCAAATCGCATGTAAAGGGTGATTTTTTAAAAGCTATAGGAAAGCTTTTCAAAAAAAAAACACATAAAATTCAGAAAAATTCATTTTTTATTCTTTATTTGAATCGATTTAATGTTTGAAAATTATTTCATGCAAATGTTGACCTTGACTGTGCCTCAAATGGCCCATCCGCTTAGTCCAATTTTGGCATTTCCACGTTTTTGAGTAACAGAGGCACAATTGCTGCGAACGGCGACGAATCGATAATTGATGGTCATCATTAACACTGGCCGATACAGCTGTGATATTTTCTTCAGTTCGCACTCTACGTAAGCGTGTTGGTGGTTTAATGTCCAACAATGTAAATTTGGTGCGAAATTTAGTGTCAATAGCCCGAATAGCCGCTTCAGTGGGTCGATTAAACTGACCATAAAATGGAAGCGCGCGATGAACTTTCTTAACAGAGCGCGCATTTTGATAATAAAATTCAATAATTTGCAAGCGTTGTTCGTTTGTAAGACGATTCATGGTTAAATTATAGACCAAACTGAAGATGTTTTATAGTGAAACAAAACACGAAACGTGCGTCAGCTCAAAGATAATGGAAATATATAGATTAAACAAAACTCTCAGAGAAATGCGTAGTACGAAGACAATTATTTAGATGGCACTGAATATCATTTTTTATAGAAAATTTCCCTTTTTTTCTAAAAACTGCAATAAATGGAAATGGAATGGAATTTAGAGTCATAAAAATCATTGGAAGTAACTTTTACTTCATTCGTTTTCTTTCAATTTTCAGTATTATAAGCGAAAATGAGTACAAAATTGAGTGAATTAGAATGTACTTTTTACACATTCGCCACCTAGTGGTCATGGCTGCCACTACAACTATTTTATCTATGTATTTCCATTATCTTTGGTCAGCTGTATAAACCAGTGTTGCCAAAAAGATAAAAAAATCGTATTTTTAAGGGGGAATGTGGAAAAAGGGATAAATTTGGTACCGACCAAATGGCAACAGCTAGAATAACGACTGTATAGAAGTACAAAAGCTAGGAAATTCCCGAAAATTGTACTTTTATGAGAAAACAGGGAGAAAGGGGATCAAATTGATACCAATCAAAGCGCTGCAGCTAGAATAATGAAAATCAATATATATTTCGCGCAACATAAATGACTTTTTGGAAATGTGTATTGGTAGAGAAAACTGAGCGGAAGGGAAAAAAGGGGTACAAATCAAGCGGCTGCGGCTATAATGAAATCCTATTTATACATTTCTATCACTTCGTAGACGTGCCTTTCTCCAAAATCGTACATTTATGGACAAAGCGGGATAAAGGCAATAGAACTAGTAGCAAGATAATGGCTGTAGCTAGATTCGTATAATTAGGTGTGTACATTAGAGCGTACCAGGTTACAAGTAAAAAAAAAAAGTTCGCCGTACACCTTCGAATATGAAGTATTATTGAAAGGTAGTTTCAAAAAAATTTTTTTTATTTTTTTATGCCGAACGTAGGGGTCGCGCTTTTACATTTTTCTATATAACTTCTGCATTTATAAACGGATTTTAAAGTGTGATACATCGATGTTTTTGTCTCGACGAGGCCGATTTTTTTGTCTTTGAAGTCGTTGAGCTCAAGCACCCCCTTCTGGTACTTACCCATCATATCTCAGTTGCTACTACCCTAATGTACCACTCTAATATCAGAAAATTAAAGCTCGCATAAAATCATGAAACTCTTCCTAAGGAAGTATGTCGATTTTCCCAGCAGAAAAAGTGTTAAACTTGTTTTTTTCTTATTTTACCGAGAGCATTGCATGTATTTATAAGTTGTTCTTTGTATCTTCGATGTTTACAGTCGGTTGTCAAAGTGTAATACATATATTGGTGTTTTTGGCCCATGCGTTGCTCATCGGTGACCGCCATAGCTGATTCATGCACAACATGAGCAAAACTACTTTGTCACATTGTTTCCCTATTGCAAATCGTTTTACCTGTGAAGTAACGGTCTATATTTTATTGTAACAATAGAAAAAATTAGTTCAGTAATAAGGCGTTGGTAGCTCAACAAAGCATTATTAAATATTTCAACACTATGTTACCGACTAAGTACGATGTTATTAATTATTTCTTGTATCTGCGGCATAACACTAATCCCAATAGAAAATTGAGTGCTTTTAAACAAGAAGCTTTCAGAAGCATTACCCTTTTATGGGAGCGGGCAGGCATTCCAATTATATCGGTATCAGGTGTTCGTAAACGGTTGGATAAACTTCTAGACTATTACTATAAATTGGTTAAAAGTCCATTGAAATGCAATGTAAATGAGTGGAATAAATTGTTCTCAATTTCGCGTTGTAAGTGTGGCATAGAAAGAAATGTTCCATGCAGTTGCACCGCCTCTGATAAAATCCCAGACGATGCGAAAGACTTTTTCATCGATCAATGGGGTCCACGGCTGATGACTTTGGATAATGTTTATCATATGATGTCGATGAAAAATTGCGGTGTTCAAACGTGCTCAATTGTTGCACCATCAAAAGCGGTATATACCGAGTCCAACAGTATTGGGTATCACCCAGGCAGCGATGAAGAGCTAGAATTTGTAGAAAATGTTGGCGATTCCTCAGAGAAGATTAAAACAACATTTACGGTGGCGGACATTTCTTTGCGTAATTTTAGTTCGGCTTTGGATCGCAGCGATACTTCAGTGCGCTACGGTGCCTTGCTTGCGACCATGTTAATAAAAGATTTAAAATTCATTCCAAATTCATTGGTTATGCTACGCCCACTGATAGCTCTGCTTTGGGGATCCAGAGGAGCATCGTGGATTACTTGAGTCGTGAAAACTTCAATTTGGATGACTTAGTTGCCATAAGTTGCGATGGAACTGCTACCAACACTGGGTACAAAAGTGGAGTCATTGTGAGAATGGAACGCCATTTACAGAGACCGCTGCAGTGGTTCGTGTGCCTTTTCCACTTCAACGAGTTACCATTTAATGCGCTGTTAAGATCATTGCTTGGAAAACAGAAAGGACCTGGAATCTGGCCCGGATCGGAGAAGGCATTCAAAATTGCATACACTACCCTGTAAGTTTAATATATTAATAGTGTTTCGTGTCCGTGTGTTCCGTATACTTTACTTGTGAGCATTTTATTAATTAATAATTCGCATATTTTGTTGCTTATTCCGTTTGGTCAGGTCAAACAAAATTTCGAACGCATTACAATGGGAGAAATGCCAGCGAACATAGATGGGTGGAATATTCGAGGCGACCAGCTTTACTTGTATCGTATGGTTCGAGCCGTTCATACCGGAGAATGCGATGAAAAATTAGCCAGCGAGAAGCCCGGCGCTATTTGCAAAGTGCGCTGGCTAACAACAGCCTCTCGAATTCTGCGCTTTTATATGACGTGTACGCAACCCTCGATGGCATTGAGAAAACTGGCTCAGTTCGTTGTGAAAGTGTATGCACCATTCTGGTTTCTTGTAAAAAGCCAACCACTGGCAATTCACGGAAGTCGGAATGTTTTCCTTTATATATGTTGGATTCGTCAGTTGCCAAAAGATATTCAAGAGGTCATCCGTCCGTTCATTGAAAATAACGGATATTTTTTTCATCCTGAAAATATTTTGTTATCGATGATAACAGACCCAGATCAACTAGTGCGTTCAGATGCCTATGATAAGATTTTATCAGCCCGCAATGAAGCCACGGGAAGCATTCGACAAATGTTCGGTCCACCAGTTCATAATTTTATCAATTTTGATAGTGACTCATATTTCAATATGATCGATTGGAAACAATTTGAATTGACTGAGCCGCCATGCTTGCAGTTTTTTTCGCAAGAACAGTTAGAAGCATTCCAATTTTCAGAAGAAATTATCGATTTACCAGGTTAGCACAAGAAAAACTTAATTTGATTGATTTCTTTGCTGAACTCATTTATTTTCACAGATTATCCATGCCATTCTCAAAACACCGAGCGTTTTGTTCATGTTGTGCATGAATCAGCCATGGCGGTCACCGATGAGCAACGCATGGGCCACATCTTTTCTAAACTTGAGAGCCGCCAAAAATACACCCAACTTGAATCGCGTCGAAATATGGTTGATTAAAATTTTAATTGTACCTTAATTTTTATATTTATTGTTCTAAGAATTGAAATATGATGCGTAAATAGTAGAAGGGGGTTGTTGAGGTCAACGACTTTAAAAACTGAAAACCTGGTATCTGCGGGACAAAAACACCAATATATGTATTACACTTTGACAACCGACTGTAAACATCGAAGATACAAAGAACAACTTATAAATACATGCAATGCTCTCGGTAAAATAAGAAAAAAACTAGTTTAACACTTTTTCTGCTGGGAAAATCGACATACTTCCTTAGGAAGAGTTTCATGATTTTATGCGAGCTTTAATTTTCTGATATTAGAGTGGTACATTAGGGTAGTAGCAACTGAGATATGATGGGTAAGTACCAGAAAGGGGTGCTTGAGCTCAATGACTTCAAAGACAAAAAAATCGGCCTCGTCGAGACAAAAACATCGATGTATCACACTTTAAAATCCGTTTATAAATGCAGAAGTTATATAGAAAAATGTAAAAGCGCGACCCCTACGTTCGGCATAAAAAAATAAAAAAAAAATTTTTGAAACTACCTTTCAATAATACTTCATATTCGAAGGTGTACGGCGAACTTTTTTTTTGAGGTACGCCCTAGTGTACATTCAATTGTGAAAGCGGAAGATAATGGATTTTCGAAATTCATGTTTTTAGGATAAAAATGGAACGAAATTCTATATGTATGCTCTGGACTGTGTGGAAGGTTGGAATTGCAAATTAACAGAACCGGTCCGAAGGGGAAACTTTCTTCCCTAACAACGACTGAAAATACCCGCAGAATTAATTTTGGTATATAGTCAAGGACTATCAAATATATTTGTACGCACGTTGCTGTCTTCAAAGTTAAAAAATTAATTAACTTTAATTCAAAATTATATAGGGTCCGCAAAATAACTTTTTTTTTGAAAATGCTATAAAAAACCCAATGAATATTTTCTGAAATTTCTTTTTTTTATTTGAAAGTACAATCCTTCCGGTTAATAATGGAAAATAATTTCATTCAAATGACTGCTGAGGGCACCCCACAAATAATAGTCCAACGGTTGAATAGTTGAAAAAAACACGTTAGATGGCGGACCCTATAATATTGAAACATCACAATTTATTTAACATATATCGCTTTTAGCAAAAATATCATAATTTTGCTAATATTTTACTGCACTTATACGTCAAGTCGACGGCAATCCATGGTGGAGGGTATATAAACTTGTATTTAAATAAATGATTCTTGGACATATGTACGCTTTCCTAAAAAATGGGGCGATGCGCCAAGAATAATTGGATAGGATAGCATAGCCAAACCTGAGCTTGTTCTTTTCTCATTCAAAAAAGTGTCTTAAAGCAATACTCGAAGAAAGCTATCCTAGATATCGGTTGACTAATTGTTGCAGCCCGGTGAGAACTTTTGTCAAACATTTTTCACTATATATACACAGCGGTCGATCTGCTGTACGGTGTATTTGGTGATGGGGATGGTGGTAATAAAGCTTTACAAGTTCGGCTCCATGTTATGTCAATCGACATAGAAGGCAAACATGCAGCAGCTAGAGTGATTTTTCACACTTTGGACCAACAGAGACATAGGTCATATGAGAATTTCTCGTCAATGACAATCACTGTCACATAGGGTGGACTACGCCATATCGGTGGCTCTGTTTGGCAATAACTATACAGGCTCCTACGAGTGATGACTAGGTGAGAGAATTCCTGGTAGAAGTCGTTATCACATATTTCTCCAAATTTGATAGTAGAGAACTGGAAGTTAACTTTTCTCGTAGGCTACACGATACCTCTTGCATATACTACGCCGAAGATATGGCTAGTCGAGAATTTAGAGTGGTTGCACTGCAATAAATCGTATACTCTTGGTTATTACAAACCAGAGCTATTGGGTTGAACTCGAAGAAATTTTCTTCAGTCGGTTTCGAGAAATCATGCTCAACTCTGACTTCTTGTACATGATTTTTAATTCGGTTTGTATTTCCCTGTACTTTTTACTTTCCGGGAAACGGGAACTGTTTTTTGAATTCCCCGGGATCCAGGGACAGGACGGGAAATCGTCAGCATGCTTTTTGCAACGTAAAAACTTATTTTTTCGATTATTTCCCATAACAAACAAATTGAAAGCAAGCTTTATAGAATTTATAAAAAACAAGTAAGGAAAGGCCATAGTCGGAAAGGCCCCTGCGTATATACCTCGATTTGATATATATATATATATTAGAGTGGCTTCAAAATAAAAGTAGGGGATGTTCCCGACTAAAATGAAAGATTGATTTGTTTTATGTGTTCTCCCAAAATATTTCGCTTTTATCATTGTCCGTTCGTGAGCTGGACGCGTTCAAAATAATATTATAATATTTAGAGTGAATTTTTTATAAAAACCACAATAACTTCCATATTTTTAGTTCGATTTGTGTTTTTGTTGGATCGTGGTGGTGTTGATGACCAATTCCAATTCTTAGAACTTCCTAACCCATTAAGGGCCGACAATTTTTTTCTTACTGTTGGTTCTCAGTGGGTTAAATGTGATGTAATAACTGATATATGGGGTTATTTGCATCGTAAACACATTCTAGTCTTACAAAAAGCAAATTTTTGAAAATTAACATCTGAAATTTTGGTCTTTCAATGCATAATCCCAAGAACGAGATTATATAGAAGTGAAACTATAGGTCACTGATAGGAAAACTCATACTCAGTTTTTTTATTTCGTGGTCGTTTGTCTTTTTTACAGGACTTTTAATTTCCAAAGGATGTAAATGTTTCAATAATTTAGTTTAGTACTTTTGCGTGTCATACAATGGAGTTATGGGTATCAAATGAAAGAGAAGAACATTTGCTAAATATACTATTAATTTCAAGCGTCTATCTATGTTAATTTAGCATTAACAACCATTTCAATTTTCCCCTTTATAAAGTTTATGTAGATTATTCATGTTATATTTTTTAAGGGAGAAAATATGAAATGTTTGAATTTCTTTCCAAAAATTAGCTTTATATAAGACTAGAATGTGTTTACGGTGCAAATAACCGCATATTTAAGTTTTTACTTCACATTTAACCCACTGAGTATTAACAGTAAGAAAAAATTTGCGGCCTTTAATGGGTTAGCAAATTCTAGAAATTACAATTGGTAATCAATACCTCTCCAACGGGCCCCTAAAAACATTAATCGAACTAAAAATGTGGAAGTTATTGTGGTTTTTATAAAAAATGCATCAAAATTTGCATTAAAATAGTATAAATCTGTCCTTTGTGCTGGGTCATATTGCAAGTTTTTGATATGGTTTGATAAGGCTCGGATCAGATTTTAATTTCTAGCAGGTTTTTTCTAAATACAATTCTCACCGTGAATTTTATTCAAGAAAAACCTGATTTATTGAGGTTATTTGAAACACGTCCAGCTCATGAATGGACGCGATGCGAAATATTTTGGGAGAACACATAAAACAAACCAATCTTTCATTTTAGTCGGGAACATCAACAACATTTTTTCCTTCCTCACAAAAGAAGCCACTCTAATATATATATGTTAGTAATCAAAGCGAGGTATATAGAGAAGTAGATAGGCCTGTGTTTTGGCACAGGCTCCAAGTGTTGTTATAGGCCCCCTTCAAATGTCCGACCGATTCTTCATATTTCCGCTGTATAACCTGTATTTTGATCCACAAAACTTTTTTGTGCCAATTTTTGTTAAGATCGGACTATAATTGCGACCTGTAATTTGACTACAGCAATAGATGGACAGACAGACGGGCATTGCTCAATCGACTCGGAAAGTGATTCTAAGTCGATCTGTATAATAAACTATCATACTCGTTTCCTTTTGGCTGTTACAAACAAATGCACTCTCGTGGAGTGTATAAATATTCGTCAGTATTTCACTGAGTTTTTGAAGTTTTCACTAAGCCAATTTTTGCCAATTTAGTTCACATATCTAAAAATTTACAAAATATCTAAAATTCATCAATATATTAAATACATCGCGATCAATTTAATAAATCGGTCCAGAGGGAAAAAATTTTCTTAACAAGCACAGGAGCTACCACCAATAACCTTTAATATTTCGAGTATTTAAGAAATTTTTCTGAATACTTCTGCCTTGTACAGGGTTTTCCAACAAGAGGTGTTATTTCGAATCACCCGGTATTTCGGTAGCTGTCACTATTGAAACTTTTATTCTTTGATATTTGACAAGTAGAAACTACGCCATTACTAAAAATGGAGCGATGCACGCTTCAACAACGCATTGACATTATAAAAATTCATGAATGAAAATGATCCGGAATTCCATCGAAAAATCATCTTGACTGATGAGGCCCATTTCCACCTCGGTGGCTACGTCAACAAGCAAAATTGTCGCATCTGGGGCTCGGAAAACCCAAGAGTTATTGTTGAGAGGCCTCTCCATCCTCATCGTGTGACTGTTTGGTGCGGTTTATAGTCCGGCGGGGTCATTGGTGCTTACTTTTTCGAAAATGAGGGTGGATCAACAGTTACGGTGAATGGATTGCGCTATCGAGAGATGAGTAATGATTTTTTATGGTCGGAGTTGGATGGTATTGATCTGGACCACGTTTACTTTCAACAAGACGGCACTACGTGCCACACAAGCAACGAAACCATTGCTCTATTACGGGAAAGTTTCCGGACCGTGTTATCTCTCGAAGAGGTGATCACAATTGGCCACCGAGATCTTGTGATTTAACACCTTGCGACTTCTTCCTTTGGGGCCACGTGAAAGATAAGGTCTACGCCAACAGCCCTGCGTCGATTCAAGATTTCAAAGATAGAATTCGTGAGGCTATCGAAGACATAGGGCAACCACTTTGTGATTTGGTTATGGAAAATTTCATGAAAAGGATATGGTCCTGTAAGCGTGGTCGTGGTGGCCATTTGGCTGATGTTGTTTTCCATTATTAACGGCACACCTTCCTCTTTATTACGAAATAAACATCCGATCATTTATCTCAAAAAATGACATTTTTCTTTGAATACCAAAATAACACCTCTTGTAGCAAAACCCCGCATTTACTTGAGATTTGGTAAGTTCAATCACTTTAAAGCGTGAACGCTTAAAGTGATACAAACTTTCAGGGAGTGAAAAGTGGCAAAAAGGGATTAAATTTGTTGTGTGCATACATAAAATCGCATTTACACCTAAAATAAAGATTTTTAAATTTTTTTAGTTTTAGTTTTATTCATAGACTTCTACAATATATCTTTATCTTTTTTGGCAACATTAACATAATATCTCAATATCTATAAATATAATAAAAATAATTATGAAATTACATGAACTTTTAAAAAGTAATAATAATTTGATCATATTATTGGCATAAAATTTAATTCTATTCGTATTGTTAAGTGTCAAAGTGGATAAAAAGGGATAAAATCAAAGTTCTTCGAATATCCCTACAAATATCCCCTACAATATATCCATTTCATAATTTGTATTCCTTTGATCGTCATAGCAAACCTGGCCAGGCAGTCAAACGGATATGACTCAAACAGGTTAAAAAGTCGCGAAAAGGATTTGATCCAAAGACACTTAGGGCCTTAAGTCACTCCCTCAATGCATCACACTTTGTTTAAATGATATGTCAAGACAATGCAAGGCTATGTACATAGTTTTACTGTCTCGTGTCAGCGTTAAGCATTATATCTATCTATATATACATAAATCAATGTGTGTCTGTATGTCTGTATGTTGCGTATAGGACGCCAAACCGGTGGACCGATTCGCCTGAAAATTTTACTGTATCTATCTTCTGGACAGAGGATGGTTCCTCCCACACAAAAAATATTTTAAAACTATCACAATAGGCATACTGATGGGTGGATTCGCTCGATAATTTTACTGCAGCTAACTTCTGTGCAAGGGATGGTTCCAGGATATACTAGGTCATTATACGAAAAAGAGGCGTGGCACCGCCCACACAAACTATATTTTAAAACTATCATAAAACACGTTCCGAAGTGCGGATTCTCTTAAAAATTTTATTGTGACAAACTTCTGGTCATGATACAAATGGACGTGAGACTGCCCACACCAACTAAATATTAAAATTATCAGAAAACACGTAACGAATGGCGGCTTCTCTTGAAAATTTTACTGTGTCTAGCCTGTGGAAAGGGGATGTTTTCAGGCTATAGTAGGGGAAGACGCGACAAATGGGCATTATAAAAACTATATTTTAAAACTATACCAAAATACATTGATTCACTTGAATATTTTATTGTAACGAACAGAGGATGACCCTTGACTATAAAAAAGTCATGCTACAAAAAGGGAAGCGGCTCCACCCAAACAACTATATTATAAAGTAACACTTGCCGATTTTTTCTACCACTACGTTCAGGTAAGGGTTTGGTTCTTGAATATAAGAGGTCATGGTATGAAAAAAAAACTAAGCAAGGTGTTCCAGTAGATGGGTATCAAATTGTTTACGCTTCATATGCATTTGGCCGTGTTTATACCGTACACCCAAACAACGCAGCATGTTATTATTTGAGAATGTTATTAGTATACGTGAGAGGACCCACTTCAGTTTCAAATTTAAGAGCAGTTGAGAGAGGCGTGTCAGAAACTGGGGGACCACATTAATATATGCTTCTATCAGCTGTCATCCCCTCCAGATACGATCTTTGTTTGTTATTCTGTGGGAAAAATTCAAAGAGGATATGAGTGAGGATATTTTGCATCATTATCGCAACGTTACTATGCTATATCATTTGCGATTAACATTTTCAACGATACGCTGAAAAAAAATTAAGACATATGCCTAGCAATCAGCAACAAAACTCTTAATCAACTTGGAATGGTGGTGCCTGAACGTTCTACCCTCGACATTACTGATCGAGATTTGCTAAGAGAACGGCAATTCAATGTTGAAGACTTGCGTTTGTTTGTCGCAACAAAAAACCTCTATTACTTGCAAAGCAACAAGTGGCCGTTGACAAAATTTTAACTGCAGTAACAAATGACAGCGGCAGCCATTTTTTCTCGATGCACCAGGAGGCTCAGTTAAAACCTTTCTCATCAGTTTGATATTAACGCACATCCGCTCTCAAAATGGGAGAGCTTTAGCTTTTGCTTCCCCCGGTATTGCTGCTACATTATTGGCTGGAGAACGAACGGCACATTCAGCTTTGCAATTGCCATGGAATATGCAATTTGTCAATTCTCCAACCTGTAATATTGGCAAAAGTTCAGGCATGGCGAAAATGTTCAAAACATGCTAGCTGATTGCGTGGGATGACATGTACATAAGAAATCCCTAGAAGCGCTTAATCGGACACTTCAAGATTTAATATCAAATACACAACCATTCGGTGGAACTCTTATTTTACTAGCTGGAGACTTCCAACAGACCCTTCCAGTAATTCCAAAATCAGCACCCGCATCTCTGGCGATATGTACAAACAATTAATCTGACCACCAATATGCGTGTACATCTGCATCACAATGACTCAGCAGCTATATTTTCGAAACATCTACTGGATGTTGGTAATTGAAAAGTATCAGTTGATGTAGTGAAAAGGAGTATTACATTTTCTAAAAATGACATTCATGAATCAATTCAATCGAGAAAGTCTTCCCACAATTTACGTGGTTCTACGTCCGTTCTATAAAAAAACAACGATGATAATGCAATCAATAATTTAATTCTGGAACAAACATTTCTCACACATTACAAATCGATAGACAGTATCATGAATGCTGATGAAGTTGTCAACTATCGAATTGAATTTCTAAATTCTTAGGACCTTTCAGGAATTCCGCCGCACATCTCTTAAAATTGGTTCTCCTATAAGTCTCCTAAGGAATGTTAAACCTTCTCGATTGTGCAATTGTACTAGAATTGCTGTCAAGAGACTAATGCTCAACGTCATTGAAGCAACGATTTTAAATGGAAAATCAAAAGGAAAGGATGTCCTTATACCACGCATTCCGATGATTCCCATCGATATACTATTCGATTTCAAACGACTACAGTTTCTGATTCGCCTAGCATTTTCAATGACTATAAACAAAGCACAGGGACAATCATTTGAAGTTAGTGGATTGAATCTGGAAAATCCATGTTTTTCACATGGTCAGTTATAAAGAGTGATTTTTTTGAGGTTAGGATTTTCATGCATTAGTATTTGACAGATCACGTGGGATTTCAGACATGGTGTCAAAGAGAAAGATGCTCAGTATGCTTTGACATTTCATCATGAATCATCTTACAAACGAACAACGCTTGCAAATTATTGAATTTTATTATCAAAATGCGTGCTCTGTTAAGAAAGTTCATTGCGCGCTTCCATTTTATGGTCAGTTTAATCGACCCACTGAAGCGGCTATTCGGGCTATTGTGACTAAATTTCGCACCAAATTTACATTGTTGGACATTAAACCACCAAGACGCTTACGTAGAGTACGAACTGAAGAAAATATCGCAGCTGTATCGGCCAATGTTAATGATGACCATCAATTATCGATTCGTCGCCGTTCGCAGCAATTGGGCCTCTGTTACTCAAAAACGTGGAAATGCCAAAATTGGACTAAGCGGATGGACCACTTGAGGCGCAGCCGCGGTCAACATTTAAATGAAATTATCTTCAAAAAGTAAATGTCATGGACCAATCTAACGTTTCAAATAAAGAACCGATGGGATTTTGCAAATTTTATGCGTTTTTTTTAAAAAAAAAGTTATCAAGCTCTTAAAAAATCACCCTTTATGTTACTTGCTCACGAGCCCAAAAACTTTAATGTACTTGAACAAGGCGGAAAAATTGTAAATATCGTTTATCCCGAAGCACTCCAATGAAATACTGGCTAACTTAACTAATAGGCACAAAATACATTCTTAGAAATAAATGCTTTTTCTTTAAAGAAACTCTGAAAAAATTACTTAAATTTTCATGAAGTTTTTTATATTTGAAAAATGCAACTTATGAATTTAAATAAATAAGTATTAATTTAAACTAATTTACAGAAGTGAAAATATACAAAACAAAAATTGCGAGCATACAAAGTTACAAACATTACGAAGACGAAAACCCGTGCAACGCCGGCTACAAAAAGCTAGTTGAAAATAAAAATAAACGTATTTTAAATTATTGGAATAATATAGCAATAAATATTTATTTTGTGAATATCCAGAGTCGGGCGTGGATTCGAAACATTATGAAATGGTGGAATCGAAGTCGGCAGTTTTGGCTCGACTCCACTGCCTAGTTACAAGCCATTATACTCCCTGTAGGGTATACGCATTATAACATTCCTCATATGGTGCTGTAACTGAACCTAATATGCATGGTTGAGAGAACATAACATATTTTGCCTCATCCATCAGAGGAGAAAATCCCGAGAATTTTGGTGGTAAACGATTTGGAAATAACATAATTTTTCACTTTTTGATTATCTTTTTTGTTTCAATAAAACCACAAACATAATGGATGTAGTCTCATAGAAGAATATCGACTTCTGGGAAGGTTGCGCTATATTTCTGCACACATCCTCCAAGAAGTGTGTTTTCATGAGGACTAACAATGACATGTACTGATTACAAAATTTTGATTTTTTTAACTTGAAGAGTTTTTGCTCATCTCAGCAAAATAATTCCGACTGGTGTGGTGTCTCTCCTTTTGCGCTGTCCAACCAACTTAAGTAATAAATTTAAGTATGAACAGTTTTAAATTAGGAAACAAATCGTAAAATAAAATATTTTCACGACAAGCCAACGCCAAGTAAAAAATTCACTTTGCGTCAAATTCAACGAATAAGCAGAAGACATGTTTCTGCTGCGTTCAGTGTTCGTTCGGTCCCTACGAGTCGCACGTGTCAACTGACAATGAAGAAATTCCTTTACCCCAAAAATTCCTTGTGAAAATATTTTGTATACTGAAATGTGAAAATATACTATGAACACACACTCGCACGCACATACACACATACTCATGTACAATGCCAAAGTAAAATATGTAAGTCATTATACGATAAAAGCGAATGTCGTCGAAAGCAACAAAGGCAACGACATCGACATCGAGAACACGACACAACCACCACCGCCACCAAATTCTCGTATATGAACAGAATTCCTTATCAAACCTTCCACAACAGCAGCCAGCCAGCAGCACAGGACATTCCACACCAGAGCGCCCAGAGAGTTGCCCACTTTCACAATTCCCTCTTATCCAAAGGGAAATTTTCTCTTTCCAATGGGGTTGTGTACTCTTAAGTTCCACACATGCCATTAAAGAGTCGGCGATGCGAGATTGTGTTTTGTGGGAGAGGCCAAAGCTTTTAGGAACGACAAAAAGTTCGTTCTGACCGAACACATGCTAATACTCGCATGGTTTGGGGTTGTTGGGAGCAGTTGTGTGTTGTGTTCTGAGTGGATCCTATTGTGGCCGATGCTATAAATTTTCAAGTGGAATTTTCTTTAATGTAAACATAATTTGTTTTCAGTTGTTTCTTTTTTTTGTTGTTGCTCATAGTTTGGCTTGGCTTGGTTTTGTTTTGTGTTTTTCTTTTTCGAGGTGATTGATGTTTACGAGCATTGGGGAAATGGTAGGTATTCCTTTGGCGTAATCCACAGGTGTTGCAATTAACCTACAGGGCATAGGTCAGTGTCATTGCTATATGGCGGCGGAGGCAAATAAATATGTATGTAGCTGTGTGTGCATATCGTGGAATATATTCGTCGTAGTTTTGAATACTGAGTTGACAGATTTTGCACTTGTATGCGATAAATAAACCCAGGGAAATAGTAACTTTTTTGGTCTTAATGCCTTTAGGCACCGATTTGAATATAATAACTTTAAATTGGTAGATATTTAGAATTTATTATTTAGTGTTTAGCCTCGGTATTTCAAAGTATGCTGAGAAATTACGCATCAAAGTCGTCCAATAATCTAGGAAGACAACTTCTTCTAACTTTCTTGCGTATATGTGACCGAGTTCTTTGATCTCTTTATACCCTCCACCTTGAAATATTCATCGGAGATTCCATAAAATATACATATTCTGGGACGTGATAAAATTCTAAGTCGATCTAGCCTTGTCAGTCTGTTGAAGGCACGCTAGCCGCCGAACAAAATGAGTTAGGAAGTTCAAATTTTCTCTAAATGTATCTTATGATTGTAGATCGATTGAGAGTGAAAGTGGGCGAAATCGGCCCAGAGGGAAACAATTTTCCTTAACAAGGACTAAAAATAACCCATAATATTTAGACTATTTAAGATTTTTTTTTTAATTTCTGCTTTATATGCACTTGAAATTTGCTGTGTGCATTTGTCTTGTAGCGTAAAAGCATCAAGAATTAAATAAACACAAAAAAGGGATAAAAATGGTACCAATTATACATCTCTCTAATTGCGTAGAGAAATTTTCAAAATTGTACTTTTTAGGGGATACAATTGGAAAAGATGGTACCAAACAAACCGCGCAAGTTTAAATCATGAAAATCGGTGTATACATTCAACTGACTGTGAAGATGCGAAATAAAAACGATTTTTTTTCAAAATGTTTACTTTTTGGCGGAAAATGGGGCGAATGGGGATAACAATGGTACCGAACCGAACGGCTGCAGCACTAATAATTAAATGTAACTAGAATCATGAAGCTCATTGCGTACACTGTCTGTTCAAATGTGTATTATGAGTATTTCTCCAAATTTGTACTTTTAGGGTAAAAATAAAAAAGAATAGAACTGGTACCAAACTGTAGGCTGTAGTTAGAATCATGAAATAAGATGTGTACATTCCAACGTGGACGCGAAACATAACGGATCTCAATCAAGAAATTTCAAATGGGGGAAATCGGCTCTGAGGAAAAAAGAATTTCTCCCTAATTACGACTGGCAATTCACCTAATATTTAGGGCACATTTTTGAAGATTGTTGCATCGTATTGCAATTGAAGTATTATATCTATATATAGGAGTTGACTTGTATAATTATGAAGCAATACAATTTATTTAAAATAGTGCGCAAAAGTATGCCTTTTAAATCAGACCACACTAATAGCTTTTAACTTTTTTCTCATTTCGATTACCATTACTATTATGAAACTTGTTCTCTTTTATTTTCATTAAAATTTTTTGAGTTATAACGATAATTACTTTTTGTCACGTCCGTACAGCTGGAAGTACCTAATTAGAACAAGTAAGGAAAGGCTAAAGTCGGGCGGGGCCGTCTCTATGATCCACTCCACTTTCTATCCGAATACAATTCAATTCGGTGAAAACGGGAAGGTTTTTTGTATCCTGTAAATTTATGTGTTTGACAAAAAATGTTAAATCGGAAAGGACATTTGTATGAGGATATATTGAAACCTGGAACGAAATAGGTGAATAGTTTGGCCAAAATCGGTTAAACTTTTGGGAGCAACATTTGTATTTGGGCTATATTGAAATCTGAACCGATTTCACCCACTTTCACCATAAGAGCTTTTAGTTGGATTATAAGATGTTGTGCCAATTTTAAAGAAAATTGGGTGGTTTCTACAGCGGAAAAAAGTCAAATCGGGAGCGACATTTGTTTGGGGGCTATATCTATATCTGAACCGATCTAGCCCGCTTTAGCCATAGGTGTTTCTAGTTGGATTTGCTAGATTTAATGAAAACAAAACAAACATCAAACCCGGCCTCTATAAGGAGATGATTCCCACAAACGAGCGAGAAGCACAACTCACTTGCCGAATTCGCGTTTAAAAAATCACACCAAGTAATAAAATACACATTCCATCCCAATAAGCACAAAGTCGGACTCGGATTCGATTAGGATCCGATTTGAGTCCGACATCTCGGTTTCTCGCTTTCTCTGTTCCGATTCGGATCCGATTTGAGTCCGAGATGTCGGACTCCGCTTTCTCTGTTCCGATTCGGATCCGATTTGAGTCCGAGATGTCGGACTCCGCTTTCTCTGTTCCGATTCGGATCCGATTTGAGTCCGAGATGTCGGACTCCGCTTTCTCTGTTCCGATTCGGATCCGATTTGAGTCCGAGATGTCGGACTCCGCTTTCTCTGTTCCGATTCGGATCCGATTTGAGTCCGAGATGTCGGATTCCGCTTTCTCCGTTCCGATTCGGACGGCGATTAAGATTAGTAACCAATTGGAATACGTTTTAAAAATAATTGTAATAACTATATAATTCTCTATCAAACAAATTCTTATTACTAATTGACAAGGACAAATTCTGATTACTAATTGACAAGGAATTATTTAATAGAGAATTATATAGTTATTACAATTATTTTTAAAACGTAATCTAATTGATTACCAATCTTAATCGCAATCTAATAGCTTATTACTATAAGATAGTTTGTAATCGTTTATACTTACCTATGCTATAAATAAATGCGTAAAAATTGAATTTGTTCCTCCTTATTATTTTATGCTAAATTATGCAGGATCAAAAATCGTTTCGGCAACGGATCAGAATTCATTTCGTTTTCGGATACGAAATCATTTGGAGATCGGATACGAACTCATATCTAAATCGGATCCGAACTCACTTCGATGTTGGTTCCTACATCGTTTTAAGTTCGGGTCCGATATCATTTCGAAATCTGACTCAATTCTCGGTCCGATATCGAAGAGGGAATTGCTCCCGTTCTCGTGACCGATCTCGCACCGAAATCGGACCCGTTCTCGAAACCAAATCAGAGAAGTCGGATCCGATTCAGATCCGATTCGGATCCGATGTGCTTATTGGGATCTTACAAGCATCTCATTGAGTTGCATATGTAAGTATGTGTATATGCAGGTATAGTTACCCAGCAATAGTATTGCTTGTGAGAATCATCTTCTTATAGAGGCCGGGTTTGATGTTGAAAAGTTGCTGCGAAGCCACTTGAAAAGACTTTTGACATGGTCGAAATCATGATCGTGGTAGTCTGCAGCCATGTAATAATGTCACCATGCCATTTGTAAATAAATTTGCATTCTATTAAATATAGATGCGAAATGGCCTTGCGCCAGTAGTTACACTTCAACCGGATGTTATACGTTTGAAACTATAGTCAAAATGGAGTTACTTGGCGTTTTTAGTTTTTCATTTCCTCATCCTGTTGTCCTGCACAGTACTAAAAATTTCCAAAGGACACAATTTTTCAAAAAAATATTTTTTATACTTTTTCGAACCCTTGTTTTTTCCCAAATTTTTGAGTACTGTTCCTATAAATAAATGAAATATTTCAATATATATTTTTATTTCAGAACTATGCAAGGATATGTCGACACCAGTAATCGTCACAGTTTTATAACACAATAGGTTTCTATTAAAATTATCAATTCAAATTTACTCACCCAACCAACACGTGTGCACAGCTCGGCGACTGTAATGGTGAACCTTCAAGGACGATATCTACTTCATCGCCGTTTGTTGGCATTTAAACAAAATTGCCATGGACAATTGTTTAATGTCATTTGCCTAGATAGATGACAGAATGCATTATGAAAGTAGTCGCAAAATCTGATAATGGAGACCTCCCGGTCATAAAATTGTGCAGCTCGATAAATGCGTAATTTGCTCACAGTTGGTTAGTGTAAAGTCTGAAAAATAAAAATACTCAAAAAGATTACAAGCGATAGTAGGAATGAGCCATATATTTATTATTATTATTATGAGCCATATATTTATTATTATTATTATGTTTTAAGAGAATTTGAATATATCACAACCATATTATATCGATCCCTTAGCTCGGAATTATCGCAATCTCCAAAATACAAATTCAACAAAAGAAGAGCTTTTTGTAAATACGAGTGAACTTTGAATTTTATTGTATTTGACAAAATATAGTAGTAATGTACATACAATGTTAACATAGTTGTTATTCGAATAGCCTTCCTTTTATCTATGCCAAAATCGCGCGTAATGAAAAATCTTATACAATTTTTGTTAGTTACTTATTTCCAGACCACATAAGTGTCACTTAGAATGATAGTGGTCCAAGCGAAAATTCAAATAAATTGAGATATGTCAGTTTTTCTTTACTTTGACATTTACAAACAAGTAAGGAAAGGCTAAAGTCGGGCGGAGCCGACTATATGATACACTCCACAGCTACAGGCTAATATGACCTGGCCCAAATGGTCAAATCGAGAATAATAATATATTCAAACATGGAATGAAGTGACTAACTTTCACAATAAGTTCTTCCAGTCGAAGTATAACGTGCATTGCTCAATTTTAAGAAATTCTCTGAAAATACGCGGTTTCTGGGGGAACGAAATTTGTATGAGAGCTATACGTAAATCTGAACCGATGTGACCCATTTTAACCATAGGGGTTCCTAGTTTAAATATAAGATGTTTTGTCAATCTTGAAGAAAATCTGGTAAAATATGTAGATTCTGGAACGGAAAAATTCTGAACCGATCTAACACATTTTTACCACAAGTGTTTCTATTTGAAATATAAGGTGTTTTGGGAATTTTGAAGAAAATCTGTTAAAATATGTGGATTCTAGAGTGGAAAAATGCAAATTTTGTATGGGAGCTATATATAAATCTGAAGCGATCTAACACATATTTACCACAGGTGTTTCCAGTTGAAATATAAGGTGTTTTGCGAATTTTGAAGAAAATCTGTTAAAATATGTGGATTCTATAGCGGAAAAATGCAAATTGGGAACGACATTTGTATGGGAGCTATATATAAATCTGAACCGATCTTACACATTTTTACAACAGGTGTTTCCAGTCGAAATATAAGGTGTTTTGCGAATTTAGAGGGAAATCTGTTAGAATATGTGGTATCTATAGTGAAAAGGGTCAAATCGGGAGTGAAATTCGTATGGGGGCTTTATCTAAATCTGGACCGATTTTCTTCAAACTAAATAGCGTTCGTTCTTATCCCGAAAAAATTCGTTGTCCAAAGTTTCATTTGGTTCTGTCTACAATTGCGACCTGTATCGTGATTACAAGAATAGATGGACGGACAGACAGACATTGCTAAATCGACTCATTAAGTGATTCTAAGTCGATCGGTATAATTAACAATGGGGTATCTCTCTTCCTTTTGGGTGTTACAAACAAATGCACAAAGACATAATACTCTCGTGGAGTGTATAAAAATGAGCCGTTACAATGACAATTCTCATTTTATGCACACCAAAAGTGTCTTTAGCGTTAGTTTGAAAGTGGTCTAAGTCACACTATAGCCACTGTCATTGATGTCCACTTTATGTGATTCAGATAATTTGAATAACATATAAAATGAAATTATTTGAAAAGTAAATAATAATTTCAATATAAAGTTTCTATTTAGATGAACAACCTGTAAATATTTATATATATTTTTCATTTTTTTACATAAAAAATCTATGAATTAATGTAGAAGTTAGGATACTCTTTGTTGACGCAAATTTAAAAAAATAACATGATTTTAAATTTTTGTTTGAATATCAAGAATAGTCTCATAAAAATAGCCGAAGAATACAAGGCATTTTTGAAGAAAATCTTTAAATAAATGTAGAAGCAACTAAAATAATCTATTACTAACTAAAATAGAATATTCTGCTATCTAATTTGTAAAGGGATATTTCGCGCTATTTAAATAAAATGATTTTTACATTAAGCAATGTTTTTTGCGTTACAATGTTAGCATTTAAAAATAAAACAGAATACTTTTTTCTATTTTTTATGATTTTTTTCGTAAAAAATATTGTTTTCTCAATTTATGAGGACTGTTCCTAATTTAACTTATAACCGGGTGTTATCAGACTTATATTTTCGAAATGAGAGTACAAATATTTAAGGTACATTCGCTGAAATTTTCAACTTTAGTAAACAATTAAAAAAAATACCTTAAAATTTTTTTCGAGATTAGATACCCAAAATACATCAGAAAATGTTATACACGATTCTTCGACAACATTTTTGTTGCATAGTGTTATTGATAAAACCTAACGCCAAATCGATACAGAAAGTGATTCTAAGTAGATCGGTGTTACATATCAATGCACAAATATAATTCCGACTCCAGGGTATAAAAACGATGAATAAAATTTGCTTAATTCGGTTAAAAAACTGTTTGGAAAGTGTATCTTGTTTAATGCAAATCTATTATATATAGGATGAATCATTTAAAATTTTAACTACTGGTTACTTTGACTTTGAAAGATAGATTATAATTTATTTTTATTATTAGTTTTATTTTCAGGTTTATGTTTGACATTTGCAAAATGGGACGCTACCCTCGAACAAAATTGGGAAATATTAAAAACTTACTTACAAAGCAGTGAGTCTTTAACGCCAATTGTACGAAATTTACGTGGATATTTCGAGAAGAGATTCGCCTTCAATTCAGCCTTCAAAAGCAAAATTGCAGCATATGGGGTTCAGAGGACGCACACGTGACTTTTGAGAAGTCAATACATTCACAACGAGTCACTGTTTGGTGTGGATTTTAGACTGTACTGGTCGGATGAGGTACTGCCGTGCCAGTCGTGGTGATCGTATGAATGAAATTGTGTTCCATTATTAAATGACAAAGTTCAACCTAACCCCAGAAATATAGAATTTGAAAAATAATCAGTACTTTTTATAGCCGAGTCTAATTACAAGTTTTATATGACCCAACTCGTACCTAGATCATGGTACAGATTAGGAAATTTCAATAATATAAAAAGTTCCCGAGATATATGTCTCTAAAATTATGAATTTTCCAATATTTTTAACATTTACGAACTTTAAATGCATCCATTTAGAATATGCTTACTTGACAAGTTTTTATAGAAAGCAATAATTTATGAGTTCCACATTTGAGAAAATAAATTGCAGTGGTAACCCCCAGAAATGAAGATTGGATTGTTAAATGATGATCTGCAAAGTAGTTCGTCACTGGATCAAGCCACGTGTGAGCTAAACGCTCCTGAAAACACCTCTCAAAATCACGTTTTTCCCGTATATTTGTTATACCCTCCACCTCCAGGATGGGGGTATACTAACTTTGTCATTCCGTTTGTAACACCTCGAAATATCGACGTGAGACCTTATAAAGTATATATATTCTTGATCGTCATAAAATTCTAAGACGATCTAGCCATGTCCGTTCGGCTGTCCGTCCGTCTGTTGAAAGCACGCTAACATCTAAACGAAAGGAGCTAGGAGGTCCAGAAAAAAGTCGGCCCAAGGGGAAAAATTTTTCCCTCACAAGGACAGAAAAAACCCATAATAACCCCTAATATTTTAGAGTATTTAAGCATATTTTTCAATATGTCTGCTTGTGCTTACTTGATATTGGGTATGCACATTCCCCCTATAACAAAAACGTGTACCATAAATTGATTTTTATCCGTAGGGGTGAAATGGGGAAAAAAGGGATAAAAATAGTACCTATCGAACGACAACAGCTAGAAACACGAAATTCGGTGTGTACATTCCTCTAATTGAGTAGATACATAGTATGAAATTATTTTTTCCAAATTCCTACTATTAAGGGATAAAATGGGAATAGAGGGATAAAAATGATACCAACCAAACGGCTGCATCTAGAATAATGGAATTTGGTGTATACATTCCTCTGATTACGTAGACACGTAAAATGGAAGAAGTATTAATTGGTATTTTAATATATATATATATAAGAATATTTATTTTTTGGATTGCTTGAAGCATTGTTTCCATATATATATATATAGTGTAAACGTATTGGTAGCCTTGTCTTACAAGCGTGGCTTGAAATAATAAAAATATTATATTTATTTAAAAAATTATTTTTTCAATATTTGTATTTGTTTTGGTTTGGCTATATTAAAAAAATTTATTTGCCTGTAATATTACTGCACTTCTACGAAAATCGACAGCCTCTGTGGAATGCAAGCCATGGTGGAGGGTATATAAAGTTCGGCATGCCGAACTTAATGCCATTTTTACTTGTTTTATGTTGCATTTTTATACCCTTCACCTCCAGGATGGGGGTATATTCACTTTGTCATTCCGTTTGTAACACCTTGAAATATTCATCGGAGACCTCATAAGGTATATATATTCTGGGTCGTGGTAAAATTCTAAGACTATATAGCCATGTCCGTCTGTCTGTCTATCTGTTGAAAGCACAATAGCGGCCGAACGAAATGAGCTAGGAGGTTCAAATTTTTCCTAAATGTGTCTTATGGTTGTAGATCGGTTGGGATTGAAAGTGGACGAAATCGGCCCAGAGGAAAAAAAAGGACTGAAAATACCCCTAATATTTTGTGTATTTCAGCATGTTTTTCGAACATAATAGCTTGTATTTACTTGATATTCGCAATGCGCATTCCCTTTATAGCATAAAAGGCCACCATAGAGTGATTTTTATTTGTATGGGGCGAAATGGGACAAAAAGGGATAAAAATGGTACCTATCAAACGACAACAGATAGAAACACGAAAAATTTGGCGTGTACATTCCTCTAATAGAGTAGATAAATAATATAAAAGTATTTTTTCTAAATTCGTACTTTAAAGGGGTTAAATGGGGCAAAAGGGATAAAAATAGTACCAACCTAACGGCTGCACCTAGAATAGTGAAATTCGATATATACATTCCTCTGATAGCGTAGACACGTAAAATAAAATTACTTTCCAAAATTCGTACTTTTTGTGGTTCAAATGGTAAAAGGGGATAAAAATAGTACCTACTAAATGACAGCAGCTAGAATCATGAAATTCGGAGTATACATTCCTCTGACTGCGTAGACACGAAAAATAAAACGTTTTTTTCCAAATTCGTACTTTCAAGGGATACAATGGCTACAGGGGATAAAAATAGTACCAACTAAACGAATACAGCTATTATGAAAATGATGAAATTCAGTGTGTTCATCCCTCTAATTGTGTAGATACGTAAAATAAAGAGATTTTAGATAGTCGTACTCTTGAGGGGGCAAAATTGGAAAAAGGGGATAAAAATGGTACCAACAAAATGACCGCTGATAGAATCATGGAATTCGGTGTGTACATTCCTCTGACTGCATAGCCACGTAAAATATTTTTTTCCCAAATTCGTTTGTTGCTTTTACGACAAAAAATGGTAGAATCATGAAGTTGTCTTATACTGCGTACGTGAGAGATAAGGTATTTTCAAAATTTATACTTTTGAAATTAAAATAGAATTGAAATACAACCAACCAAACGACTGTAGCTGAAAATACACTCTTTATCCCCCAATATTTAGGGTATTTATGATTGCTCCCTTATATTTACTTTATGAATTGAAGTATTATTTCCTTTATATATATACATAGTACAAATACAAATATTGGTAGCCTTGGCTTATTAATTAAATTTCTGATTTTCATACAGTTACAATTTGTTGCGGACATTCCTCTTGTAGCTTGAAAGCACCACAAGGAAAATAAAAGTTTTAGCGGGCGAAATGGGACAAAAAGAGATAAAATATGGTACCAATGATACGACAACAGCTAGAATCATGAAATTCGGTGTGTACATCCCTCTAATTGCATAGACACGTAAAATAGGGGGATTTTTCGAAACTTGTACTTTTAAGGGATATAATTAAAAAGAGGGATAAAAATGGGACCTTCCAAACCGCTGAAGTTGATATCATGAAATTCGGTGTATACATTCTGACTATAAAGACTTGAAAAAAGGGTTTTTTCGAAATTTGTACATTTGGGCGGAGAATGGGGTGAATGGGGATATCTTTAAAATTTATACTTTTCTTATCACTTTGTCTGTATCTGAAAATGCTTCTTTCTAATGGCGACTGACAATCGCCTTATATTTAGTCATGTTCACTTTCACAATTTCATCATTTTATTTATATATAGTAGTCGATTTTAAACAGTGCGCATAAGTATACATTATAGTTTGAAATAGTAAACAATTATAGTAAATGTGCATAAAAATATCACAATTTTCGTAATATGGTTCTGTACTTCTATGTCGACATCCTTTAATCTGCTGGTAATACTGTGGAATGCACTCCATGGTGGAGGGTATATAAGATTCGGCCCGGCCGAACTTAACGCCTTCTTACTTGTTTGTTCTGAATTAATAGACACTTGGAACCACTTTAAATAAAACAAGTAAAAACGGCGTTAAGTTCGGCCGGGCCGAACTTTATATACCCTCCACCATGGATTGCATTCCACAGAGATTGTCGGTTTTCGTAGAAGTGCAGTAATATTACAGGAAAATATAATTTCTTTATTATAGCCAAACCAAAACAAATACAAATATTGAAAAAATAATTTTATAAACAAATGTAATATTTTAATTATTTCAAACCATTACTTATTTCAAATCAAAAAATAAATATTCTTATATATATATTTTCAAAAAGCTTAAATACCATAAATAATGGTAGATAGTGGGTGCTACAGTTGGTTGTATTTCCATTCTATTTTAATTCCAACTTCAGACGTACATAGTGCAAAATAACCTAACTTCATGATTGAACAAATTGTTGCCGTAAAAGAAAAATTACGAATTTGGAAAAAACACCGAATGTATACACCGAATTCCATGATTCCAGCTGCGCCCTTTTGGTTGGCACCATTTGCATCCCCTTTTTCCAAAGCCCCAAAATGTACGAATTTCGAAAAATTCCGTGTCTACGCAGTCAGAGAAATGTATACTCCGAATTTCATGACTGTAGCCAAAGCCCCAAAATGTACGAATTTCGAAAAATTCCGTGTCTACGCAGTCAGAGAAATGTATACTCCGAATTTCATGACTGTAGCTGCGGTCATTTGATTGGTACTATTTTTACTCCATTTTTTCATTTTAACCCCAAAAAATACGAATTTCGAAAGATCTGTTTATATTAAGTGTCTACGCAATCAGAGGAATGTATACACCGAATTTCATTATTCCAGGTGTAGCCGTTTGGTTGGTACTATTTTTATCCCTCCGTACCCATTGTATCCCTTGAAAGTACGAATTTGGAAAAAAAAACTTTTATTTTTCATTTCTACGTAGTCAAAGGAATGTATACTCCGAATTTCATGATTCTAGTTGCGGTTATTTGGTTAGTACTATTTTTATCCCCTTTTCTATTTTTACCCCAAAAAGTACGAATTTCGAAAAATCAGTCTAATTTCCGTGTCTACACAGTCAGAGGAATGTATACTCCGAATTTCATGACTCTATCTGTGGTCATTTGATTGGTACTATTTCTTTTTCCATTTTGTATTTTACTTGTCTATACAATCAGAGGAATGTATACACCGAATTTCGTGTTTCTAGCTGTTGTCGTTTAAAATGTACAATTTTTATCCCTTTTTGGCCCATTTCACCCCCTACAAATAAGAATCACTTTATGGTGCACATTTTTGCTATAAGGGGAATGCGCATACCAAATATCAATCAAATACAAACAGACATATTCAAAAAACATGCTTAAATACCCTAAAATATTAAGGATTATTATGGGTATTTTTAGTCCTTGTGAGGGAAATTTTTTTCCCTTTGGGACGATTTCGCCCCATGTCAATCCCAACCGATCTACGACTATAAGATGCATTTAGGGAAAATTTGAACGTTCTAGCTCCTTTCGTTTAAATGCTAGCGTGCTTTCAACAGACGGACATGGCTAGATCATCTTAGATTTTTATGACGATCAAGAATGTACATACTTTATAGGGTCTCAGGTCGATATTTCAAGGTGTTACAAACGGAATGACAAAGTTAGTATACCCTCATCCTGGAGGTGGAGGGTATAAAAATTATTCTTGTCTTAGAATAACTCATTGGTCGTGTTATTGAACATTTATATTAATTTTTTGAGGTTTGTGACAGCAAAAAACTCATATTTCTTGGAAAGATTTTGTGAAAGATATTATGAAAAATAAATAAAAGGTATCAAGGTGCCTTAAGAATGATGCCTAAATGATGAATATCGGACGAAAAATGACATCAACGATTAATTTTTTTTTTTGAAATAATTTTATATAGAAGATATATTTTCAAAGCCAAACTTGTCAAACTCTTTTTACAAAAATAAGCGCTGCGGCGTCAATTCCTTCCGATGTTCATCATTTAGGCGTCATTCAAAAGGTATTGCCTGCCGCTATTTATTTTTTATAAAATAAATTTTTAAGTTGTCACTTGAAACAACACATAAATTACTATAAACGTCCAATAATTCGACCAATAAGTAACTCTAAGACAAGAATCAAAATTTATATTTAAAGTGCTTTCATGCGTCTATTATTTCGGAAAAAATTGTCAAAAATACAGCACAAAAAATTATACTGCTAAAACATGATTTTAGGGGTATTTTCAGGAGCGTTTAATTCACAGACGGAACGAAATATTTTGCAAATCATCATTAAACAATCCAAACTTTATTTTCGTGGGATGACAGGAAATTGTTTTTCCATTTGTATGGACCACGACCCAGTCTAATGTACATACGTCTGAGACTGTAGGAAAGATTGAGTTAATAGGCGTTTTCAGTTTCTCATTTCCTTATCATGTTGCCCCATAAAATGACTACAAAGTTTCAAAGGATAACATTTAAAAACGATTTAAATACTTCTTCACTCGCTACATTAACAATACAAGTATCAAATTAAAGAGTTCTCCTCTTTATTTAATATTATTTTATTTAATATTATTTATATTTAAAATATACCTAAAATGCTTCTATATGTATTAGTTTTGCATTAAGAATAATTTCAGATTTCCTCCATTAAAAAGTAAAATATGAATATGATAATACTACTACTGGTAGAAGCATGACATTTAAAGTATTTATACACTCCACGAGAGTATTATGTCTTTGTGCATTTGTTTGATACCCCAAAAGGAAGCGAGATAGACCCATTGTTAATTATACCGATCGACTTAGTATCACTTTTTGAATCGATTTAACAATGTCCGTCCGTCCGTCCGTCCGTCCCTCTGTCTATCCATCTATTCTTGTAACCACGATACTGGTCGCAATTTTAGCCAGAACCAAATGAAACTTTGTACAAAAAAGTTTTTCGGGATAAGGACGAACGCTATTTAATTTGAAGAAAATCTGTTCAGTTTTAGTTATAGCCCCCATACGAATTTCACTCCTGATTTGACTATTTTCACTCTAGATATCATATATTTTAACAGATTTTCTTCAAAATTGGCAAAACATCTTATATTTCAACTAGAAATAACCATGTCGAAAATAGGTCAGATCGGTTCAGATTTAGATATAGCTCCCATACAAATTTCGCTCTCAATTTGAGCTTTTCCGCTCTAGCAACTGCATATTTTATCAGATTGTCTTCAAGTTTGGCAAAAAATCTTATATTTCGACTAGAAACACCCATGGTGAAAATAAGTCAGATCGGTTCAGATTTAGTTACAGCCCCCATACGAATTTCACTCCCGATTTGACTCTTTACACTCTAGATACCACATATTTTAACAGGTTTACACCAAAATTGGCATAACATCGTATATTTCAACTAGCAACACCCATGTTGCAAATAGTTCATATCGGTTCAGATTTATATATATCACTCATACAAATTTCGCTGCCAATTTGAGTTTTTACCCTCTAGCAAACACATAAAAAAAAAACAAAATATCTTATATTTCTACTAGAAACACCGAGGGTGAATGAGTCAGATCTGTTCAGATTTATATATAGCTCCCGCCTTGATTTTTCCGCTTCAGAAACCAGGCATAACACGTTATACTTGAACTGGAAAAACCTATTGTGTAAGTGGGTCACTTCATTCCATGTTTGGGTATAGCCCCGATACAAATATTCTTCTCGATTTGACCAATTTGGACAGGTCATATTAGCCTATGATTAGGAAACATACAAAAATTCTTCCAGTTTTCACTTTTTTAACGAATTGAATTGTATTCGGATAGAAAGTGGAGTGTATCATATAGTCGGCCCCGACCGACTTTAGCCTTTCCTTACTTGTTTTTAACAGCGTACAGTGTGAATAATGATTTAAAACTTGTTGTTATGCTTTAAAAATGTGTAGTCCTTTTAAGTGGCTGCAAAATGAGGATATGAGAAACTGAAAACGCCAAAAAAAACTCCATGATGTCTATAGTTTCCGACGTATATCTGCTGGCTCAATTTTAGTATGGACTGTCGGACGGTGTAATATATTATGGTATGAACAATAAAATATCAATCCCATTTTTTATAAAAATATGAAGAATTATGATATTTTAATACTTTTCAATTATGTATCAGGCCATAAAATATTAATACAACAATTCACTTTTTTGAAAATGTCGCTTACGATAATTCGGCTCTAAGGATTCAATATGTCATAACATTTTAATGGTCGTTTTTAAGCCGCATATCTCCTGCATGTAAATAACTCTAGGTAGATGATATTCCCAGTAAAAAACAAACCTGTGTTAAATTGCACCATTGTTTCTAAAGGGTTTACGGCCAACACTTAATTTAATTTGCGAACATTTTTTGTGCGAAACATTTAACCAATAAATCCCCTGTTGTCATTCAGTAAATTCATTCAATTATTTATAAAACATAATTAAATTGCAAACAATACATTTAAATTAAAATTAATGTGGTTGTGGTGGTGGTAGTGGGGGCTGCTGGTGTTGGTGACGGGAGCGAGTGTGAACATTTGCCAAAAACAGTCATTCAGTCATTCCCTCATTTATTTTTTATGTCTCTGTATTAACGCAGGCATACACGCGCACTAAAGTGGAAATGTTTCAATGGCGCTTTTTTTAAACAATGACTTTTGAGTTTTTCCCTTCGACGTGTTGTTGTAACTGCGGTGCCATTTCAACCAGAAATGGGCGAGTGGCAAATGGCAATAGTTAGTTGAACCCAGGCAACCCTACTCTACGCCCAACAAGTTTCGTTTGTTGCCAGCCAAAGGACACAAATCATGCCGTCCATCCGTCATCCATTTTGTGCAGTTTTCTGCCTTGTCATTCCCCCACCCTGACATAATCGAAGTGGATGGGAAGAGGGGGATGGGTGGGCATGACATGACAGGGACGAGTCTGCACGAAATATAATTTGTGCTTTTGTTTGGAAATTAATTTAAATTTAGAAAACAATTGACATTTATTAGCAAAAAATTGATGGCATTTTTCATTGAAATTAATTGCTTGATATCCGTCTCGGCTTTGTTTACTGCGTGTGCCCCTCGTCCAGCGTCCCTCGTTCGTAATTACAGCGCATTCAAATTGTCGAGGGACCTTGGGAATAGCAACAATAAAAGGGACAATAAATAAAATATACACATACATACATATATACATTTATATTTTAATATGTATACATATTTTGTTTAGTTTTTAGCTTATTATGATTAATAATTTTCAAGTGCCCATCACAAACGCAGAAATTTGGGTCCATTTGTTTCTGACATTTGGTTCAAACATCAATGAATCATGGGACCAGTGGCAAATTTAGTAGCTGCTATTGTTTGCGGAAAGCCTTTAGCACGTCGAGGGAGAGAGCGAGCGAGAGCTGGAAAATATAATTGAAAATTGACATAAATAGACATAAACTAAAACTTGCCGCCCATGGGATATGAATTTGCTACCATCAAAGGGTAAATATCAAAACAATCCAATGAGTATATCCCAAAAGGGAAGGGGGATCAGTGTGTGTGTGCATTAGGCTGGGTCACGCAAACAATTACATTATTATCCACCTCCAGAATGGGGGTATACTAACTTTGTCATTCCGTTTGTAACACCTTGAAATATCGACCTGAGATATAAAGTATATATATTCTTGATCGTCATAAAATTCTAAGACGATCTAGCCATGTTCGTCCGTCCGTCTGTCCATCTGTTGAAAGCACGCTATCGTCTAAACGAAAGGAACTAGGACGTCAACATTTTCCATAAATGCGTCTTATAGTCGTAGATCGGTTGGGATAGAAACTGGGCGAAATCGACCCAGGAAAAATTTTGTCCCTGACAAGAACTATAAATAATAATAATATTCCTTAATATTTTAGAGTTTTTAAGCATATTTTTTCAATATGTCTGCTTGTACTTACTTGATATTGGGTATGTGCATTCCCTCTATAACAAAAACGTGCACCATAAAGTGATTTTTATTCGTAGAGCGTGAAATAGGGCAAAAAGGGATAAAAATGGTACATATTAAACGACAACAGCTAGAAGCACGAAATTCGGTGTGCACATTTCTCTAATTGAGTAGATACATAATATAAAAGTATTTTTTCGAAATTCGTACTTTTATAGGGTAAAATGGAAATAATGGGATAAAAATGGTAACAACCAAACGGCAGCAACTAGAATAATGAATTTCGGTGTATACATCCCCTGATTGCATAGACACGTAAAATAAACGATTTTTTCGAAATTCGTACTTTTTGGGGTTAAAATGGAAAAAGGGGATAAAAAATAGTACTGAAATAGTAATGAAATTCCTCAGACTACGTAGAGACGAAAAATAAGACGTTTTTTCAAATTCGTACTTTCAACGGATACAACTGGGTACAGAAGGACACAAATAGTACCAACTAAACGACTACAGCTAGAATGATGAAATTCGGTGTGTACATCCCTCCAATTGCGAAGACATTTAAAATAAAATAAATAAAAAGATTTTTACTTTTTCGGCAAAAATTGGTTGAATCATGAAGTTAGGTTATTTTGCACTATGTACGTGAGATAATGGATTTTCAAAATTTGTACTTTTGGAAATACAACTAGCTATCTACCAATATTACTGGTATTTAAGCTTTTTGAAAATATAAATATAAGAATATTTATTTTTTGAATTGTCTTGAAGTAATATTTCGATATGTAAATTTCGTATTTGTACCTTGCCTTGTAAGTGTGGTATGACAGTATTATATTTTTTTATAATTTTATTTGTTTTGGCTATATTAAAAAAATATATTTTCCTGTAATATTACTGCATTTCTACGAACACGACAGCCTCTGCGGAATGCAATCCATGGTGGAGGGTATAAAAAGTTCGGACCGGCCGAACTTAACGCCTTTTCTACTTGTTTTTTTCGACAACTTGTTTATTATGAAATTTGAAGTTAACTTTTTTTTACTTTTATTAAAATTTGAAGTGACGAACATTTTTTACTATGAGTGGAAATATTTGTCGCGTCCATTTTGTCGCGTCCGTATTTCTGCTGTACCTAATTAAAAAAATTAAGAGATTATTCTCATATTTCATAAATCTAGGAACAAAATATATACTCTGGCCTTCATTTACATGTATATATACAGGGTGCGGCTAAAGTTACTATATGATGTAAAACAATTGTAACTTCTTTGCTTGCGAGTATTTAACTTTTTCTTTTTTCCTATTTCAGAAATTAAACTTGGTAGAATATTTAAAAATGGAACGCTTTACAATTGCGCTTGGAATTTGCTAGAGCACTTTTAAATCCCGTTGATCAAATTTAATGATGACCAACGAAGCGCATTTTCACTTGAACGGTTTCGTAAATAAACAAAACAACAGATTTTGGGGATCCCAAAATCCCAAAAATCTTCATCAGAAATCTTTACAACTAAAGGACAACATTCAAGAAGAAATTGATCGTATACCACAAGAAACACTCAACAAAGTTATGGAAAATGTCATAAAAAGAGCACATTTTGCGTTAGAGAAAGCGGTTCTCATTTAACTGATATTATTTTTCATAATTAATGTAAAAAAATAACATAAAATAAACTTTCTTTTTATCATAAATTTTTTTGTTTTTTTCATTCCATTCAATAGTTATTTAAAAAACAAATCATATAGTTACTTTAGCCGCACCCTGTACAAAAGCAAAGTTCTCAAAAAATTGCTGAACTTTGTATAAGACCTTCAAAAGTACTTCTGTTTCTTGTAGCGTCCGTTTCGATGTAAAATTGTTTATAATTTTGTACTAAATCCTGACGATATATTGTCAAAATGTAGTACTCTTTAAGCGCTTTAGAACACTAAACAGGCTGATCGACTTTTTCAGTTTCTTTCTTAGTAGTTTATGGCGTGCGAAAGTCGCGTCCGGGCCACTGGGAGATGCCCATATATAAAAATAAATGTGTGTCTGTATGTTGCGTATAGGACGCCAAACCGGTGGGTCGATTCGCCTGAAAATTTTAACTTCTGGACAGAGGATGGTTCCTGACCTAGTATGGTCATGATAAGACAAAGGATGGTGGTACCTCCCCACAAAAAATATTTTAAAACTATCAAAAATTACTCATTTTATCTTCCAAAGCATACGAAGTGAGAGAATAGGGAAAGGAATAAGGAAATTGTTTTGGAAAATGCACTTCTAGAATTTAAGTCTTTATTTTGACGTTATAAGGAATTAAATTTTACTTAGGACAGGATAATTTGTATAGAAGGTAGTAGAAGGTTCTCGGCACATGGTCACAGCTTCCACAATTGTAAAAACATGATCCAATATCAAGTCATAGAATATTCCAGGTACTAGTATAAAAGCCATGAAGGATTTAATTTTTCCCTAGGATAGAGACAATTGTGTAGGTGGTACAAGACGGGGCATGGCTAAAGCGCAAATGACTTTGAGTATCCGTATGGATGTTATATCGGTTTTATTTCAAAGCTTATGCCACTTTGTGTGAGAGGTTCCAGTAGGGGTGTGGCAATATCGGCCATATTCCATGCGAATGTAACTTCTATAAAAACATTGTAAAATATCAAATTTCACAGTATTCCGATCATCCGCATATATGTTATAGCAGCTTTAATATTCCGTAGATTAGGGTAATTTGTATGGCAGATGCAAGATGGGCGATACTACTAGATAGACAGATTGATAGATTCCGAATATCCGTGTGGAAGTTGCATTGATTTTAATTTAACACAGGAATATGGGCCATTTGGGTGGGAGGTAGCAGAAGGGGCGTGGCAATTTCGCGCATCTTTGAAAAATATTACCATGTGAAAAATTTGGATTGATTCCTTAACTCCTTTCGAGAGTTATCGTGTACACCAGCCAGACGGACGGACGGACATGACTCAAACAACTTAAACAGTTGTGAAACGGATTTGGTCCAAACATACTTAGGGTCTTAAGTCACTCATTCAATGCGTTACACTTTTGTTCTTTCCCAAATACCCTACTCTGTAGTGCGAGGGTATAAAAATACCATAAACGTCATCACAATGGACTTGTCTTGCCACAACAATCTAATACTACTAGAAACGGTCCATATTCATAAGCTAAAGTAAAAAAATATACATTCAAAGTGATTGAAAGAGTAACGTTTAGCTCACAGAAAGCTTGACCAACGAACGAATAAATCGTTATTAAACAATCCGACCATTATCACCAGTAGAGTGACTGGAAATTATTATTTAATTGTATAGAGCCGGACTAATGTTTATGAATCTTTCATCACACACTGGCCTCAAATGCATTTTTTGGCATGAATTCGAAAAATATAATTATAGTCTTGTAAGTTTGCACATCTGCTAGACATAGCACACATTAAAAACAAGTAAGGAAAGACTAAAATCGACCGCGGCCGACTATTCGATTAACTACACCACTCATTGGGACTACACAGGGCGGAGCAATTTTGTATCGAGTAACTGTAATATGGCAAATTTGATGAAAAGCTGGGTTCCAGAGATTTTATGGTGTAAATTAAGACCCTGTTACACGAGATATGGACCCACATCAAGATTTTAAATATAAACTGTAAATTTTAAAAATTGTGGATTCTAGAGATATCAACTCTGTTGTTATTTTTACACCTACACTACTGTTTTTGCAATTTATAACTTGTAAACTTGAATCTGTTGAAAAATATTTTTTGTGACGGCAGTTGAAAAAGCAAAATGGGAGAAACATTTTTTAAACGTTCCAGGCGTGTAATTAGTACTTCGTAATCTGAATCAGTTGAACTAAATGAACTGGAAAAGGATATTGTGCAATATCAAAATTTGCTAAGGGAAAAAAATGAAAAGCGCAACTGGTTCCCATGTTTGAGAACATCTTGGACAGTTAATTGTTTCAAAGATATTAAAAAACTCTCGTAAAATAAGATTTTTAGTTTCTTTTTAAAACTATTTAAAGTCATGCTATCATCATTGATCTCCACAAGAAATATTTTTCTTAAACTGTTTTATTTAATTGAAGAAAAATCGTGCCAAATTTGTGAGAAACTTCAAGATTCTAAAAACCGTCATAGCTCCTTAAATATAGCCCATAGGACAAAATGGACAATAATCTGTGATCACCATATTTGGGTCAAAAATTCAAAATGAATTTTCAAAAATTAAAACCGTTATAGTTCCCTAAATATAACCCCTGGGACAAAATGGGCAATAATCTGTGATCACTATTTTCGGGTCAAAAATTCAAGATTCTTAAAACCATCATAGCTCCTTAAATATAGTCCCTAGAACAAAATGGACAATAATCTGTGTTCACCATATTTGGGTGAAAAATTAAAAATGAATTTCCAAACGATAAAGCCGTCATAGCTCCTTAAATATAGCCCCTGGGCCAAAATGGACAATATTCCGTGATCACTATATTCGGGTCAAAAATTAAAGATTCTTAAAACCATCATAGCTCCTTAAATATAGTCCGTAGGACAAAATGGACAATAATCTGTGTTCACCATATTTGGGTGAAAAATTAAATATGAAAATTTAAAAAAAAATTTAAGATTATTAAAACCGTCATAGCTCCTTAAATATAGTCCCTAGGACAAAATGGACAATAATCTGTGATCACCATATTCGGGTCAAGAATTCAAAATGAATTTTCAAAAGTTAAAACCGTTATAGCTCCTTAAATATAGCCCCTAGGACAAAATGGACAATATTATGTGATCACTATATTCGGGTCAAAAATTCAATTATTCTTAAAACCGTCATAGCTCCTTAAATATAGCCCCTGGGACAAAATGAACAATAATTTGTGATCACCATATTTGGATCAAAAATTCAAAATGAATTTTCAAAAGTTAAAACCGTCATAGCTCCTTAAATATAGCCCTTGGGACAAAATGGACAATAATCTGTGATCACTATTTTCGGGTCAAAAATTCAAGATTCTTAAAACCGTCATAGCTCCTTAAATATAGACCCTAGGACAAAATGGACAATATTCTGTGATCACTATATTGGGTCAAAAATTCAAAATGAATTTTCAAAAGTTAAAACCGTCATAGCTCCTTAAATATAGTCCCTAGGACAAAATGGACAATATTCTGTGATCACTATATTCGGGTCAAAAATTCAAAACGAATTTTCAAAAGTTAAAACCGTCATAGCTCCTTAAATATAGCCCCTGGGACAAAATGGACAATAATCTTTGATCACTATTTGCGGGTCAAAAATTCAAGATTCTTAAAGCCGTCATAGCTCCTTTAATATAGTCCCCACGATAAAATGGACAATAATCTGTGATCACCATATTTGGGTCAAAAATTCAAAATGAATTTTCAAAAGTTAAAACCGTCATAGCTCCTTAAATATAGCCTCTAGGACAAAATCGACAACAATCTTTGATCACTATATTCGGATCAAAAATTCAAAACGAATTTTCAAAAGTTAAAACCGTCATAGCTCCTTAAATATAGCCCCTAGGACAAAATGGACAATATTATGTGATCACCATATTTGGATCAAAAATTCAAAATTAATTTTCAAAAGTTAAAACCGACAATAATCTTTGATCACTATTTGCGGGTCAAAAATTCAAGATTCTTAAAGCCGTCATAGCTCCTTTAATATAGTCCCCACGATAAAATGGACAATAATCTGTGATCACCATATTTGGGTCAAAAATTCAAAATGAATTTTCAAAAGTTAAAACCGTCATAGCTCCATAAATATAGCCTCTAGGACAAAATGGACAATATTCTGTGATCACCATATTTGGATCAAAAATTCAAAATTAATTTTCAAAAGTTAAAACCGTCATAGCTCCTTAAATATAGCCCCTGGGACAAAATGGACAATAATCTTTATTCACTATTTGCGGGTCAAAAATTCAAGATTCTTAAAGCCGTCATAGCTCCTTTAATATAGTCCCCACGATAAAATGGACAATAATCTGTGATCACCATATTTGGGTCAAAGATTCAAAATGAATTTTCAAAAGTTAAAACCGTCATAGCTCCTTAAATATAGTCCCTAGGACAAAATGGACAATATTCTGTGATCACTATATTCGGGTCAAAAATTCAAAACGAATTTTCAAAAGTTAAAACCGTCATAGCTCCTTAAATATAGCCCCTAGGACAAAATGGACAATATTATGTGATCACCATATTTGGATCAAAAATTCAAAATTAATTTTCAAAAGTTAAAACCGTCATAGCTCCTTAAATATAGCCCCTGGGACAAAATGGACAATAATCTTTGATCACTATATTCGGGTCAAAAATTCAAAATGAATTTTCAAAAGTTAAAACCGTCATAGCTCCTTAAATATAGTCCCTACAAAATGGACAATAATCTGTGATCACCATATTTGGGTCAAAAATTCAAAATGAATCAAAAACAAACTTATATATTTTTCGAAGTGTAATTATGAAAACAAAGAAAATCACATTCTTTCGGAAAAAAACAATAAGTGTACCTATGTATGTATGCATGGGTGTGTGTAAAAGAGACAATTCGCAGCAGATGAGAAGCATCAATATGAATACGTAGCATTTCTGTTCTTTCTTTAGTTTCCGCGTCACTTCTACGAAAATAAAACTACTACAGAGCGTTTTATCTCAATTGGTGGATTATGTACATACATACGATCAAGTATGTCCACACAGTCAGTGTGTGTGTGTTTGTTTTCTTTTATATCCATTTGTATTGGAATTTGCAGCCACCCGAAGTATGTATATTCAGTACAGCAATGGACATATAAGCAGCAATATATTTTGTGAATGAATGAATAATTGTTGTATGGATAAGAATGCTGGCTTAATGAAGAATTGTATATATATATATATATATATATATATACTAGCAGTACCCGCTGCTTCGCACGCGAAAAAGCCAGTTATTTGTTAATTTTATCCGTCTTAGTTTTTGGATAGTATTTATTTAATATTCTTTTGGTGGATATAGATAAATCTTAAATAGTAATTTGGAAACCTCCTATTAGCTAACACTCACACACGATGTCTACGTTGTCAGAGAAATTTAAACACTAAACTTCACGACTATAGCTGAAATATTTTAGTTGGTACTATTATTATCCCGCTCATTGTTTATAAGTACAAACTTAGAAAAATTCGTTTAGATTTGCGCTTCTCGTTGTCAGTGGAACTTACACACCACATTTCACGACTATAGCTGGTATTGGTACTACTTTTATCCCTTGTTGCTCACCCCCTATAAGAAAATTTCAAAAAATCCATTTAGATTGCGCTTTACAAACAGTTTACACTCCAAATCTCCCGACTATATCTGCAATTCTTAAATTGGATCCCTTTTTGTCCCGCCTACCTCCTAAAAAGTACAAATTTCGAACAATTCAATTATACTGCGCTTCTACATGGTCAAAGGAATTTACATACCAAATTTCACGATTCTAGCTGTAATACTTTAGTTGGTACCATTTTTATCCCTCTCGCCCCCTAAAAATACAAATTTCGAAAAAATCTATTTTACTTCATTTCTATATGGTCAGAGGAATTTACATACCAAATTTAGCGATTCTAGCTGTAATATTTTAGTTGGTACCAGTTTTATGCCTTTTTGTCCCGCTCGCCTCTTAAAAGTGTAAATTTCGAAAAAACCAATTTTACTTCGTTTCGATATGGTCGGAGGAATTTACATACCAAATTTCACGATTCTAGCTGTAATACTTTAGTTGGTTCCATTTTTATCCCTTTTTGTCCCGCTCTCCCCTTAAAAGTAAAAATTTCGAAAAATCCAATTTTACTTCGTTTCTATATGGTCGGAGGAATTTACATACCAAATTTCACGATTCTACCTGTAATACTTTAGTTGGTACAATTTGTATCCCTTTTTGTCCCGCTTGCCCCTTAAAAGTAAAAAATTTCGAAAAATCCAATTTTACTTCGTTTCTATATGGTCGGAGGAATTTACATACCAAATTTCACGATTCTAGCTGTAATACTTTAGTTGGTACCATTTTTATCCCTTTTTGTCCCGCTCTCCCCTTAAAAGTACAAATTTCGAAAAATCCAATATTACTTCGTTTCTATATCGTCAGAGGAATTTACATACCAAATTTCACGATTCTAGCTGTAATACTTTAGTTGGTACCATTTTTATCCCTTTTTGTCCCGCTTGCCCCTTAAAAGTACAAATTTCGAAAAATCCAATTTTACTTCGTTACTATATGGTCAGAGGAATTTACATACCAAAATTCACGTTTCTAGTTTAATACTTTAGTTGGAACCACTTTTATCCCTTTTTGTCCCGCTCGTCCCTTAAAAGTACAAATTTCGAAAATTCCAATTTTACTTCGTTTCTATATGGTCAGAGGAATTTACATACCAAATTTCACGTTTCTAGCTGTAATACTTTAGTTGGTACCATTTTTATCCCTTTAATAGTACAAATTTCGAAAAATCCAATTTTACTTCGTTTCTATATGGTCAGAGGAATTTACATACCAAATTTCACGTTTCTAGCTGTAATACTTTAGTTGGTACCATTTTTATCCCTTTTTGTCCCGCTCGTCCCATAAAAGTACAAATTTCGAAAAATCCAATTTTACTTCGTTTCTATATGGTCTGAGGAATTTACATACCAAATTTCACGATTCTAGCTGTAATACTTCAGTTGGTACCATTTTTATCCCTTTTTGTCCCGCTCGTCCCTTAAAAGTACAAATTTCGAAAAATCCAATTTTACTTCGTTTCTATATGGTCAGAGGAATTTACATACCAAATTTCACGATTCTAGCTGTAATACTTCAGTTGGTACCATTTTTATCCCTTTTTGTCCCGCTCGTCCCTTAAAAGTGTAAATTTCGAAAAATCCAATTTTACTTCGTTTCTATATGGTCGGAGGAAATTACATACCAAATTTCACGATTCTAGCTGTAATACTTTAGTTGGTTCCATTTTTATCCCTTTTTGTCCCGCTCTCCCCTTAAAAGTAAAAATTTCGAAAAATCCAATTTTACTTCGTTTCTATATGGTCGGAGGAATTTACATACCAAATTTCACGATTCTACCTGTAATACTTTAGTTGGTACAATTTGTATCCCTTTTTGTCCCGCTTGCCCCTTAAAAGTAAAAAATTTCGAAAAATCCAATTTTACTTCGTTTCTATATGGTCGGAGGAATTTACATACCAAATTTCACGATTCTAGCTGTAATACTTTAGTTGGTACCATTTTTATCCCTTTTTGTCCCGCTCTCCCCTTAAAAGTACAAATTTCGAAAAATCCAATATTACTTCGTTTCTATATCGTCAGAGGAATTTACATACCAAATTTCACGATTCTAGCTGTAATACTTTAGTTGGTACCATTTTTATCCCTTTTTGTCCCGCTTGCCCCTTAAAAGTACAAATTTCGAAAAATCCAATTTTACTTCGTTACTATATGGTCAGAGGAATTTACATACCAAAATTCACGTTTCTAGTTTAATACTTTAGTTGGAACCACTTTTATCCCTTTTTGTCCCGCTCGTCCCTTAAAAGTACAAATTTCGAAAATTCCAATTTTACTTCGTTTCTATATGGTCAGAGGAATTTACATACCAAATTTCACGTTTCTAGCTGTAATACTTTAGTTGGTACCATTTTTATCCCTTTTTGTCCCGCTCGTCCCTTAAAAGTACAAAGTTCGAAAAATCCAATTTTACTTCGTTTCTATATGGTCAGAGGAATTTACATACCAAATTTCACGATTCTAGCTGTAATACTTTAGTTGGTACCATTTTTATCCCTTTTTGCCCCGCTCGTCCCTTAAAAGTACAAATTTCGAAAAATCCAATTTTACTTCGTTTCTATATGGTCAGAGGAATTTACATACCAAATTTCAAGTTTCTAGCTGTAATACTTTAGTTGGTACCATTTTTATCCCTTTAATAGTACAAATTTCGAAAAATCCAATTTTACTTCGTTTCTATATGGTCAGAGGAATTTACATACAAAATTTCACGTTTCTAGCTGTAATACTTTAGTTGGTACCATTTTTATCCCTTTTTGTCCCGCTCTCCCCTTAAATGTACAAATTTCGAAATATCCAATTTTACTTCGTTTCTATATCGTCAGAGGAATTTACATACCAATTTTCACGATTCTAGCTGTAATACTTTAGTTGGTACCATTTTTATCCCTTTTTGTCCCGCTCGGCCCTTAAAAGTACAAATTTCGAAAAATCCAACTTTACTTCGTTTCTATATTGTCAGAGGAATTTACATACCAAATTTCACGTTTCTAGCTGTAATACTTTAGTTGGTACCATTTTTATCCCTTTTTGTCCCGCTCTCCCCTTAAAAGTACAAATTTCGAAATATCCAATTTTACTTCGTTTCTACATGGTCAGAGGAATTTACATACCAAATTTCACGATTCTAGCTGTAATACTTTAGTTGGTACCATTTTTATCCCTTTTTGTCCCGCTCGGCCCTTAAAAGTACAAATTTCGAAAAATCCCTATTTGTAGCTCGTCTGCATGGTCATTGCAAGGAACTCACCGAATTTCATGTTTATAGCTACTGCCGTTTAGTCAGGACGAAGGTTCGATGTTTATCCCTTTTTGGGCCATTTTATCCCCTAAAAGTACGAATTTCGTAAAACCCTTTCTTAGTCGACGTCTACGTCATATTTGGGAACTACCCTGAAAATTTCATGACCCTGGCTTCAGCCGTTTGGCCTGGGGGCTGGTCAATGATAAGTCAGTCAGTCAGTCAGTCAGTCAGTAACGCAACTCTTTTATATATATATATATATATATATTCATTTTAACTTACATTGAAGGTAGGAGTGATTGATTCTTTTTTCATCCTCAATAAACCAAATATTTCATAGAAAGCAGTGATCCTACAAAGTTGCAAACAATCGGAAATGGTAATTGAAAAATACAAAGTAAAGTCAATCCCTATCCCTATTATCCCTATTAATATTATAAAACCTTAGTGTAAGTCTGTCTGTCTGTTTGTTTGTTCCGCAGTCACGTGTAAACGTCTGAACCGATGTTGTTGAAATTTTCAGTACAGATAGATGTAGGTCTGGAAGGAACTATAGGCTATAGAATTTTTAAAAATTTGCTCTGTGGGCGGAGGGGGCGTGGCAATAGTGTTTTTGAGAGCTAGAAGGCTGAAAATTGGTACATATATATTACTGACCACGAGAATGATAAATATGATGCCGAAATTTGGATTTTCATTTTGTGGGCGGAGTGGGCGTGGCAATAGTGTTTTTTGAGCTAGAAGGCTGAAAATTATAACGTATATATTACTGACCACGAGAATGATAAATATGATGCAGAAATTTTGATTTTCATTTTGTGGGCGGAAGGGGCGTGGCTATAGTGTTTTTTAGAGCTAGAAGGCTAAAAATTGGTACATATATATTACTGACCACGAGAATAATAAATATGATGCCGAAATTTGGACTTTCGTTTTGTGGGCTGAGTGGGCGTGGCAAAAGTGTTTTTGAGAAGTGGTAGGCTGAAAATTGGTACATATATTTTACTGACCACGATAAAAATCAATTTGATGCCGGATTTTAAATTTGGATTTTCTATTTGTGGGCGGATTGAGCGTGGGAATAGTGTTCTTTGAGCTAGAAGGCTGAAAACTGTAATGTATATATTACTAACCACGATAAAGATCAGTTTGATGTCGAAATATGGATTTTCGTTTCGTGGGCTTTGGGGCGTGGAAAAAGTGTTTTTGTGAGCTAGAAGGCTGAAAATTGGTACATATATATTACTGACCACGAGAAAGATAAATATGATGCTGGATTTTGAATTTTCGTTTGGTGGGCGGTGGGCGGTGAGGGCGTGGCAGTGGTTTGATATCTAGCAGGATGAAAATTGGTACATATATATTACTGACCACGATAAAGATCAGTTTGATGCCGAAATTTGGATTTTCGTTTCGTGGGCGGTGTGGCGTGGCAAGAGTGTTTTTGAGAGCTAGAAGGCTGAAAATTGGTACACATATATTACTGACCACAATAATGATAAATATGATGACGAAATTTGGATTTTCGATTGGGGGGCGGTGGGGACGTGGCAAAAGTATTTTTAGAGCTAGAAGGCTGAAAATTGCAACGTTTATATTACTGACCACGACAAAAATCAATATGAAACCTGATTTTAATTATACCATTTGTTTTTTTTTTTTGGCTGGCGCAGCTCGCGCGGTTCAGCTAGTATAATAATAATAAAAGGAGGACAGATTTTAAATTTTCTAAAATTAGCCCAGAAAACCGCCAACTATTTAATAAATCGCAAAAAAATTGCCATGTCGCCAAATCAAAAATAAAGTCGCCAAACATAGTTAAAATTCGCCACGTCTGACGAAAAATCGCCATATCTGACAACCTTGATCACAACATAAACATTTATCGATAGATTTTGTTTAGCTAGGCCTTGATTTCTTCGCTAAGATGCCAGATATAATAAAATAAGATAAAATGTTCTGTCATCTAATTTGTAAAGGGATTTTTCGTGCTATTTAAACACAAATTACAAAATCTTTTGCGTATAAAAAAGTACCATATCTTCCACATTTATGCATATATTTATACCCTACACCACTTCGTGGTCTAGGGTATTATAAGTTAGTTTCGCGCCAAATGTTTGTAACACCAAGAAATAATCGAGCTAGACCCACCTTTAAGTATACCGATCGGCTTAGAATCACCAGCTGAGTCGATTTAACGATGTCTGTCTGTCCGTCCGTCCGTCCGTCTGTCCGTCTGCTGTCCATCTAAGCTTGTTCGCACTCTACAGGTCGCAATTGTTGTCCGATTGACATGAAACTTGGCAGAAGTTATTTTTTCTGGCCAAGGACCATCGGTATTGAATTTGGAGGAAATCGGTTCAGATTTAGATATAGCCCCCATACAAATGTCGCTCCCGATTTCACTTTTTCCGCTTTAGAAACCACATATTGTACCCGATTTTCTTTAAATTTGGCACAACATCTTATAATCCAACTAGAAACACCTGTGGCTAAAGCGGGCTAGATCGGTTCAGATTTAGATATATCCCCCATACAAATGTCGCTCCCGATTTGACATTTTCCGCTTTAGAAACCACATATTGTACCCGATTTTCTTTAAATTTTGCAGAACATCTTAAAATCGAACTGGAAACACGTATGCAAAAATTGGGTAAGATCGGTTCAGATTTAGATATAGCCCACATACAAATGTCGCTCCCGATTTGAAATTTTCCGCTCTAGAAACGACATATTGTACCTGATTTTCTTTAAATTTTGCAGAACATTTTATAATCGAACTAGAAACACCTATGCTGAAGATCGGTAAGATCGGTTCAGATTTAGATATATACCCAAACAAATGTCACTCCCTCAGCTCTAGAAACCACATCTTGCACCCGATTTTCTTTAAATTTGGCACAACATCTTATAATCTAACTAGAAACACTTATGCTGAAAGTGGGTATGATCGGTACAGATTTAGATATAGCCCACATACAAATGTCGCTCCCGATTTGACGTTTTCCGCTCTAAAATCCACATATTGTACCCGTTTTTCTTTAAAATTTGCACAACATCTTATAATCCAACCTATGGTGAAAGTGGGTAAGATCGGTTCAGATTTAGATATCGCCCTCATACAAATGTTGCTCCCGAATGTTTAACCAATTTTGGCCAAACTTTACATATTATATTTCACCAATAAACATACATGGTGAAAGCGGGTCACATCGTTCCAGGTTTCAATATACCCCTACACAAATGTCCTTTCCGATTTAACATTTTTTGTCAAACAAATACATTTACAAGATGCAAAAATCCTTCCCGATTTCACTTTTTTACCAAATTGAATTGTAATGAGATAGAAAGTCCGTCCGTCTTTAGCATTTCCTTACTTGTTTGGGAGATGCCCATATGTCCATACTTTGGTATAACACAAATGGGGTCCCATTCTGATCTATTACAACTCTAGAAACTACATCTTACATCGGATCTTCATCAAACTTTGCACATCATGGTATTTTTCAACCAGGAATACCTACCGTGAATGAGAAATATATAGGCGCATGTTTTGGACCAGGCCCAAAATGTAGTTATGGCCCCCTTTTGAAATGTCGGTCCGATTCATCCTATTACTATTGTATAATTTGTATTTGTCTGTCGGATAATTGTATCAATTACCATATTATTAACCATATTCGTTAAATATGACTAAATATTAATTTATAGTATAATTTATATGAACTACATAAAATTGCTTCCATGAAATAAATGGGTTTAGTAATCAAAGCGGGGTACATACGCAGGGAGTGGTGTAGGGTACTATATAGTCGGCCCCGCCCGACTTTAGCCTTTCCTTACTTGTTTTTACATAAAACACTGTTTTTTGCGTTGGAGTGTTAGCTATTAAAAAATAAATAAAAATATTTTTTCGAATTTTTACTATTTTAATGATTTTTTCTGCAAAGAAAACAAGTAAAGGAAAGGAAGTAAAGGAAGCAATTCTATGTAAAGGGTGATTTTTTAAGAGCTTGATAACTTTTTTTTTTTAAAAAAACCCCATAAAATTTGCAAAATCTCATCGGTTCTTTATTTGAAACGTTAGATTGGTCCATGACATTTACTTTTTGAAGATAATTTCATTTAAATGTTGACCGCGGCTGCGTCTTAGGTGGTCCATTCGGGAAGTCCAATTTTGGGCAACTTTTTCGAGCATTTCGGCCGGAATAGCCCGAATTTCTTCGGAAATGTTGTCTTCCAAAGCTGGAATAGTTGCTGGCTTATTTCTGTAGACTTTAGACTTGACGTAGCCCCACAAAAAATAGTCTAAAGGCGTCAAATCGCATGATCTTGGTGGCCAACTTACCGGTCCATTTCTTGAGATGAATTGTTCTCCGAAGTTTTCCCTCAAAATGGCCATAGAATCGCAAATTATACAGTTACTATAAATTCATCTTTAGTCATATTTAACGTATATTGTACAGACAAATACAAATTATACAGTAGTAATAGGATGAATCGGACCGACATTTCAAAAGGGGGCCGATAACAACATTTTGGGCCTGTTCCAAAACATGGGCCTATATATTTCTCATTCACGGTAGTTGAAAAATATCATGATCTGCAAAATTTGATGAAGATACGATGTAAGATGTAGTTTCTAGAGCTGTAATAGATCAGATTGGGCCCCATTTGGGTTATACCAAAGTATGGACATATGGGCATCTCCCAAACAAGTAAGGAAAGGTTAAAGACGGACGGACTTTCTATCACATTACAATTCAATTCGGTAAAAATTGAAATCGGGAAGATTTTTGCATCCTGTAAATGTATGTGTTTGACAAAAAATGTTAAATCGGAAAGGACATTTGTATGGGGGTATATTGAAACCTGGAACGATGTGACTCGCTTTCACCATGTCTGTTTATTGGTGAAATATAATATGTAAAATTTGGCCAAAATCGGTTAAACATTCCGGAGCAACATTTGTATGAGGGCTATATCTATACTTGTTTCTAGTTTGATTATAAGATGTTCTGCCAAATTTAAAGAAAATCGGGTACAATGTGTAGCTTCTAGAGCGGAAAAAGTGAAATAGGAAGCGACATTTGTATGGGGGCTATATCTAAGTCTGAACCGATTTCCTCCAAATTCAATACCGATGGTCCTTGGCCAGAAAAAATAACTTCAGCCAAGTTTCATGACAATCGGACAACAATTGCGACCTGTAGAGTGCGAACAAGCTTAGATGGACAGCAGACGGACGGACAGACGGACAGACAGACATCGTTAAATCGACTCAGCTGGTGATTCTAAGCCGATCGGTATACTTAAAGGTGGGTCTAGCTCGATTATATCTTGGTGTTACAAACATTTGCCGCGAAACTAACTTATAATACCCTAGACCACGTAGTGGTGTAGGGTATAAAAAAAGAATATTTTTTGATGGAAGTTTCCCTATGAAAGTCTAGTCTTTTTCTCTGTCAAACATCTTCAGTTTGGTCTATAACACTACTCAACAAAATGAAAAAAATTTCATGTACTCCGGATGCGATAATTTTTTCTGTGTAGATAACCTTGACATGAGCTCGAAAAACGCAATAAAATTTTTTTTTTTCGTTTGGTTTTTGTTTTATTTTTTTTTTTAAATTTTAAAAATTTTTTTTTGGTTAATTTGTTTCGTCCGGCATAACTCGGGAACCACTAGCCCGATTTAATTGAATTAAATTTTAAAAAATTTAAAATTAGAATTCCCTTAATCTGTTCATATATTGTTTTCCTATACAAGCAACAGTTTCCAAGTTAAAAATTAATATATAAAGGAAAAAACTTATTTTTTGCCTAAAGATTTAAATTTTTTTTTTTAATCCATAAAAAATCCAAAATGAAATAAAAATGTCAAATCTTATTACTTTTACGTAAAGTCACATAACCTATGAGCAAAATGAGACAAAGATCATGAAAATCGATGCACGCGTTTCGCTTTTATTCGCAATTAAGTAAAGGTATGAATTTCAAAAATTTGCTCGACATATGCACAACTTTGTCTATGGTAAGGTTTTTTCTTTTTTTTTTGATTCTCAGAATTAACAAAACGGAATAAACAAAGGGTTATTTAATTTTTATGATTGCGTAAGCAAAGTAATAAACGCTAATAAATGTGCGTGAACAATTAAAAGGAAAAAAGGAAAGGGGACTTTTTTAATTATTTGGGTTTTCCGTTGGCTACCTGTATGATTTTTTTACAGAAATGCAACCCACATTTAAGGGTGGTCATTATTCGGAAAATTTAAGACTCACACATGGTGAAACAGGTATGTAGCCACCGTAAAAAAATATACACCCATTTATAAGTACCTGTCAGTAAAATACTAAACAATACACAGTATAAATAGGTCTTCATTGATCGATTTTACTCATTCAACAAGTGTCGACGAACGCGATAGTTAAAATGAGCAAACGTTCGCGAGGATTTGAATGCAATACCAATACCGCTCACCATGCTCGTCACTCACATCGCCCAGGTTGTCCGGAAAGAAGTCCAAGTGCGAGTGTAGAAAATGTATCTTAAGCGACATATTTGCTCTAATTTTTTTATAATTTTGGAGTAGTTGTTCGACGATCTCTCTGTAATTTGAGCTTTTGTTGTTTCCAAGAAATCCGGAAACAATTTGCCGAAATGAGTTCCAAGCTGCAGCTTCATTTGGTGATAAAATGTGCTCAAACTGTTGGTCTTGCAACAACTTTTTAATTTGCGGACCGTCGAAAACGCCTTCCTTAATCTTTGTCGATGAAAGGTGAGGAAAAATGGTTTTTAAATAGGCGAACGCTTCGCCATCTTTGTTGATAGCTTTCACGAAGTTTTTTATGAGTCCGAGCTTTATGTGAAGAGGTGGGAGAAAAACATTTTCCTTTTTTATGAGTGGTGTATATTTCACGTTGTCGCTGCCGGGGATGAAGTTAACTCTTTCTGTCCAACTCCTCCTGGTGTAATGATGTTGACGATCGCGGCTGTCCCAAAGGCAGAGAAAACAACAGTACTTTGTGAATCCACCTTGTAATCCACAAAGGATACCGATAACCTTAAGGTCGGCACAAACTTTCCAATCGTGCCTCTCATAGTTAAGGCACTTTAGTAGATTGTCCATGACTTCGTATGTTTCCTTGGTGTCAACGGCATGAGCAATTGGAATCGAAGGTTTCTTGTTGCCGTTGTGCAGTAAAATTGCTTTAAGGCTCTGCTTATTGCTGTCGACGAAAAGACGCCACTCTCCTGGATCGTAAGAGTACCCGAGTTCACCAAATAATCCGGGAATGTCCTTACAAAAACAGATGTTGTCTTTTTTTGTGTAGTACCTTGCGTATGGTTCATGACGCTTCCTGTAGATTGATAGATCTTGAAACGGACGGTTGCGGGTCCACTGGTTCTTCGGAAAATGGCACTGGAAAATTCAATTCATCCTCGCCTGTTTTTTTGCTAAGACAGAAGTAGCAATCTGTTACATGGCAAAGCGGAGCTCTCCAAAGCATTGGCATGATGATTCTCGGCTGTCGTCTGAAAGAATTTCAATAATAAGTTATATATGTTCTTGAATTTCGTAATCTACACTTACCTTGAGTCAACTAGCTGTACGTAGCACCTTGGACATAGAGCACTTGGTGTCCACCGCTCATATATGTTTGAGACCTTTAAATTGAAGCTCTCTTCAAATGAATCTCTCAATTTAGGTGAAAAACAACGCTTGTTTTTTCAGAAACGTATTCTCCGCACATGTAACAAAAATTACTTGGATTGGTATTGCATTCAAATCCTCGCGAACGTTTGCTCATTTTAACTATCGCGTTCGTCGACACTTGTTGAATGAGTAAAATCGATCAATGAAGACCTATTTATACTGTGTATTGTTTAGTATTTTACTGGCTGGTACTTATAAATGGGTGTATATTTTTTTACGGTGGCTACATACCTGTTTCACCATGTGTGAGTCTTAAATTTTCTTTCCGAATAATGACCACCCTTAAATGTGGGTTGCATTTCTGTAAAAAAATCATACAGGTAGCCAACGGAAAACCCAAATAATTAAAAAAGTCCCCTTTCCTTTTTTCCTTTTAATTGTTCACGCACATTTATTAGCGTTTATTACTTTGCTTACGCAATCATAAAAATTAAATAACCCTTTGTTTATTCCGTTTTGTTAATTCTGAGAATCAAAAAAAAAAAAAAAAAAACCTTACCATAGACAAAGTTGTGCATATGTCGAGCAAATTTTTGAAATTCATACCTTTACTCAATTGCGAATAAAAGCGAAACGCGTGCATCGATTTCCATGATCTTTGTCTCATTTTGCTCATAGGTTATGTGACTTTACGTAAAAGTAATAAGATTTGACATTTTTTTTTCATTTTTTATGAATTTAAAAAAAAAATTAAATCTTTAGGCAAAAAATAAGTTTTTTCCTTTATATATTCATTTTTAACTTGAAACTGTTGCTTGTATAGGAAAACAATATATGAACAGATTAAGGGAATTGTAATTTTAAATTTTTTAAAATTTAATTCAATTAAATCGGGCTAGTGGTTCCCGAGTTATGCCGGACGAAACAAATTAACCAAAAAAAAATTTTTTAAATTTAAAAAAAAAAAATAAAACAAAAACCAAACGAAAAAAAAAAATTTTATTGCGTTTTTCGAGCTCATGTCAAGGTTATCTACACAGAAAAAATTATCGCATCCCGAGTACATTTTGACTGTTGACTAGTGTAATTTAACCATGAATCGTCTTACAAACGAAACGCTTGCAAATCAGGCCCGTGCGCAAGATTTTCCCCCGGGGGGGGTTTCATCAACACTCATAAAAAAGTTAACCCTATAATGAGTTAAAATTAACTAAAATTTAGGAGACCAAGTGCATTTTTACAAAATATAAGTAGAATTTCGTTGAAATTTTCCTAAATCTAAGTAAATTTTTCCTAAAAGCAAGTAATTTTTTACTAAATTTAAGCAACATTTGCCTAAAACTAAGTAAATTTTTACTAAATCTTAGCAAAATTTTGCTGAACATTTCCTAAAACAATGTAAATATTCGATATTCGACTTCGCAGAGGTTGTTCAGAATAATTCATAAAGTATTTAAGAAATAAGTCTCTGCAAACGAACGAGAATTGCTTCATAGATTAATATTCAAGAATTTTTTAAACAGTTTCAAATGTTTTTTATAAGTTAATTAATACTTAAATGTATGAACAACTCGGCATAAATTCCAGTAAACATTTTAACTTCAGTTTAGGAAAAAATACATTTTAAGTTAAAATTTCCTAAATGGAATTTTTTCCATAGAAAAAATTTCAGATTTTTTTCTCACTTAAAACCTTGGAAATATGCATTCACATAAGTTTCAATTTACTCAATTTTAAGAATTTTTTATTAGATCAAAGAAATGTTTTTAAGTAAATCTACTACCTTCTAGTAAATGAACTATTTACTATGGCTTTGAAAGAAGGAATCTTTACTCATTCTTAGTTAATTTTCCAACTTTCTAGGAAATTTTTACTGGAGCGTTTGGAAACCACTCTTATTTTATTGTCAGGATCTTGATATATTTTGATATATTCGTCCGACAGACATCGTCGGCAAAATTGCATTTCAGTAATCCATCTATCAGTACACTCAAAGGAATATATCAGTAAAAGAAAGCAGAAAGTCTACTGAAAGAGCAGATTTTCTGCTGTTGCAAACTCCCAAAACATTGGAAGTAACAGAAACCGTTGCTGTTGCATCTGTGATGAAAATAGGACACATCGGTTCAGATTAAGATACAGCTCCATAAAAACTTCCAATCGCAAATGTTAAATCTTAGCGCTATACAAGCATCAAGCAAATTATTTGCTTTTATTAAGAATATTTTATATATCATTATGATATCATAGTGATTCTTATCTACACTTTTTTAAAATTACTAAACGATTTTGTTATTAAATTTCCAAACTTTTATTGCAGTACACAATTAAAAGTTCATAAGATATAGCTCTAGTCGAATGTCACGAAGTGGTATCGGTTAATAAAAATGACAATTTTCCGAACAATTTGGAGGTCATTAGCGAAATTAGCACTACACAATCTTGAAATTGGCACAATTCGTTTAGTTTGTATGTATTTTTCATAACCTCTGTCCGAAATTCAAGAAAGTGTTCCCGATTTTTTATGTAATTTTCGTGTTTTCATGATTTTACTGCAAAATTACCATTCCAGACGAGTTATTTTAAAAAGACCTTAAAAATTCTATATTTTATTGCTTCAGAAAGTCTAGAAGGTTTTAAAAAGTATATGTTCCAAACCTCTCTGGGGGAGTTTGAACCACCAAACCCCCCCCACCCCCCCCCCCCCCCCCCCTGTGCACGACCCTGTTGCAAATTATTGATTTTTATTATCAAAATGCGTGCTCTGTTAGGAAAGTTCATCGCGCGCTTCCATTTTATGGTCAGTTTAATCGACCCACTGAAGCGGCTATTCGGGCTATTGTGACTAAATTTCGCACCAAATTTGCATTGTTGCACTTTAAACCACCAACACGCTTACGTAGAGTGCGAACTGAAGAAAATATCGCAGCTGTATCGGCCAGTGTTAATAATGACCATCAATTATCCATTCGTCGCCGTTCGCAGCAATTGGGCCTCTGTTACTCAAAAACGTGGAAATGCCAAAATTGGACTAAGCGGATGGTCAACATTTGCATGAAATAATCTTCAAACATTAAATTATATGGACCGTACTATCGATTCAAATGAAAAATTTCATGCATTTTTCTGAATTTTATGTGTTTTTTTTTTGAAAAACTTTCCTACAGCTTTTAAAAAATCACCCTTTAGTATAAATATTAAATGTACCTACGACTAAATTTTACTTTAATAAAAAATTAAAAAATCCACCAACAAATTTTTTGAATCAGCATACATCAATGCATACAAATATGATAAGGGTGGGCCATTTAATATTTTACATTAGAACTACCGACTACTTTGACTTTGAAAGGTAGAATAACATTCATTATTATTATACCCCCACCTCCAGGATGGGTTTATACTAACTTTGTCATTCCGTTTGTAACACCTTGAAATATCGACCTGATACCCTATAAAGTATATAAAGAGTGATTTTTTTGAGGTTAGGATTTTCATGCATTAGTATTTGACAGATCACGTGGGATTTCAGACATGGTGTCAAAGAAAAAGATGCTCAGTATGCTTTGACATTTCATCATGAATAGACTTACTAACGAGCAACGCTTGCAAATCATTGAATTTTATTACCAAAATCAGTGTTCGGTTCGAAATGTGTTTCGCGCTTTATTTTGTTCAGCGATGAGGCTGATTTCTGGTTGAATGGCTACGTAAATAAACAAAATTGCCGCATTTGGAGTGAAGAGCAACCAGAAGCCGTTCAAGAACTGCCCATGCATCCCGAAAAATGCACTGTTTGGTGTGGTTTGTACGCTGGTGGAATCATTGGACCGTATTTTTTCAAAGATGCTGTTGGACGCAACGTTACGGTGAATGGCGATCGCTATCGTTCGATGCTAACAAACTTTTTGTTGCCAAAAATGGAAGAACTGAACTTGGTTGACATGTGGTTTCAACAAGATGGCGCTACATGCCACACAGCTCGCGATTCTATGGCCATTTTGAGGGAAAACTTCGGAGAACAATTCATCTCAAGAAATGGACCGGTAAGTTGGCCACCAAGATCATGCGATTTGACGCCTTTAGACTATTTTTTGTGGGGCTACGTCAAGTCTAAAGTCTACAGAAATAAGCCAGCAACTATTCCAGCTTTGGAAGACAACATTTCCGAAGAAATTCGGGCTATTCCGGCCGAAATGCTCGAAAAAGTTGCCCAAAATTGGACTTTCCGAATGGACCACCTAAGACGCAGCCGCGGTCAACATTTAAATGAAATTATCTTCAAAAAGTAAATGTCATGGACCAATCTAACGTTTCAAATAAAGAACCGATGAGATTTTGCAAATTTTATGCGTTTTTTTTTTTTAAAAGTTATCAAGCTCTTAAAAAATCACCCTTCTTGATTTCTTGATCGTCATAAAATTCAAAGACGATCTAGCCATGTTCGTCCGTTCGTCTGTTGAAAGCACGCTAGCATCTAAACGAAAGGAGCTAGAACGTTCAAATTTTCCATAAATGCGTCGTATAGTCCTTTTTTCACAAGCACTAAAAATACCCCTAATAATCCCTAATATTTTAGCGTATTTAAGCATGTTTTTTGAATATGTCTGTTTATATTTGCTTGATATTTGGTATGCGCATTCCCCTTATAGCAAAAACGTGCACCATAAAGTGATTATTATTTGTAGGGGGTGAAATGGGGCAAAAAGGGATAAAAATGGTACATATTAAACTACAACAGCTAGAAACACGAAATTCGGTGTATACATTCCTCTGATTGCATAGATAAGTAAAATATACGGATTTTTCAAAATTCGTACTTCTTGGGGTAAAATGAAAAAAGGGGATAAAAATAGTACCAATCTAATGTCCGCAGCTAGATTCATGAAATTCGGAGTATACATTCCTCTAAGTGTGTAGACATGGAAAATAAACTGATTTTTCGAAATTCGTACTTTTTGGGGTTAAAATGAAAAATAGTACCAATCAAATGACCGCAGATAGAGTCATGAAATTCGGAGTATACATTCCTCTGACGGCGTAGACACGGAAAATTGACGAATTTTTCGAAATTAGTACTTTCAATAGATACAATGGTACAGAGGGATAAAAATAGTACCAACTAAACGACTACAGCTAGAATGATGAAATTCTAATTGCGTAGAAACGTCAAGGGGGTAAAAATGGTACCAACCAAATGGGCGCAGCTGGGATCATGGAATTCGGTGTATACATTCCTCTAAGTGTGTAGACACGGAAAATAAACTTATTTTTCGAAATTCGTACTTTTTGGGGTTAAAATGAAAAAAGGGGATAAAATCAAATGACCGCAGATAGATTATTACATTACCTTATAAGCGTGGTTTGAAATAATTAAAATATTATATTTATTTATAAAATTAATTTTTCAATATTTGTATTTGTTTTGGTTTGGCTATATTAAAAAAATTATATTTTCCTGTAATATTACTGTACTTCTACGAAAACCGACAACCTCTGTAGAATGCAATCCATGGTGGAGGGTATATAAAGTTCGTCCCGGCCGAATTTATCTCCGTTTTTACTTGCTTTTATTTTGAGATTTATGTTTGACATTTGCAAAATAGGACGCTATACGCTCGAAAAAATGTGGGAAATGTTAAAAACTTATTTCCAAAGTAGTGAGTCTCGAACGCAAACTGTACGAAATTTACGTGTTTTCATCTCGGTGACCATGTCAATGAACAATATTGCCGCATATGGGGTTCAGAGAAGCCACACGTGACTATTGAGATGCCTATGTATCCACGACGAGTCACAGTTTAGTGTGGATTTTGGGCTGGCGGCTTAATTGGGCCATGTACTGAAAAATTTGGTTGATCGAATGAGGTACTGCCGAGTCAGTCGTGGTAGTTCCATGTGTGTTCCATTATTAAATGACAAAGTACTACCTTTCCAATAAAACCAGAAATTTAAAAAAATATTTTTTATAGCCGATTCTAATTTAAAAATTTTAAATGGAATGATTCGAACCCTTGACTTTTTTGATTTATTAAAAATCCGGTGCGATTCGAAAATGCATTATAACAGTTGAGGCAGACCAAACTTTATGGTTTTCGTTTTAATACTTTTCGCCAACGTGCGTATGAAATCACGACACTGTGCGCTACATTTTTAGATGCTTGTTTGTCTTTAGTCGGCCTAACACAACACGGTGCTCCACATTTTCCGATGCTTGCCTCGTACTTCCGGCAAATATTTCTTATGTACACAATGAAATCACAGGTCAACGCCATTTGCTTCGATTTGAAGAGAGAGATGTACTTCCCCGCACATCCGCGGCCATCTGTCGTTCCAATTTTAACTCATGACACTGCACACATATTTCTTGTGATTTTTGCTTTTCTTTTTTTTTCTTGGTGCGGCATTTTCAGACTCACTCATCGTACCCGCACAATTGACTTAAAAGCAATTCATTTGAGGACCACAACAAAATATTGAAAATTAATATTTCACTTCTTAAAATCTAGTCTAAGTGAACAGACGGCCGCAAAAGGAACAGAAGCCACAAGAAGGCCAATAGTCTTCCAACAACAATAATAGAAAAATCAAAATTTAAACGTCGAACAAAAAAAAGAAATTATTAAAAAAAATACGAACAAGAAATTTGTTTTCAATTAAGCATTTCAGTCAGTGCTTATTTAGTTCGACGTCTCAACACCATCAGCACCGCCTTCGCCGACATCAACATCAACATCAGCATCGCCGAAATGACAAAGTCATTTTTCGTGATTTGTTTAATTTTCAATTTAACGTTGCTTCTGTTTTTCGTGCCGCCCATACAAAGTATATCGCATTCGAGCCAGCAGTGCAAAGAATTAAGTAAGATTTGGAAATTAATTAAATATATTCCTAATTGTAAACAATATCTACAGTAATTGTTGGTGTAAAGTTTACCACGATGACTGGCTTCATTGAATTATTAATGATAGATATCACAAGAGAGGATTGCCAAAAGTTGTGATTGTATGATTTAACATCTTGTGAGTTCGTTCGTCATGGGTTTATTTCCGCAATGTTTCCATTCAAATGTCAGATTTCATCTAAAGATACAGACATGTAGATATGAATCATTTAATTTCGAAAGTGGGACAAGTGCGTTTTGTAAACCGTATCAAGTTAAACGAAAATCCTGTGATACCAATTTAAGTTTGATCGAATGGAATCGTACTGATTTCCACTTTGGATAGTGATAATTTTTCGGATAATTTAGTGGAGCAAGATCCGGCCCATGGCTAAAGAAAATACTTAGAAGTGTTATAAATGATTTTTTAGTTCCAAGTGCCAAGTCCGTCCGTCCGTCCTTCTGTTGAAAGCACGCTTGCATCTAAACGAAAGGAGACAGAACGTTTAAATTTTCCATAAATGCGTCTTATAGTCGTAGATCGGTTGGGATTGAAACGGGGCGAAATCGGCCCAAAAGGGAAAAATGTTTCCCTCACAAGGACTAAAAATACCCATAATAATCCCTAATATTTTAGAGTATTTACCCAATAAGCACAAAGTCGGACTCGGATCCGATTTGAGTCCGACATCTCGGTTTCTCGCTTTCTCTGTTCCGATTCGGATCCGATTTGAGTCCGAGATGTCGGACTCCGCTTTCTCTGTTCCGATTCGGATCCGATTTGAGTCCGACATCTCGGTTTCTCGCTTTCTCTGTTCCGATTCGGATCCGATTTGAGTCCGAGATGTCGGACTCCGCTTTCTCTGTTCCGATTCGGATCCGATTTGAGTCCGAGATGTCGGACTCCGCTTTCTCTGTTCCGATTCGGATCCGATTTGAGTCCGAGATGTCGGACTCCGCTTTCTCTGTTCCGATTCGGATCCGATTTGAGTCCGAGATGTCGGACTCCGCTTTCTCTGTTCCGATTCGGATCCGATTTGAGTCCGAGATGTCGGATTCCGCTTTCTCTGTTCCGATTCGGACGGCGATTAAGATTAGTAACCAATTGGATTACGTTTTAAAAATAATTGTAATAACTATATAATTCTCTATCAAACAAATTCTTATTACTAATTGACAAGGACAAATTCTGATTACTAATTGACAAGGAATTATTTAATAGAGAATTATATAGTTATTACAATTATTTTTAAAACGTAATCTAATTGATTACCA